>OX375878.1:107844986-108264986 GCA_947359465.1 Metellina segmentata
GTGATGGATCACGTCACATTCGATGGACATAGTCTTCTCGTAATAAGTAAATAATTGAAATTTAGTTAAATACTCCCGGGTTTTTAGCCGACCAACCGGTATAGTGGTTAAGGTGTTAGCCTCTACATCGGAAGGTTCCTGGTTCGAATCCGGGTCCGGGCATGGATGTTTGTAAGCGTATGGTGTAGAAGCGGCTGGTGCACCTTAAATATGTCGTGGCCGAAAGTCCTCACGTTGGGTTGGCGTGGAAGTTTGGAGAGTGGGGTGCCAGCTCAGGTGCTGCTTCGTCATCTGACCGTGGTTCAAAATTACGAGGTGTTGTCCTCGGATCTTTCCCTTAAGGGACTGATCCCGGACCGTCGTCAATAGCCCGTTGTGTTGCTCTAGTACGACGTTAACAAAAAAATTAGCAAATTACCCGGGTTTTTAATCTTTAAATTCCTCTTTTGAGGAAACTGATCTGCCCGATACGCAATAACTTCAAAGAAAACATTTCAAGCAATATTTCATATAATTATAATAAATACCCCTACCCTTTACTTTACTTTGATTTACCCTAACGGTTTATCAACCGGGGTGTTGCGAGTTCGATTCCAACCAAAGTCCGTCGTATATATGGGGGTGTGATGCACGTTAAATCTGTCGTGGTCTCAAATTTGATCAATCATATTGACGTGGTGTGGAAGTTTGGCGAGTGGTGTGCCAACTCAGGTGATACCTCGTCATCTGACCTTGATTCAAAATCTGGCGTTGTCCTCGGATCTTTCCCTTCGGATTGGATCCCCGAACCGTCGCAGTGCGACGTCAGTTAACATACCTGCCATTCGGCTGCTGGTCAGACATAAATTCTGTATTTTTTCTGAGGTCACGAATGAGTACAGTGATCAAGGCGTGACGGTCACACTAAGAAATGGTTCAAACAGTACTCAAATTTAAATTGAACGGTCAGGTGTCTGATTTAACCGAATCAGAGATCAACAATTTGCAAATTTTTTTTAAACATTGGAAAATATATCTGAAATGGGATCGAAATTTCAACTATCAATCTAAATTTTTTTTATTTCTCACCGTCATTTTTAAATGTTTTAGGGAACAAAGTCTTAACAGCTGATTGCACTTTTTATAATTTACTTAAGAATTTAATTCTCAGCATTCCAAATCTAATCTATGCAGTGGTTATGATAAAAGGTAATCATAATTACTTAACGTCGCACTGGAAGAACACAACAGGCTATTAGTGACGGTCTGGGTAATGGTAATTTTAGTTAACGTCGTACTAGAGCAACACAACGGGCTATTGACGACGGTCCGGGATCAGTCCCTTAAGGGAAAGATCCGAGGACAACACCTCGTAATTTTGAACCACGGTCAGATGACGAGGCAACATCTGAGTTGACTACCCACTCTTCAAACTTCCACACCAACCCAACGTGAGGACTTTCGGCCACGACAGGTTTAAGGTGTACCAGCCGCCTCTACACCACAAGCTTACAAACATCCATACCCGGACCCCGATTCGAACCAGGAACCTTGCTATCTAGAGGCTAACACCTTAACCACTATTCCGGTTTGTCGGCGTACAAATTTTGAAGAACAATGTACACTACTGTTTGTGAAAATTGCAACACCATGAAGGAGTCATGCAAATTAGACGAAACTTGTAGGAAATGCAAATTATTAGAATTACAAAGCGATCACGCATGTGAGGGCTCAGAAACCCCTCTTTCCAAGTCAGCCGTGTATAAAAAGCACTGTAAAGGTGCGTTGAAATAAGTGTATCGTATTTTGACTGCTTTAAATGATATATTTGAAGTCAATATGCCTCAACAAAACTCAGTGCCATACGAGCAACTGATGGAGTTCGAATGGAGCCGCACGATCGATCTCTCTGAGGGTGTTTTCGTATCGTGAAATTGCCACTCGCATTGAGCGTAATGCCACAACAGTGATGCGTGTATGGAAGACGTGAACCATGAAGAACAGGACAAGTCGAAACCCCGGCAATAGGCAACGGAATAGGATATCCATCACGGGATGACAGATACCTCATCCGCAGGGCGGTGACGGACCGTACAGCGACCTCTGGTTCATTGGTACAACATTGGAGCACATGTCCACAGGTGTGACTACCTCGTACCGCTCGTCGGGCGGAGAGTACGTCTGTACTTTGGCATCAGATAGAGGCTATCTGGAATGCCATTCATCAGCATGACATTCAGAATCTGTATGATTCGATGCCACGACGTACATAGGCTGTCATCGCTCGGCTGCACATGATATTGATTTTTAGCATATTTTTGTTTTATTGATCCGTAAATTTGATCATTTATTATTAAATTATTTATTATTAATTATTTATTATTTTTTATATAAATTATTATATTTTTTATATAAATTATTTATTATTAATTATTTATTATTATTTTATTATTAATTTATTTATTATAAATTATTAAATTTGATCATATATTATCTGGAATGCCATTCATCAGCATGACATTCAGAATCTGTATGATTCGATGCCACGACGTACATAGGCTGTCATCGCTCGGCTGCACATGATATTGATTTTTAGCATATTTTTGTTTTATTAATCCGTAAATTTGATCATTTATATAAACTGCTATAAGTAATACATGGAATAAATTAATAAATTTAATTTATTTCTTATGATTCTTTCATAGTGTTGCAATTTTCACAAACAGTAGTGTATGATTTCTTAAATTTGCACAACAAAAGCCTGGTCACTGTTAAGATTTTTTCTAAATTACTTTACATTTTAATTCTGGCATATCAAAGCAAGAATAATAATGTTTATTACTATGGAGACATAAATATAAGGATTTTACCTCTTTTTTAGGAAGAAAAAAATGATATTCGAGAAAACATAACTTTGTTTCAACTGCTTTTGTAGTTTCCTTGTATCCTTATATGGTCTGGTGTCACGGTAGTCCAGTTGTAAGAGTAATGGATTAGCAACCGGAGGGTTGCGAGTTCGGATCTAGCCAAATACCGCCGTGGGCAGAGAGCTGGTGCATGTTAAATCTGCCGTGGATTCTAATGTCCTCGCGTTGGCGTTGGTGTGGCAGTTTGGAGAGCTGAGGTGTGATCTCTTCATCTGACTGTGGATCAAAATTACATGATGTTCTCCACGGATCTTTTAGTTGTGCTTGATCCCCACCAATAGCCCGTTGTGTAGTTACAGTTGACGTTAGTTAAAATACCTACCTACCAGAAATGGCTAATCTTTTATTAAGAAAATAAATACTTAGTTTAGCAGGCAATAAATAGAGCAACTAAAAAATTAAATTGTGTCTTAAGAATTTTTTTTTTTTTTGTATTATATGATGGGCATTTCTGTGAAGTTTAATATAGGTGGCGGTAGTGTTCCTGCAACGGAACGTGTTCCTTCACCGTATTTAAAACTTTGCATTAGTTGTCATATTTTTCGAATACGATATCAAAACTTTTTTGTATGGGAAATAAAACTTACATACTCACCGTTTTGTTTGTTTATGTATTGAAAATTCCTCTCGTTGGAATGTTTAGATTCGTTTTTCGTTTTTTTTTGATGGTCTTGATGGAAGGTAAGAACAAAAGCGCAAAAAAGAATAAAATATAACCATTTTTATCATTTTTTTAGGTATTTGTTGTAGTTTTTTGGGTCTTAAAGGCATTTTTATCGGTCATTGAAATCTTAATCCTAGTATTTACGATAAACAGAAAGCAACAAATAATAGAACTTTATTTTTCGATGTATTGTTATTGTGTTTGTATTCTATACCATTTTCTGAACAGTGGAGAATTTCTCGAAGCTTCACATGGACCTTGTTTGAAAACCACCTGTCGATCTCGAGTGGGAATCACGTAAGAGTTGTAAGTCAAGTTGACAGTTCGCCTTCAGTTAAGTGGCGACACGTTTGCACTGTCTCTTCATGCTCGAAGGTTAGTTCTCTGTAATGCTTGTATTTTTTAAATCTTTAAGTCTGTATACCCTCAGAACTCACTCGTAAAGTAAGATTAGTACTTTGAGATCAGTGTGAAACAAAACTGAAAGAAACTTTAAAGACGATTGTTTAAATCAAGCAAAATATTTTTTTTCATTGGCGTACGTAGTACAGAAATCAAAGACATTTCTTTATCGTCCAATAACAAAAACGGATGTAGACAATACAAAATCGGCCGTTTGGTGATTCATTCGAAAGATTTTGGTGCTTAGTCTAAATATTCTTGATTTGAGCTATGGACCTGCCATTACGTTTCTAAAAGTACTCGTGCCACTATTATACTTTAACAGAATGATTGCAGAAAGCAGGGTGAAAGCTGGAAATAGAAATAAATGCAGAAGAGAAAATAGGAGCGAAAATAGGCGTAGGGTAAAGGAAATGGCGAACCGCCTTTAAACGAGAGAATGGGATGCTATTGAAGGTGTTCAGAATCAAATCGATAACGAAACTGAGATATGATTTTTGTCTTGCATTTTATTGGAGATAAGAAATAATACCAACAAAAGTAAATTAAATTGTATTAAACATTTTACATAATTTTATTTGATTTTAGATTAAATCTACATGGATGTAAATGTCATATTCGTTACAAAATTATTGAAAAAAGATATGAAAAGTAAGTAATACCACTACTCAGGTAAATTAAAGTATCAAACTCTGACTAAATGAGTGATTCTTGGCAAGGGATGCAGGAGTAATCGGTAACCTACAGCTTTCTCAATGTTTTCGAATTCATGTACGTATGCGCTTCACTTAAGTATGCATCCTCAATAAGACATATTAAAAAATTATTGTTGTTTTTATTCTGTGCTGAGATGGCAAAATGTTGTATGTCACTTTTCCCAAAAAATTGACCAAATCCTATTCTGAAGTCTTTTTGTTTATGTTTAGAAGGTGGCAAAATGTCGTAAGTCTTTTTCTTTCAGTTTATGAGAAAACAAAGGTGGGAAAAATTGTAATAAATCAAAAACCACAGAACCACATGTTGAATCGTGAATCTTAAAATTGCTGTCACGAAAAATTAAAAAAGTGACCTATAACATTTTGTCATCTGAGTACAGAATTATTGATATTCATGACTTTTTAGTGCATGAAAGCAAAAACGAATTTCTTGTTTTGGTGTTCAATTGTAGATGGGCGACATAGAAATTTTGATGTAATATTCTAAAATTAATTTCACACAATTCCAAGAGCCAAAATAGGTTTTTCCCAAATAATGCTCTACAGTAATATTTTGTTCTTTATTTTACTTTGTGACATGCTTAAAAGCTTTTTTTTGTAGCGTTTTATAAGTAAATACAAAATTTTCTATAGTTTTTATTAAAAATATTACTTTTAATGTTTGGAAAATTCGATATTTTAAACTAGAGAAAACGTTTATGACTGAATTTGTAAGTCCGACGACAGAAATAATATTTTATGCTTATCATCGACTAAAAAATCAAATTGAGAACTGAATACAAAAAAAAATCAAATCTTTCTCTTCAAGCCGTAGTTGCTGGTTTAGTCAGCACTCGTGTAACAAAAATGACCAAAGAAGGACAAATCGGAATGGTCTTTTATTTTGTTATACACATCAATTTTTAAATAGTGGTAAAGGTTAAAAGCGACAATGCTCACTTCTGTTCTTAAAGATCTATAAGAATGCAAAGTCATCACAGTATCATGCTAAGTTTACATTTTTGAAAAATCTTGGCTTGTTTTTAGATATTAGGTTAATGTAGAAGTTTGTACCGTTTTTTCGATTAAAGAAAAATTGAAGAAAAGTTTTTTTAATAACTAAAAAAAGGTACCATTTAATCATTATAGTATGTGCCGTTCTGTGCGATGACCGTTCTCCAACTCTCCAATAACTGCATCACCACACTTTCATAGAAGTTCTGGGCTAAAGAACGGATCCAGGTGACGCAACTTTCCTAACCCCTTACAGGAAGTGGAATCACCCACAGCAACCTCAACCTACACAACACACATCTTCTTACGTGTCTGCGAAGCATTCTTGCCGTTTTGGAAATAAAAAAGCATAATATGTCGAAAATGCGCCTCTTATTTTCTGCCATTTTTAATTATAGACACAATTTAAAGTACACAACCTACGATTTAATAACGCGATTCTTTTCCTAAGTTCACTCGTTGAAACTCCTTCTTTCAAATAACATCGAAAATTTACACGTGTAAAGTAGATAACGCTACGTTTTTAAGATGCAATACCATCTACCGTCAAAAGCGTAATGAACTTTTGCATAAATACAAAACGTTATTTGATTTGACACAGGTAGTTTCTCTGAAAAAAATAGCGGCACTTTTTTTGTGGCAAGTGGTATGGGATAATTAGTATTTGGAAAGCATTCTCCTAAAGAAAGTTCTTATCAACTCAAAGTTTCAACTGCATGCCAAAGCGTTGAAAACGTGGGCAGAACTGGATATAACCTTAACATCGGTCATCAATTGATGTAATGTGCGATAAACGCTGGGAACGTAAGTAGGCGTATTCAATAACCAGACAACGCCTGGTGGCTATTCCTCACGCCTATATGTGTGAATTGAGAGTAGCATCATATTCAAAGCCGGACTTTCCACGTGTAGGCTAACTGCAAATTTTCCAACTTTGGCAGTTATTTTTTGGTATTTATTCTTTTGGGTCAGCTGCTCTAAGTAGACATAATCGTTTGTGCTTTTAAAAATTGCAATAAATTATACCTAAGCTTATATATTTAAAACAAGTTTCCGTGGCGAAATTATTATTGCCACTCTATTATGCAACCTATTTAGAACTACGACTGTGAATCATTCTGTTGAGGTTTTATGACATTGGGTACTTTTTATTCATCTTATGTAAGTGAGGTTTGTTTACAAATAATTTCTGTGCACACTGTGCGATAGTTTATTTTACCTTCCAACTCTCTTTTTCTGTAAGTTGCATGTCAAATATATCCGGTGACCTAGAGGTATAACTATGGAACATAACGTGTGGTGAGGTATAACAGGGAAGTTCGGGGTAGTCGAACGAATATGAATGCCTCCGGAGTCATGATTTTTTCCGGAATAGGATGATTTTATTGAGTCTCCCGCACGCATTTAGAAGATAATTTCGTAGTAGACCATGTTTTCTTCCTATTTTGATCGATTGGCCACAATCTATATCCAGGGTGTCCCTGAATTCGTGGGCAAAATTTAAGGGTAAGTAAAATACATATAAAGAAACATTTTTTGTATAGCAACATGGGGTGGTCGGAAATGAAAAGTGCAGGTGGAAAAACAAGAAATGCTGATGAAATGAAAAAAAAAGCTCTTTACTTACATAATATTTTTAGAGCAGACAATAGAAACGTTTAGTGACGTAGCTTAAAAAAAAAAAGATGAATTTTTTGGGGAAAAAATATTGAATAGTAAAAGTTTATTTAGTTTGCATTATCAAATCGCCTGTAAAACAATTTTATTGAGTTTGAAGGGCATTACGCGAGCTGCAAACGATTCTTTGCTGTTAGAGAATTAGCTTTCTGTTAGAATCATTGCAAAAATTTCAGTCGCTGCTGCAATAGTTTGTGAAACACCTGGTATCTTCGAAAGAGTACGCCAATCACTTGCTAGGCTCTACCAGGCCTGTATCGATATTGGTGGTGACACATTTGAGCAGTTGCTGTAATATTATATAAGTAAAAAGCTTTTTTTCATTTCCTCAGCATTTCATGTTTTTCCACCTGCCCTTTTCATTTTCGACCCCATGTTGCTATACAAAAAATGCTTCTTTTTATGCATTTTACTTACCCTTAAAGTTTGGCTCATGGATTCAGGGACACCCTGTATAAATCAGAGTTGACGTCTGTCTATATACTATATACAAATTTACACCACTTGACAAATATACACCAAATTTGGCACACTTTCCCTAGGTTTTTTGGTTCTTTAGAATCTTGCGGGAAACGGGTAAAAAGTTAACACCCGCTCGAATAATACTGAGGACTGAAAGCAATTCGAAATCTCCATAAGAATAACAGTGAGTTACGACCACAAACCAATTCATACCAAATTTGGTACACATACTTTAGAATCTTGCGGGAAACAGGCTATAAACCACCATTCAAGTTGTCTTGTTTCTGCTAGAGGGAGCTAAAACCAATTCGAAATCCTCACAGGAATAACATTAAACCTACAATTTTTAAACATGTCTCTTCGCATATATAATTTATGTGATTTATGGAATTTAAACTAAGTAAGCGATATATCTACAACATCCAACTTTGATTGTTTTTAGCAGCAAAAATATTTCGGTAATGGTAATTTTAGTTAACGTCGTACTAGAGCAACACAACGGGCTATTGACGACGGTCCGGGATCAGTACCTGAAGGGAAAGATTCGAGGACAACACCTCGTAATTTTGAACCACGGTCAGATGACGAAGCAACACCTGAGCTGGCACCCCACTCTCCAAACTTCCACGCCAACCCAACGTGAGGGCTTTCGGCCACGACAGATTTAAGGTGCACCAGCCGCCTCTACACCATACGCTTACAAACATCCATGCCCGCACCCGGATTCGAACCAGGAACCTTCCGATCTAGAGGCTAACACCTTAACCACTATACCGATTGGTCGGCGCAAAAATATTTCGGAGAAGGCTCTAACCCCATGGGTACTTGTGGGCCTGCAGTGGGTTCAAAATCGAAAGTATGCATTATGAATAGAGTCTTGTACTAGAGTTGAGAGTAAAGTTGATATTCTGTGAGAAAATATTATAATATTCGTGTTCAGTTTAAAGAACGCTTCATAAAATTGGGGCTATGATAGTTGGTAGAGTCGCGAATTAGCATTCAAAATTTGGTTGGTTGAGCATTGAAAACTAGTTCCAACCAAAGACCATCGTGTGCGTATGGGCTGGTGCATCTTAAATATGTCGTGGCCTAAAAGGTACTCTTGCTGGTGTGGAATTTTGGAGAGGGGGAACAGATCAGGTGTTGACCTCGTCATTTCGTTTTTAAATACGGTGTTATCCTCGGATATATCCCTTCAGGATTGATACCGGACCGCCGCCATTAGGCCATAGTTAATACTCCAGTGCAACGTAAATTCAGCTATAAAATTAATATCATATTTTCACAGTTGATGTCAATTTTCAAAGGTTGTGACATTAATCAAAAGCAAAGCACCTTTTTCAACACACTTTTAAAATAAATACCATTTTAAACATAAATAGTACAAATATTTAAATACAATAGATTTCAAAATGGATTATTACAAAATTGTAACACAATTGATGTGCTTTGTTTCTAATGTAATAATAATAATATAAGGTAGCATTCGTTATAAATTACACTGGTCTGCATGAAAATCAGCCTCGACACCATTCTTGCTGATTCTTATGTAAAATGACCTCCTGAATCCGAATATGACCCCCGTTTTCCCCCATCACCCACCGTTTTCTGGGGACGCACCCCCTATGTTTATCACTTTTCGATATAATTTTATGGACAAAAATTTTATTTGGAGTGAGGAAAAGGATTATTTTAACCATTAAATTTCTTCTGAGGGGCTAGAGGGGGATTGGATCCAAAACAAGGATTGGACTCCAAAATGTTGCTGCACTACTTGTTACAGTAGCTTGACCAAATGGCTCAAAGGTATCACAAATCAATGCCATTTGCTGTGCTCATGGTTTGGCGAGAACCTCGCTGTCTTCTTACAGATTGTTACTTTTGTATGACTTCCACCGTTTGGAGCCCAATCCTTGTCCTGATCGCCAACTTGGTAATCAAAGTAAAATTGATGAGCAGTTTTAAGAAGCGGAGAAAGGGGTTTTCGTTGCGCTTTTAAACCGCTAACATAGCAGAAGCTATCGGGATGATTTTTACACTCGCCTTGGCACAATTAAACATTAAATCAATGCTCGGTATTAATCACAACTTACACTCATGTACTGTAATTCACTTTGAAAAAGCCAGAGCAAAAAATTTTGAACCGTTTTACTCAATCTAAACAACTTGGAATCACAGAATCCCCTCCAAGAATACCGAAAAGTTGAAAAACGATCGCTAAAGATGTAATGAGGGAAGATACGATTACAGTTCACAACTATAGTGATAAAAGCAATGCACGTTTAAAATTGTCAAAGCATGAAAATTCCTGCTCAAACCACGAAGAGCGAGTTGAGTGAGTTGAGCGCTAGAACAGTGAATCTTCCAAACCTTCTTGCGAGGGATTCGGGACCTCTCCCCCCTCACCCACTTTTAACCAAAATTATTGTTATATATTTTTATTAGTTGGAGGTGTTTGGGGGACGAAAAGGGGTGAGGCTAAAAACTGGAATGTGTAGAAAATAATTGAAAAAATTGCGAAAAAAAAACCAGAATTTTTTTTCTTCTACAATTTAAGATACAAATCTCCCTTCTTGCTACAAATGTTCATGTTTTAGAGCTCTTCACCTCTATAGCCCCTCATAAGAAATTTAATGGTTAAAATAATCCTTTTCCCCACTCCAAATCAAATATATGTCCATAAAATTATATCGAAAAGGGATAATCATAAGGGAGTGAGTCCCCAGAAAACGGTGGTTAATGGGGGAAAGCGGTGGTCATATTCGAATTCAGGAGGTCATTTTATATAAGAATCAGCAGGAATGGTGTCAGGGCTCGAAAAAAATAGTTTTTTGCAGAGCAGTGTTATTTGTGTTGAAATATTAAGTCCCCGTTTTTTCGCATATCATTCTTAGCATGCTAGTTTTAGACACAAATTTGCTTAAAATTGGAAGGAAAGGAGAAGTGGTCAGCCATTCGTAAAAGCCTCACGTCATTTTTCTCGCTTCATAAAGTTTTCCTCGAGATTCTTAACAGGCGATAAAATCGGACTGATTCCTTCACTCCCCGACATTTTCACCCTATTTCCAACCGCCATCTCCATTTACTTCCTGAAAAAACTGACAAAAATCGTTGCTTCAACTAGCAAAAACCGTCACGCATTTCATTTTTTAAAAATCCAGACAGTTTTTCAAATTGGATAAGTAATTCTAGATAGATACAGTTCTTAAGGAAAAAAGGCAATTAACATGTGATGTGCAACCAAACATTTTTTGACATTTGCCTGGATTGAAAAATGAATAGAAAACAATGTAAATATTTTCTTCGAATGGCAGCTGTATCGCTACAAGACGGAAACAATTTATGACCTTAAAGACTTTTTTCGTTACTCTTCAAAGGGTCTACTGTATGGTTTTGAAGAGGAGAGGTGTTTTTGATACGAATATCTAAAAGACTATTCTAGAAGATAGTTTTCTAGTAGACCTTTATAGTTAATAATTTTCTAGACTATTCTAGAAGATAGTTTACTCTTAGACCTTTATTGTTGATAATTTTCTAAACTAATCTAGAAGATAGTTTTCTAGTAGACATTTATCGTTATAATTTTCTAGACTATTCTAGATTTTCTAGTTAACCTTTATAGTTGATAATTTTCTAGACTAGTCTAGAAGATAGTTTTCTAGTAGACTTTTGTAGTTGATAATTTTCTAAACTATTCTAGAAGATAGTAATTGAGCTTAGGCATGCATCTAGTTCGGGAGTTAAAGCCTAAGCTAATACCAAAAGTCTGACAAAATTCTTGGTTTGGGTTTCTAGATTTAGCACTGATTAGACCAACAAAATCCTTTGAAACAGACTGATAATGAGTCATAATTAATTAAACTGCAAATTTTAATATTTCCCCAAAATATTTAAATTTTAAATTTTCAAAACTAAATTAGGAATTAAACATTATCGGAATTTAAATTAAACTGTGGTGTTTCATCACTACTTATGAACAAGTTGAAAACACGTAAAATTTAACAAAATGGAGCTTTCAAGTTTCTTTTTATACTTTATGACTTTTAAGAGAAAAATTCATTTTTCCTACAAGTGTTATAAAAATATTTTTTTCTTGGAGTTCCATTCGGTATGAATACCACATTTGCAATCTTATTTGCAGTTGAGTTTAAGCAAATAGCAATGATTTGCTATCTTATAGAATGGTTTTTATTTATTTTGCAGAAAAAAATATAAAAATGTGAAAACATTAAATCTAAGACAGTACATTTTTAATATACGGAATTCTTTTAATGGTAAAACAATGGATCCAATGATAAACTACTTACAAAATAAATATGTGGAAAGCTGAACATATTTTAAAAAAAGGCTCCATTGATATTTAAAAAAAGTTAAACAAATATACGTTTTCAATATACGAAATTCTTTTACACTTCTAAAACGCTATTGAAAGTAGGGAAATAAGAGTTTCTTCCACTTTATGAAACCAGTTTGAGGAATGATCATAGTCAAATGTGTGTTTCTGAAGAAAAAAAGTTTTTGTTCTGTAGTAATGGAACTTTAAACTAAAATTGAAAAAAGTTAGAATTTTTTTCCAATGGCAGAGAGAATAAGACATACGTTACACAAACAAATCAGAAACTGTGTACAATAACGTGAGAAGTCAATATCTCATACAAAGCCCGAAGCGATTTCTGTAAATGGCAAGTAATATGGACTTACAGTTGGTAGGTATTTAATTAACGTCGCACTGGAGTAACACAACGGGCTAATGGAAACGATCCAGGATCTAATCCGAAGGTGAAAATCCGTGGACAACAGACCAAAATTTTTAACCACGGTCAGATGACGAGGTCACACCTAAAAACAGGCATCCCAATCTCCAAACTTCCACACCACGCGCCAACGAAAGGACATTTAAGGCCCCTTTGTACATGGCAGTCTTTGGTTGGATTCGAACTCGCAACCTTCAGGTTGCTAATCCATTACTCTTCCAATCGGGATACCACTGCCCCGTAGCTCGTAATATGGACTTGCAGTTGGTAGGTATTTTATTAACATCGCACTGGAGTAACACAACGGGCTATTGGAAGATTAATGCATTAGCAACTCAAGTTTTGCGAGTTCGAAACTCGATCTAACAAAAGACCGTAAGGTGCGTAGAATCTGGTACCCGTAATTTTAATAGAAGCGGCTCAATCCCATGATAGTACTTTACGCAAGTCCAACTTGATTGGCTAATTTCACGGGCTTGACTTCACTTGGATAGCTTGCCAATCTGATTGTTGCAGTAACCATTTTATTTTGAATATGCGCGTTGTTTCGTAGAAATACAATACATACACTAGCGCCTCAGCGTACAGCGTAAGTGTCCGACAAGTTGACTCTGATTTGCTCCTCATATATATATGTTGTATGGTTGTTGTTAGTAGTATTCCTTGCCAACTTATATTAAGGGTACTTATACTTTAAAGAGCTTCTTTTCGTGAAGCAACGATGGCCTAATGGCTTAAGTCACCCACCTTCAGATTAACGTCGGCAGCGGAGGATGTCTTCCCGAGTTCAAAGCCATCTGGCGGAAAAATTTTTAGATCCTCCAAATTATTTTTAAAAAATTCCAATTTAATTCCTTTTTATTCTAATTTACTTTTCCCAATTTTTTATACCCTTTTCATTTTTCCCAAGCTTCCGTTGATTTTACATAAATAATCTAAGAACCACTCCTGAACTCACTACCAGCTGATATTTTTCCGCCCCTCTGCCGTCCCCTTTGCTTTAGGATGATGGTGTCGTACCCACCGTTGGCTTAGGACCATTCTGATGTAACAAAAAGCATACATAAAACACTAACTTATTTGATTATTAACTTATATAATAAAAGGATACAATTTTCGGCTCCCACCTCTACCCACCCATAGCCATGGATCTGAAAAGAAAAGAAGAAAGCAGAAAGGAAGAGATAAATCGCCAACAACTATAAACCTTGATGACATACGTATCTAGGTCATGTGATCCGATTAGCCAATCAAGTTGGACTTGCGTAAAGTACTATCATGGGATTGAGGCGCCTGTAATTTTAATCGTGGCCATAAATGTCCTCATGTTGGCAAGGAGTATCATTTTGGAGCGGGGTGCCTGCTGAGGTGTTGACCATGTCATGTAACACTGTTTCAAAATTACGAGATGTTTTTGGATCTTTCCCTACAAAGACCGTCGCCAAGAGCCTTTGGTGTGGCTCCAGGGCGACATTAATTATCTATTGGACTGATGCAAACGGTCATACTGTTTTTGGCGCAATCGTAAAACCAAAGTGTTTTCGACTTCACTCGTGTAAAGCTTTGATGTGGTTTCAAAAAAGAAAAATTCACCGCGTACTTGAAAAAAAATTGCGTTAAAAATGGCATAAATGAAAGAGCCTTTTCAACATATTAATGCTTTTTTAATTCCGAAAATTCAAAACTACTCAACAGATGCAAAAGGTACACTACTCTACAATAATGGACCGGACGTCAGCGGATTTGCATAAAATCCGACTACTTGTTTGGTGGTGTTTTTCGTGGTATGGCCTGGGACCTTTGCATGTTGTTCCTAGTCAATTGAACGCCGACGTCTATTGAACGTTTTGGACAGTCAGGTTCTTCCTACACTCTGGCAATTTCATGGAATGGTTGAATGTTACTTAAAGAAAGACAACGCTCCATGTCATGTTGTAGCCTCTGTCAAGCAGTGGTATCAAGATATGGATGTAAAACGTCTTCCCTGGCCTGCTCAGAGTTCCGACCTAAACCACATAGAACCTTTGTGGGACGAGTTAGAGCGACTCTTACGGACCAGGGAATCACGTCTGAATTCTACAGCTGAGCTGGCGACATTCTGGCAGCAGGACTGGACACAAATACCCATAGCTGTGTATCAAAACCTTGTTGAAAGTATGCCCAGAAGGGTAGCTAGAGGACGTGGGAGACCATCGTCCTATTACTATTAAAGCATGTATTCTTTCCTTATACCATCACATCTTGCTATCCGGTCCACTATTGTAGGGAAGTGTTTGTGTCGTGTAAAGTGATGGTGCCGTTGACGATTAAACGTGCCATAAGTGTTTCAGAAAGTTTCGTCATCTGTATCACTTCATCAGTCAGAAACCTCAGAATTTCTAACAGCGTGGGATGACGGAGTTACCGGAGGGATGGAGAAAGGTCATCGAACAAAACAGTACATACTAAATTGATTAATTGTAATTTTAAATACACAAAATAGTCTACAAATTGTCAAAAAAAAAAAAAAACGATACTAACTTTTGCATCAACGCAATACCTGCCTACCTACCGCAGACAGAGTAACATTGATTCACAGCCAATTAACCTTTTTCCACAGACAGTCACGAAAGTGGTAATTAAACGCTTGTCCAGGAAATGCATTTTTTTGAAATGCCCCAAGCGTGATATCTCAAAGTCTCTTTTTGAGGAAAGAAAGACCGTGGCGGAAATTAAAGCGCGACACCCGTTTCTCCATCGCACCAGAGAACAACTAATCGCTGATTATCGTTTCACGCTTGAAAAGCGGACTTCAAGGAATATGCAGCGCATTAGGGGCTAAAAAGAAAAATTACAAAGCCGCGTGGTTTCCAGCATTATGCGTATTTACATCCGATAAAAAGGCGTAAGAAATTGTGTCTTAGCGCTTTAGCAGACCCAAAATACTCCTGATCTTGTCAAGACGGCGCATGCGAAGCAAGGAAAAATGAGTCATGATATGTAGATGTGGTATCATTTCGATATTTCTGACACTCGATTACACAGATGAAAACTTTACTCAAAGCTGATAGTCACAAAAATCAAAAACTTCGAAAAATGACTAATGAAGATGAAAACAACATGGTAAAAATGGTAGTAGTTATTTCGGTAGAACAAGAGGAAAACCAGAGTTTAAATACGTCATCTTAGAACAGTGTTGAGACCACTTCCTCTTTGTGTCCTTATGAAGGTGGATGTTTTACTTCATGTAAATAGCTATTTAAGTTTTTATAATCTTCATAAATCGTTTTTTTTCAAGGTTTCGATAGTTGACTATACAATTGGTGCTCCGATTCAAAAACGTGTTACATCATGCGAGACAGGGGTCTTCAAACATATTGAGAGGGGTCGTTGTGGTTCAGTGAGTATGCCCATTACGCCTGTCAGGTTCGATTATTTCCTGGTTGAAAGAGTAACGAATTAGCGATCGGAAGGATGCCAAGTTCCGATCCAACCAAAAACGTTTGCACGTTAAATTCATCGTGACTTCAAATGTTTTATCGTTGTCGTAGTGTGGAAATTTGGAGAGTGGGGTGCTAGCTCAGGTGTGATCTCGTCATCCGACCGTGGATCAAAATTATGTGGTGTTTGTCCTTGGATTTTTCACTTCGGGTTTTGATCTCAGACCCTCGCCAATTGCCCTCTGTGTTGCTCCAGTGAGACGTTAATTAAAATATCTACCTACCCTGAGGTAAGGTAGGGAAAGATAATTTTAATTAACGTCGTACTAGAGCAACACAACGAGCTATTGACGACGGTCCGGGATCAATGTCCTTAGGGAAAGGTCCGAGGACAGCACCACGTTATTTTGAACCACGGTCATATGACGAGGCAACACCTGAGCTGGCAACTCACTCTCCAAAATTCCACACCAACACAGCGTGAGGACTTTTGGCCACGACAGATTTAAGGTGCACCAGCCGCCTCAATACCATACGCTCACAAACATCCATGCCCGGACCCGGTTTACTCTACAGTATACATCAGTTATGAAGCCTCTATTGGCGAATTTCTAAGCTCGTATCTCGTATAACTGGTCTGCATGTTATTTAGTTTTTTATTGTTAATAAAACAATTGTGTTCAAAATTTTGATAAAACGACGATTGGCCAATCAGAGACGCATCCAGTGGTAAGGAAAGCGATGGAGCGTCCATGGGGACTCGAGCCCTCTGAAAGGAATATCTTCCGTTACACGCTAGAAAAATTAATACACTTTGAAACCAGCTCATATCAAAAACCTCGAGTGATCTGTCCTTCCATCTGCTTTACTTTCGCTTACACTTCTGCTTTTCACTTTTCTTCCTCCCTTGTTGTTATTTTGTGTTTGGCGTAGCTTGTGTGTGTGTGTGTGTGTGTGTGTGTGTGTGTGTGTGTGTGTGTGTGTGTGTGTGTGTGTGTGTGTGTGTGTGTGTGTGTGTGTGTGTGTGTGTGTGTGTGGCCAAATAAGGCCCCTTGCGTCATAAAACCCAGAACCATCCAGATGGAAAATTTGTTCATCCCTCTAGAAAACAATCGAAGCAGTCTTTCAGCGTAATGCTCAGTCGGCATTGCGACGATTCGATACGAATTGAGAACCAGAAGAAACAAAACTGATCCCCAAAATGATTTTCTGAATATTTGTATTCCACAAATATACATTAGCATACAAAACTTGAGGAACATTAAGATTTTCAGTTGCTATTTTTAGTGAAGTGACCTGGATGGGAGACTTTTTACCGAATTGGTAACATACAGTGCCGTGATACAGATGGGTATCTGGAAACTTAAATAAAGAGAGGACGCGTGGGGCCTTAGTAGGCTGTATGACCACCTCGAATAAAGGCTTTGCCTCTTATTTATATATTGAAAATAAGGTTGCGGATGAATTCCGGTGTAGTAGAATACATTTCTCGGTCAGAAAGGTAGGGAGTCTGAAAGGTAGAGAGTCAGGAGTCAGGAGTCAGTGAGGTAGAGTCAGACAGGTATTTCTGTGTTGGAGAAGTAGGGAGGTACTAGAGTCAAAGAGGTATTTGTCTGTCAAAGAGGTATGGAGGTAGTAGTCAGAGAAGTACTTCTCTGTCAGAGAGGTAGGTAATAGAGTCAGAGAGTTAACGAGGAAATAGTCAGAGAGATGTTTCTCTATCAGAGAGGTAGGTAATAGAGTCGGAGAGTAAACGAGGAAATAGTCAGAGAGATGTTTCTCTATCAGAGAGGTAGGCAATAGAGTCGGAGAGTTAACGAGGAAATAGTCAGAGAGATGTTTCTCTATCAGAGAGGTAAAGAGGTATTTCTCTATCAAAAAAGGTAGAGAAGTCTTAGAGTCAGTAGAGTATTTCTCTTTCAGAGAGGTATTTCTCTGTCACAGCGGGGTCGTCCTCGAAGTCATTATTCCAAAAATCGAATATGCACCATCTGACACTTTCCTGCTACACTGAATATCTTCGGTTATACAAAATGTCGTTGGCTGTTTTGCTTAGCTTTGTGGTTGTAACCTTTAGAAAGAATGGTGTTCCTTAAGTTTTTACGCCAGTATAAGGTGACAAGATTCGGAGTATCAAAGAGAACTAGTTGTTGCCTGTTCGGGAACGTTTCTCTCTTGAAAGCAATCTCTCTTCTTGGCCTGATTTCACAGACTGGGTTCACGATCACGTTAAGCAATCGATTTATTCTGTGCGAATCTCGAAAATATTTTTATTCCTTTAGCGACAGCTCTCATACATTACCGCCCATGTGAGAATTTCCACCTACGTCGAATAAACCTTCCGCCCTTGACTGTTATAGAGCAGTGTTGCCAGATTGGGCCACTTTTTTAACTTGTTGGGTGTTGAGATTTGGGGACAAAAAAATGCTGTGGTATGTAGCATAATTTTTGTATCAACAGAATGAACTTCTCTTATGTGAACTGCATAGAAATATATTGTGTCTTGCGTTAATATTCTTCATTAATATATTTTTTACTGCTGTTATCAATACACTATTTACACAACACAACCTTGTTGGGAATCTGGGCGTTTCCAATAAAGCTAAATATAGAAGGTGCTAGTGTCTTTGCTGTTCTGCTTTATTTCGTAATTGACGTCACTGCTTAATCTTTAACGTGTTTTTAGTACTTCGCAAATGGAATTTATCACAAATTTATGATATATTTGTATCTGTAGCTGCCAAAAAAGGAGAAAAAACGTGTGTTGCAAATTGCTGGTTCTAATTCTGTGATTAAGGGGAATAACTGGATAAATCTAAAAACTACTTTCAGGACCGCGTTTTTAAGATTTGTCCTTTTCTTGTAAATAGAGTTTCTGTAGTAATTTATTTTGATTGCATTCTTTGCTACTCTTTTTTCATGCACATTACTTGTCCACTATTTTACAACGCGTTAGGCCCCAAGACAAATCATAAGCAGACGAACTTATCTCTTTTTGCCAAATTTCGACTTATCCAGTTATTCCACCTACGTGACCACATAATTGTTCCATACGAATAATTAAGTGTTGGAGTAAGTTAATGTCAAACGTCACTAAAACGGCTAATAATCAAATTCGTTCTTAAATCGGAAGTATTTTATATGTCTTTTCATAGAGCCGACCAATCGGTCTGGTGGTTAAGGTTTTAGCCTCTAGATCGGAAGGTTTCTGGTTCAAATCCGGGTCAGTGCATGGATGTCTTATGCGTATGGTGTAGAGGCAACTGGTGCACCTTAAATCTGTCGTGATCGAAAGTCCTCACATTTGGTTGGTGTGGAAGTTTGGAGAGTGGGGTTCCAGCTCGGATGTCGCCTCGTCATCTGACCGTGGTTCAAAATTATGAAGTGTTGTCCTTGGTTCTTTCCCAGAGGATTGATCCCGGACCGTCGTCAGTTGCCCGTTGTGTTGCTCTAGTACGTCGTTAATTAAAATTACCATTACCTGTCTCCCGGAGGGGCTTGATAGTCATGGCTTAGTGTGTACATCCACTGCGCCAACAACCTTCGAGCTGTAGACTACTGCGCAGGCTCTATACCTCCCGGGGTGTATTTCTCATTTCTCTCTTCTGTGCCGGAAAACTTTCCTTGTGTGTGCATGCCTATTAATTAACGTTGTATTATGGTTGGCGCAGGATGACCAAATATGACCTTTACGCCTTAAAACTACCTATCAACCGTTGGTTTGTTCATGTTTCCACTTAAAATATCTAGAAATTACGTTTTGTGACAAAAAGAAATATTCTAAATTTGTCTGCTCTTTTTAACCCTAATATCAACGAGGTATTTCGTCTCATTATTTTGACGGAAGAAATCTTTTGTCATTAGAAAAAAAAACTGTCTCGATCTTGATTGACGAGATATCTTGTAATTAGAAAAAATGACTAGATCTCGACACACATCGTCATCATAAAAAAAAATCTGCAATACCTTGGTGACTAGAAGTGGTGTCATTAACAAAATTGGTCAAATCTTGATGGACGAGATGCCTCTTCAAAACCACTTGGGGTGTTAACTCATTCTTGTCATGAATCGCTCAGTCCGCAAGCTCCATATCAATTGCGTATTATTCAATTCCTAGCACCTAGATGTCGTACGTATTCTGAAATGAAATGTAGACAGGTGGCATGGTACCTTCCAATGATGGACGAGATACTTCGTCACTTGGAGGTTTAAAATCCAAATTGGATCGCTTTCTTCTTTAAATCTGGCTATCCTGGTATAGATTACAAAGGGTTTGCACATCGAATCTAAGTATTGTTTTAGGGAGAATCGCCTTTAGTAGTCTAAATCTCGAAAACAATCGTGGGCTCTGTTGTTATCTCGACACGCGTCGTCATTGCATGGGATCAGTGCAATTTCTCGGCTGAAAAGCGAACGTAATTGTCAGTATTAGAGGGGGAAAGTGAGATCGTTCCAGTTGCGGTCGGAGCGTGTGTCGGTGCTTTGGTGCAACGATCCAAAACACAAAGAAAAACGAAAGCTAGACGGGGAGAGACGATGGCAGGTAGCTGGAGGGGACGTTTAAGAGCGGCCGTGGAGGCATCTATGTAGGACACGGAGTGGATTTAAGGACGAGATGTGGTGCTTCATCTCCTACACTCACCTGTTGAGAGATGAACTTGATACGAGAAGCGATGTTTGCTTTTGCTTTCACGTTTTCTGAAGTACAAGGAGGAAAAACTAACATTTTCCCCCTGTAGGGACATGTAAGGAATGCACGGGAGGCGATGTACAGCTGCCAAGGGGAAACAGGGCCATCTGCTTTATTCCCGCGTCATTCATAGCAGAGAAAATTTAAAGGTACCATTCCGCAAAAAAAAATGACCCTTCAGAGAAGCATCTTCTTTAGGTGTGTACAGGCTTTAAGAAACCGATTGATGTTTTATTTTCCCATAGGTAGGTATTTTAGCTAACATCGCACTGGTAGGCCGACGCAATACAACGCAACTAACGCAACACAATAGCCTTTGGAGACGGTCCGGGATCAAACCCGAAGGGAAAGATTCCAGGACAACATAAAGTAATTTTGAACCATCGTGAGATAACGTAAAGATTACGAGGAATTTTGCACAGGATATTTGCCGCATAGTCTGAATAGAATATACCATGATTAAATGCACTCTAATAGTCTTTAGATTTAATGAGATAGGTAGGTATTTGAGCTAACGTCGTACTGGAGCTATTGACGATGCTCCGGGATCAAACAGGAGAGGGAGAGAGAGAGAGAGATTCCAGGACAACACCACGTACTTTTGAACCATGGTCATATAACGAGGTCAACACTTGAACTGGCCTCCCATTCCCGAAACTTCCACGCTACGCTAACGTGAGGACATTTGAGGACACGACTGATTTGAGGTGTGCCACCTTCAACCCCCGAACACGACGGTCTTTGGTTGGATCAAGTTTCACCAAGATCAAGTTTATAAACAACTTGTTAGGAACACAATGGGCTATTGGCGATTGTCCGGGATCAAACTCGAAGGGAAAGATCCAAGGACACCACATAATATTGATCCACAGTCAGATGACGTCACTCCTGTGCTGGCACCCTATTCTTCAAATATACCATGTAGTTTTCTGACATGAGAATCCCGATCACCGGATACCCAAGAGCTCTTTCTGTAATTTCTTATCTTCATCCTTTCTTTTAACAATTACTTGACGGTGTGTACCTTTTGTTTGGCGCAGGCATGGCCAAATATGGCCCTAGCGCCATAAATACCAACCGACCAACTGGATTTTCTCTTTCGTAATTGGCAATTATTTTAAGCAAAAACTATTTAGGTCTCCTCCACTAATTAATTTCATTACTTATTTATTAGATGAGTTTATCTTCTTAAGTAATACTTATCTTCTGTGTAAGGGGGAAAATAAACCTTTATTTGCGCGTCATTCATGATAGAACGAACTCAAAGAGGTCTAAGGAATAATGTTTTCCATGAATTTACATGCATAAAATTTACATTCAAAAACGGCTGAACCAAAATTATATGAAACTTTTTACACCAAATTAAATTTTAATAAAGATTAGAAATTTAGTGTCGAAAAGTATTCTATACGCAATTTTATAATTAGATTCTTTATTGAATTTTCATGCGCATAAATTTGCTTGATTCCTCCCTGGGTGTATTTTTCTCTTCTGTTTTAGTTTGCTTTCCTTGTGTGTATGTCCGTTTGCTCGACATAGTTTGGAGCAGCTTAGCCAACTATGTCCCTCCATAAAACCGAACCAACTAAACTAAACCGTCATCCATGCCCGAATTTAAAGGAATTTTTCATTTCCTATGAATGGTATTGTTGAACTTACTCTTCTACAAACGACGCGCAAATAAAGTGTTTTTGTTTCTATTAATTTATTTGCGTATAATTTGTTTGAGGTGACCTCAAGTGACACTAACTTAACAATTTTCAACGCCGCCGCCCAATATTTGACGCCAAATTTTGAAGCCGTTTCTTGATGAGCCGACCAACCGGTATAGTGGTTAAGGTGTTAGCCTCTGGATCGGATGGCTCCTGGTTCGAATCCGGGCCCGGGCATAGATGTCTGTAAGCGTATGGTGTAGAGGCTGCTGGTTCACCTTAAATCTGTCTTGGCCGAAAGTCCTCACGTTGAGTTGGCGTGGAAGTTTGGAGTGTGGGGTGCCAGCTCAGGTGTTAATTCATCATCTGACCGTGGTTCAAAATTACAAGGTGTTGTCCTCGAATTTTCCCTTCAGGGACTGATGCCGGACGGTCGTCAATAGCCCGTTGTGTTGCTCTAGTACGACGTTAACCAAAATTACTAATTTGCCGTTTCTTGATGTAAATTTAAAGCTGAGGAACGATGAGGGATACGAGTTCTAAACTAGATCCAACAAAAGATCGTGTACGTGGGGTGGGTGCGTGTTAAATCTACCATGACTTCAAAGATATTTTCATGGCTGCAAAATTTCACATCTTTTCTCCAAATAGTAGTATGCCGACCAACCGGTATTGTGGTTAAGGTGTTAGCCTCTGGATCGGAAGGTTCCCGGTTCGAATCCAGTTTCGGGCATGGATGTTTTTAAGTGTATGGTGTAGAGGCGGCTGGTGCACCTTAAATCTGTCGTGGCCGAAAGTCCTCACGTTGAGTTGGTGTGGAATTTTGACGAGTGGGGTGCCAGCTCAGGTGTTGCTTCGTCATCTGACCGTGTTTCAAAATTACGAGGTGTTGTCCTTGGATCTTTTCCTAAGGAGATTGATCCTGGACCGTCGTCAATAGCCCGTTATGTTGCTCTAGTATGACGTTAACAAAAATGTTTTACTCTATTACCATTACCAAATAGTAGTATTCTGGTAACCAGGTTGGAATAGCAGTTGATTAGCAACCGGAGGGTTGCGAGTTCAAATCCAACCAAAGATCGTCGTGTACAAAGGGTCGTGACCTCAAATTTCCGCACGTTGGGGTGGTATGGAAGTTTGGAGAGTGGGGTGCCAACTCAGGTTTTGACCTCGTCATCTGCCTATTCAAATTACGAGATGTTGTCTTCGGATCCCTCCTCCGAGGGTTGATTCTGAACCATCACCAATAGCCCTTTGTGTTGCTCTAGTGCGACGTTAACTAAGCTACCTTTCATAATTTAAGATTGGTAATGGTAATGGTAATTTTAGTTAACGTCGTACTAGAGCAACACAACGGGCTATTGACGACGGTCCGGGATCAGTCCCTTAAGGGAAAGGTCCGAGGACAACACCTCGTAATTTTGAACCACGGTCTGATGACGAAGAAACACCTGAACTGGCACCCCACTCTCCAAACTTCCACGCCAACCCAACGTGAGGACTTTCAGCCACGACAGATTTAAGGTGGACCAGCCGCCTCTACACCATACGTGAACAAACATCCATGCCCGGACCCGGATTCGAACCAGGAACCTTCCGATAAAGAGGCTAACACCTTAACCACTATACCGGTTGGTCGGCTAATTTAAGATTGAAAGAGCAGTTGAACTTTGCCTTTCGAATAAGATTTGTCCGCGATGGAGAATAGAAACCAACCAACGTTGTTTCCAAAGCAATAAATCTTCCGTCTCGAATGTTTAAAGAACACGGCCGTCCAGTAGAACCACGATTTAATGTGGATCTGGGGAGACTAACAAACCCATTTGAATGTGTGGTGGCCTCCGAAACTTGTCATTTAGCCTCGCACAAAGCTCAGTGTCTGCAATAGCTGTGGTCACCCCCTTTCATTAGAGAAAACAATTCCACAAACAAGCAAAAAACCAGATTTTTGGGGCAGCTTTTGCGTAATGCCTGCGATGTCACATCGACGAAAGAATAGCTGGCGGAAATCATTAAAGTGCTAGGATATCTTTAAACTTAATGCGCTTCAACGTTGCCTTTAATTGACCTGAACAGAAGGGGAACGAAATTGAATACGTCGAGGCTCGATCAATCTCGTTTTCTTTCTTCACGTGTTTTTGTCCATTTCAGTGACCACATTAAAACATGATTTAGTGACTTGAAAGAATAGACTTTCTTTTACTTATCGAATTCATAAAAGAAATGCAATCGGAATACAAATTTTGAGTGATAATTTGCGAACGCGTTTGATATATATTAAAAAGTAGGATTCGCGAAGTTTTATTTTATGCTAATAAGAACGGATACTTCTCAGGGGTTGATTGGAATTGGTTTTGTGACGCAAGGGCCATATTTGGCGAAGCTGCGCCAAACAGGAGACTGATAAATCAAGTAATCGTGAAAAGAAAGTATGAAGAAGAAAAAGATTAGTTGGACATATTTTGGAGTCGGAACCCCCTTGTTTGCCAGAGGCAGTAAACCTCATAGAATAAGGATATATATATATATATATATATATATATATATATATATATATATACAGGGTGGTCCCGAATTCATGGTACAAACTTTAATGGTAGGTACAGGACATTGTAACAATGATTTATTGTATAGGAATGTATAGTCGCAAGTGACGCGGTGAGGCGAAAACAGGGGAAATAACGGCCGAAAGGAAAAACAAAGATTTTATTGAAAGCGTTGTTGACAAGTGTCATGTTTACAGTAATTGTTCAAAATTGCGTCCACCAGTATCGATACATGCTTGACAGCGTCGGTGGAGCGATTGGCGTACACGTTCAAAGATGCCTGGTATTTCACGCACACCTGCAGCAGCTACAGATAAGCGAGCGACGAGATCCTCATCTGAGTCAACTGGAGTCTCATAAACAAGATGCTTTAGATGTCCCCATAAAAAGTAATCGAGGCTCGATAAATCGGGAGATCGGGGTGGCCAAGGGACTGGTCCACCACGCCCAATCCATCGAGTACCAAACGTGGCATTCAGGTAATTCCGTACATCAATGCTGAAGTGTGCTGGCGCCCCATCGTGCTGAAACCACATGCGGTTACGAATGGCGATCGGAACATCATGCAGCAGTTGTGGTAACACTTCTTTCAGAAAAATAAGATAGCTTCCGCCAGTGAGCCGCGTGGGTAGTAAGTATGGGCCAATCAAAAAGTCGATGTTCAACAGCGGCTAGACATCTACTGCCCTCTACCGGCAATGATACCAACCGATCACTCCATTTCTCTTTCCTTTTATTTCCCCTGTTTACGCCTCACCGCGTCACTTGCGACTATACATTCCTATACAATAAATCATTGTTACAATGTCCTGTACCTACCATTAAAGTTTGTACCATGAATTCGGGACCACCCTGTATATATATATATATATATATATATATATATATATATATATATATATATATATATATATATATATATATATATATATATATATATATATATATAAATATATATATATATATATAAATATATATATATATATATAAATATATATATATATATATATAAATATATATATAAATATATATATATATTTAATTGGTATTATTATCCTGTTAATTAACTCCTAATCGAATCAATTACTAAATTCTATTCTTCTATCTCGATTATTTACCTTTTACAAAGTGTATTAAATCCTCTTTTAGCCTTCTTCCCTCATTTGTTCATTTATAATCAATCAACTTTCTCTTCATTCTGATGTCGAGCTTCAAAGTTTTCTGCAAGGTACTCCGTAATTGATACGTCCGTTCCGTTCCTGTTAATTATGCATTATATTATTCATTTATTGATAATTATTTTGTAACCATTTATAGGGATTTGGGTGGTTGAAAGAAAGTCACTGTCTTCCTCATATGATATTGAAAAAGAAATCATGAATGGCTTGGTGAATTTAATTACTTGAACTTACGGGACCACAATTATATATATATATATATATATATATATATATATATATATATATATATATATATATATAAACTCACGTTCGGTTGGTGTGGAAGTGAGGTGTCAGCTCGCATATTGCCTCGTCACCTGACCGTGGCTCAAAAATGACGTGGTGTTGTCCTCGGATCTTTCCCTTAGGGGATTGATCCCGGGCCGTCGTCAATAGTCCGCTGTGTTGCTCTAGTACGACGTTAACTAAAAATTACCAAAATTAAACCAACGCCGAGAGTATACGCGTGATTTTCAGATTTCAAGCAAATTGACATTTCTCTAAGGAATTTTTAGCTCTTTTTCAAAAGATAGCTAAAACATTCGTAAGACGTATTGCTTTTTTGTGTATTTTACACTTTCTTTTGAAAATGAGTCGGTTTGCTTGTTGATTTTTAATTTATCATTATATTTGCGTATCAAATGTTCTAAAAACATACAAAATTAGTTTTGGAGAATAATGGGATCCCTAAACCAGTACAGGAGACAAAAATGATATTAAAAGCTTTTAAAACAAATTGACATATCTCTTCTGAATTTTTCGACTCTTAAGGGCTGCGGTAGGTCAGTTGGAAGAGTAGCAGGTTAGCAACCGAAGTGTGTTGCGAGTTCGAAAGTTTGTCCATCTAAAGAGCGTCGTGAACACGGGAGCTGGTGCACGTTAAATCCACCGTGGCCTCAAATGTCCTCACGTTGGCGTGGTGTGGAAGTCTGGACAGTTATGTGCCAGCTCAGGTGTTGAACTCGTCACCTGTGCGAGGTTCAAACTGTCCTTGGATCTTTCCCTTCGGGATTGATTCACCAATAGCTCGCTCTATTGCACCAGTGTAACGTTAATGAACTACCTACCATCGACTCTTTTAAAAGGTAAGGTAAGGTAATTTTCATTAACGTCGTACTAGAGCAACACTACTGGCTATTGACGACGGTCCGGGATCAATTCCCTGAGGAAAAGATCCGAGAACCACACCACGTAATTTTGAACCACGGTTAGATGACGAGTCAACATCTGAACTGGATCCCCACTCTCCAAACTTTCACACTAACCCAACGTGAGGATTTTCGGCCATGACAGATTTAAGGTGCATCAGCCGCCTCTATATCATACATACGCTTACAAATATCCATGCACTGACCCGGATTCGAACCAAGAACCTTTCGATCATCTAAAGGCTAACACCTAAACCACCTGACCGATTGGTCGGCTCTTTCAAAAGGAATCTAGAAACTTTGTTTGATTTAAAGTACCTCACAATTTCGTTTGAAAATTAATACTCTTTTGCTGATTGATTTGGTATATTTTGATTCATCTGCGTATCAAATGCTTTAAAAAATACAGAGTTGTTGGGAATATTTTCAGATTTGGAACATAGTGAGTTGACAACCTTACTTATAATTAGATTCTCTCTGTCCTAAAATAAGGGTCACATTTGCACATTTTGTTTCCTATATAAATCTAATTTTCCTTCAATTTTTAAAGAGAATTGTATCTACGAGGACGTTTGTTAATGTTAATGACAAACTGAAATTGCACTTGATCATATTTTTTTATTATAAACAAGGTTGGTTAAAAATTGAAACAAGGAACTATTATAAAAGTGTACCCGTTAGAAAACCTTTTCTTAACACAGCATTGTAATTGTAATGATGTGATCTGGAAGAATGGCACAAAATTGCACTCGCTAATATTAACTGAGGTGTGAAAATCGCCTCCCCTGTAACATTTGAATTCCCGAAGCTATATTCAAAGCAAATACTGTCTCAATGTTTATATTAGACAGTGTAGTATATAGTTAAATAAAAAATAATTAATTTGCGATTAAAACTTTCCGTCTTTTTTATAAATTTGAGTGATTTTGATAACAAACTCAAGTGTTGTGAATGTGACACTTATTTTGTGACTTGGGAAAGGAGTAAGATATTTTATTCTCAAAATAAATTGATCATTGTTTGTATAATTCTTTCATATTTCGTGCCGACCAACCGGTATAGTGGTTAAGGTGTTAGCCTCTAGATCGGAAGGTTCCTGGTTCGAATCCGGGTCTGGGCATGGATGTTTGTAAGCGTATCGTGTAGAGGCGGCTAGTGCACCTTAAATCTGTCGTGGCCGAAAGTCCTCACGTTGGGTTGGTGTGGTAGTTTGGAGAGTGGCGTGCCAGCTCAGGTGTTGCTTCGTCATCTGACCATGGTTCAAAATTGCGAAGTGTTGTCCTCGGATCTTTCCCTTAATGGACTGATCCCGCACCGTTTTCAATAGCCCGTTGTGTTGCTCTAGTACGATGTGAACTAAAATTATCATTATCTTTCATATTTCGCAATGAATTTGATTTAAAGAATTTTAAATCAATAATTAAGATTTTTTTTTTGTGTGTTAACTTAAACACCCTCTCGCATATGACATATTTAGGTATTGTATCAATCCTTCAGCAGTGACTCTAAAGTAATAATAAAATTTCCAGAAACACAATGTCTGAAAATTTGCTTATTGCTTTTTATTTTGGTAAAACCCTTTTTCGTATACTCAGATCAATCGAAGTCTCATTTTATATGCGCTTACAATATTAAATTTCATAGCATGATAAAAACCAAGGACTGCGGTAGCCTAGTAGGAAGACTAAGGCCCGGTGCACACATCCGGTTTTTAAACGTGCGGCGCCGCTGCCGCAACGCAAGTGCGGTCTGAGGTACATAAGATCCAATGGAGCAGTGCACATATGCCTCCAGAGCTGCTGGGGCGACGCACGTCCAACTTGCGCGCAATTTGTACCGCAGTTCCGCACGGTCGCCGCACATGAGTCTCCGTTCTGAAGTACCTTGTTTTCATAAACAAATGGAATATAAATAATAATTAATAATATGATAGTATCCAGTAACGTCTATTTTGTTTCATAATATACTTTTTTTTACACCAAGTAAGCTAAATAAACACGTTTTACTCTATAAAATATGTAAAAATGCGCGAAATGAGTTCGTGCGTCATTTCACGGTTATGTGTGCATAGTTGGGCTTCGGTGCCGCAGTGGCGCCGCACGTTAAAAAGCCGGATGTGTGCACCGGGCCTAACGGATTAGCAACCGAAGAGTTGCGAGTTCATATCCAACCAAAGACCTTCATATACATGGGAGCTTGTGTGCGTTAAATCTGTCGCGGCCTCAAATGTACTCACGCTGGTGTTGTGTGGAAGTTTGGAGAGTGAGGTGCCCGGGGTTCAAAATTACGTGTGGCCGACCAACCGGTATAGTGGTTAAGGTGTTAGCCTCTAGATCGGAAGGTTCCTGGTTCGAATCCGGGTCCGGGCATGGATGTTTGTAAGCGTATGGTGTAGAGGCGGCTGGTGCACCTTAAATCTGTCGTGGCCGAAAGTCCTCACGTTGGGTTGGCGTGGAAGTTTGGAGAGTGGGGTGCCAGCTCAGGTGTTGCTTCGTCATCTGACCGTGGTTCAAAATTACGAGGTGTTGTCCTCGGATCTTTCCCTTAAGGGACTGATCCCGGACCGTCGTCAATAGCCCGTTGTGTTGCTCTAGTACGACGTTAACTAAAAATTACCATTACCATAAAAATTACGTGATAATATCCTATGATCAAACAAGGGTCCCGGACCGCCTCCAATAGCCCGTGGTGGAATGCGAATGACGTGGCCCGTTGCAGATTGCAGTACGACGTTGATTAAATACAAAACCAATATATTGTAACAAGTTAAAAATAATGTGCCAATGTCCATTTTTGAAAGCTTAGGATAAAACTTGATTTAGTATCAAATATTATCCAACTTGTTTAGTAGTAAGTCAAATTTTTAATACAGCAGGAAGTATTGGCATTTTCCCCATAACTTTTTCATTTTGAAGTGATTTGTTGACATAGCTAAAAGGAACGCGAACTCGGATATTTTCCATCCAACCAAGGCAGATACAAAATCAACTTCTCTAACCCTACAAGTGGTTTTGACGAGATATCTTGTCCTATATTGCCTTATTTTTTTTATGACGAGATTAAGAAATTGTCAGTTTTCTTCTTTTGACTAGATTTGTGGTTCATCAAGATCAGGTCAGTTTTGCTAACTCACGAGATACCTTTGCGAGACAACCACCAGGAGGGTAAAGTGTGGTAATATCTTAATTTTGAATAAAAAGTTCCACTTTTAACCATTGGGTTCCCTCCGCTATGCTACTGCGCCAAACCATTCATTCGCGAACAAGCATACTTGTAGTAGTATACATTTTTTGAGAGTTCTAAAGGTCACGATTTTACACAGTACAATTGTTTTCAATTCAGAATTTTATCAAAGCCAACTACTCTCCAGCGCCGCCATTGTATGCCGACTCGTAATTGCAGCTCTTGCGATTTTTTCTTTGGCAGTGAAGAAAGGTGGCCGATTTCGAAGAGAGGCCCTGCGCGAAACACAACAAAAGAAAACGAAATCGCGAGAACTTGACACACAAAGATGCCCCACCTAGCTCCTGACACACTTGCGGGTTTATTTGAGGCTGCTGATCATTCTCCTCAGCCCCCATAACAGGATACTATTCAGTCTGCTTCAGTGCGCATCGTTTGCGGAGCGTCAGCATAAATCCGCCTCAAACGGAAGGGAAAAAAAGCAATATTATTCTGATTTCGAGAATCCCCGTGAGCGCATCCAAGAGTGATTTGACATCTGGGTTGTAATCTTCCTTTTAACAAAAGGGATATCCTAGCGAGGAATAAGTACGAGCGTACAATGTATGATCGTTTGTCTATTTGTACGTGATGTACTGATAATAAAGGTATCAAATCATAATTGTGTCATTTAATAAAATAAAGAAACTTAAATGCAGAGTGGAAACACTCACATCGAGTAGAGGAATTTGGTTGGTAGGTACTTAATTAACATCGCACTGGAGCAACACTAGGGCTATTGGTGAAGGTCCGGGATCAATCCTTATGGAAAGGATTCAAGGTCAACGCCTCGTAATTTTGAACCACGATCAGATGACGAGATCAACACCTGAGCTCCAAATGAATTTTAGGAACCTGAGTTCAAAAGGAATGTAGGTAAGGATTTAATTAACTCCCACTGGAGCAACACAACGTGCTATTGGCGACGGACAGGGTTCAAACCCTAAGGATAAGATCCGAGGTAATTTGGTATTTTTTAGATAATGTCGTACTGGAGCAATACAACGGGCTATTGACGATGATCCGGGATCAATCCCCTAAAGCTTCGGCAGCCGTGATCAAGCGGTCGTGATGTATCGGTGGGTGACGTCACTAAAACGTTGTTCATACTAACACATGGTGTTGGTTTCCTAGAGAGCGTTGTTTGTGAGCGTAACGAAAATGATCGGAGCCGCCATTTCCATGACTGTCGTCATAGCGGTCTCAAACAGTTGGGGAACGTTTTTTCTCTTGTAGCGTCAACATTTCATTTCCTGCTCCAAACGATTCGAGCGGAGAGGAGCAAAATAAATAAACATTTTTGACTACCATTGATTAATTCGTTTTTGTAAAATCGGGATCGTTAAACACAGAATTAAAATTTCAACGGATTTGAAATCTGCGGAAAATTTGACACCAGATCGATACCTTAAATGTGATTTTCTTTAAATAAATAATTAATTATTTAATAAATAATCAAATGGTAAATAATTGAAAAATAAAACTGCTTTTGATATCGATCTGGCGTAGAAATTTACGCTGATTTGAAATCTGTTGAAATTTTTACTCTACCTTCAACGATCCCGAAGTTAGAAACTTTGAACTAGAGAATAAAAAACCACTTTGTTTTGTTTCTTAATAAAATAAACCACTACAGCCGTCTGTCTTGCCCATTCTCCAACTTATTCTGTCTGTCTAAGTTGACACCTCTGGATTCTTGTTTAGACGGCTGTCTAGTTATGCCCGCGGCATCATAACGTATCACGGCTGTTAGATAACGGCTCCACTTTCTTAGGAAACCAAAGCTTAAGTGAAAGATCCGAGGACAACACCACGTAATTTTGAACCACGGTCAGATGACGAGGCAACACCTGAGCTGGCACCCCACTCTCCAAACTTTCACACCAACCCAAACTGAAGACTAAGATCAGAGGACAATACGTAATTGTTGAACCACGGTCAGATGACGAGATAAACACCTGAGTTCTAGAAGGAATGGGAAAATTTGTTGTTTTAGGACAAAATGGTTTTCTGAGCATTGTAGTCAAATTAGTAGGCACCCATGCTTACTCATAGCTAGCAAAAGTGTAGGTGTGAAAGAAAGGCTACCTCGGTGCCAACTCGGGAAAATTATCATCCACAGTCCAGTAATTTCAGATATTACATGTAGCCTGAAATCGTGTCCTTTTTCTTCGGCGTAATTAACTTGGTATTCTATTAATTTGACTTAGGTTTCCTTTCTCAAACTAGGTCAGGTGTTGCTTCGTCATCTGACCGTGGTTCAAAATTACGAGGTGTTGTCCTCGGATCTATCCCTTAGGGACTGATCCCGGACCGTCGTCAATAGCCCGTTGTGTAGCTCTAGTACGACGTTAACTAAAATTACCATTACCATTACCTTTCTCAAACTACCTTTAAACCCTCATTTGAATATTGCTTTCTCAACGCTGATTGTAAATTATTTTCCAATCCCTTTTAGCTTACATTTTCAGCCCCGTAGACATATCGTGAAGATATGTTTTTTCTCTGGCCCCGCTCATAGTCAAGCTGCCTCCTGTAACCCACACTTCCGACTCACAACTACCAAATTAATTTCTTAAATAAAATGATCCAGTTTAAATTTAGTCATGTTTTGTCTTTAAGCATGATATACACATCCGCGTTTTTAGAATTCTATATTTTCCTTATACATTTCACAACCCTAGCGCAGTCCCCAATTTTTTTTCTTCCAGAGGGGATCCAGATGAAAAATTGGATATTTTGTATGCAAAGAAAACATTTTATCACATTTTTCGAATGTTTTTTTTTTGTTGTTGATATTTTGGTTACCAGACAATGAACTTTTAAAGTAATACTGTAAGCGCAAATCTCGGAACGAATGGAAATAAGAACGCGAATTAGTGTATTCCTAACAAATGGGAGAACACAAATCGGAACACCAAGACTCGTGAATGAGTGAACCCATGAAAAGAAGGGGGGAATTCAACATTATTGTGTTAGTTTTCAATCGAAACAGTTGATTGTGTTTGGCAGATTAAAAAATAGCTCCCTTTAAATAGCACTCAACATGTATTAAAAAACCTTGTTTCTTTAAATTCCCTTTGGTAGAGGTGGGCCGAACTGTTATTTTACTATTACAGATGTTTAATGATTATTGATACATTTGAGATGCTACTGAGTTTAGCAAAACTAACACTGTACAGTTAACACCTAAAATCAACTTTTATTAACTGTTAAAAATTGACATTAACGGTAGGGTTGTCAGAAGATAAATATCGAAAAAGAGAACATTTGGTAAAATAATTATAAAAAAAAAAAAAAAAAACACGAAAAACACGTATTATTAGTGTATAATTGCTATGTAATCTAATAAAAAGGACCATCTTTGACGAATCTTGAGTATATTAACCACTAACTGAAAGAAAATCTGTTGTGGATATTACTTATGTATTTTCAAAATCTCAAAGTAAATATTTATAAAATCAAAGATTTTTACAGCCAGATTGTTCATTTTTTATTTTTCCACTATGCGTGAACGATTTAGGTACAAAGTTAAACCAGATAAACAATGTGACGTTTAAAAATGGTAATAGTAATTTTAGTTAACGTCGTACTAGAGCAACACAACGGGCTATTGACGACGGTCCGGGATCAGTCCCTTGAGGGAAAGATCCGAGGACAACACTTCGTAATTTTGAACCACGGTCAGATGACGAAGCAACACCTGAGCTGGCACCCCACTCTCCAAACTTCCACGCCAACCCAACGTGAGGACTTTCGGCCACGACAGATTTAAGGTGCACCAGCCGCCTCTACACCATACGCTTACAAACATCCATGCCCGCACCCGGATTCGAACCAGGAACCTTCCGATCTAGAGGCTAACACCTTAACCACTATACCGGTTGGTCGGCCGTTTAAAAATGGAACTCGATATACATTGAGACCCCGCTCACACGATGCGCGTAAAACGTAGGCGAGGCTATCAGGGTCCCGCTCTTCCAGTTCGCAAAAATAGATACTTTAATTGGAGGAATAAATAACATAATTTTATAGCGGGACCTCGATAGCCTCGCCATACACGCGTTGAAACACCTCATGTAAACGTGGCCTGAAGGTTGAACTTCCAAAAAAATGTTTACGCATTTTAATAATACGTACAATTTTGATAATATGTTCTAGATCTAGTACGTATTTGAATGGCTGTAGTTTAAATATCGATATAGTACGCAATATGAATAAATTAGAGCATAGTTTGAAATGTGAAACATATTTTGTTACGCAATCCGAAATGACGAATAAAGGACAAAAAGTGAACAACCGAAAAAAAGAGGACAAAAAAGATCCAACTTAAATAAAAGATCCAAGAGGGAAAAGAGAACGTTCTCATTTTAAAGATGTTCCGGCTTAATTAACGGTCAACTTTGAACAAATGTTAACTGTTGCGTCTGTTTAAACTAACCATTCAATGATTTTTACAAATAAATTCAGTTAAATTTTTTGCATCAGTTTTTTTTTTTTACAATTTTCTTTTTTGTACTGCTTTTTATATGAAATTTATAAGTAGCCACTGCGTGGCTAGCCCGGCGTTGCTCGTGCCAGTTGCTTTGTGGGGTTATTGGTTTGCTTCGCAAACCAAATAAGAATTCGTAGCCTGTTGGATAACAGCCATAACGGAGTTGCCCGTGGTGTTGGTTTGCGAAGCAAACCAAATGGGCGTTGCCCGTCACAGTTCTTTTCATAGAGGTCACATTGCCCGTGTGGTGGTTTGGCTTCGCAAACCAAAAAGTATAAATATTTAATTGAAAGATTATTTATTAAAAGAAAAAATCAAACGTATTAAGTATCTAACTGGTGTCAAATTTCCCGAAGATTTCAAATCCGCTGGAATTTTCAATCTATCTTTAACGATCCCGATGTTACAAAAAATAACTAAATGATGCCAGCCAAAAAGTTTTTTATTTTCTTTGCTTTCTTTCGCTGAAATCGTAAGGGCTAAAAATGTAATCGGTTTATTTTTGGAACTCGAATGTTAGCGTGACGCCACATTCTTCTGCGAATACAAAATAAATTCAAAATAAAAATTTTACTTGTTTAAAGAAAATTGTATTTTTTGAACATTTTGAACGTATGTGAAATTTTCCGCAGATTTCAAATCCGTTGAAATTTTTACTCCATCTTGAACGATCTATGAGATAGAAAAAAGAACTACATAACCAAAGTTAAAACTTTATTTTTTATAGTCTGTTGGAAAATCATTCCTCCGCTCAAAATGAAAACGAAAACAATAAATTTAGAATCTGTTTTATCTTCATGCTGTTGCCATTCCAAAGAAAACAATAATATTTAAATTTCATTAAATTCATTTTAAAATGCGTGGTTCAAAATTACGAGGTGTTGTCCTCGAATCTTTCCCTTAAGGGACTGATTCCGGACCGTCGTCAATAGCCCGTTGTGTTGCTCTAGTACGACGTTAACTAAAATTACCATTACCATTACCATCATTTTAAAATGTTCTAGATTAAATTTTAAAATTCGGGCTAGACTGTAAAATCGCAAAAAATTCGGATTGTGTACCAAATTTCACTATTGTAAGTGCCATATATTTGGCAGGACACGGCGAACACCCAATACACGAACTTCATTTTATAATAATAGACTTAACATTTTGGATAACAATTGCTAACTGTTATTTAGTAGTAACACTTTAAGTCCTGCTGTCAGATAACCACCCATCTCTACACTTTTGTATCAAGCGAGACAGTTGAGCAAGTGAAAGAAAATCTTAATTTATTTCATACTTCGCAATGAATATATTAAGTCATTAAACTATTATATAGCAAAAGTAATTCATGTAAAACAATGCATATTTTAAAAAGGGGAAGTAGTTTCATTCATTTATAGCATGTTATTAGACATTTTAACAATCAGGCAACATTTTCGCCCCTTGGCTGTGCTAATGTTTCACGGAAGTGAAAGCAGTCAAAATGTTAAAATGGAAAGTTCAAGATACCTTTTTAATTTCAATTGCAAAAAATGGTCGAAGGAAAATGTAATGGTCATCATTTATTAGTTCTGTGCTCAGATGGCAAAATGTTATGTCCCTTTTTCACAAACAATTGAGTAAGTCCCATCCTGGAGTCTGGTTTGTTAATGTTCAGAAGGTTGGAAAATTGTAATAAATCAAAAACCACAGAACCACTTGTTACATCTTAAAATTGCTGTCACGAAAAATTAAAAAAAGTGACTTAAACATTTTGCCATCTGAGCACAGAATTATCCTATCTATATCTACAAGCATGGATGGAATGAATTCTTTACGAATCCAAACTCTTTGCGAGTGAGTTTCTCATTTTGATGGGAAATTTACAAATGATTTTTATCATTATAAATTACGAACATGTAAACCTTTTAGCAGTTCTAGCCCACATCAAGGAAAACGAAACTTTCGGAAAAATCGGAATGGAACAGTAAAATAAAGTGAAAATTCAGGCTTATGAGCTTCACCCTTTACTTACTTTACTATCCCCCTTTGTAGTCAGTATATTTATATAGTAGTTATTCTTCAGCTTGAAGAAAGTTTATAAAAATATGGAAGAACGGATTCTAATTCATAGGATATAACAGCTACATAACAAATTGATTCAAGTAAAATATATTCATCCAACATGTTGGAGGGGATTCATAAAATATTGTGTGTAGGGGGTTTATTACTATATTATTTTTATTGTTCTGTTTTTTAATGATGTTTGGGGGAGTACATGAGCAATTTTTTTAGCCTAATGCTGTTCATATGTAGAAGCGCCATTTTATGTTGTCTTGGTCAGGCTCTTCCCTGATCCACCAACATTTCATTTTTTCTCACTTTTGTAGTAGTTTTTTGAATTTCCTGTGTTCTTGAAATTATATTGCTAACCATGCTATGTCTACAGCTTCAACACACTTGCATGGTTAGTTTCGTGTTTCGTTTTCTGGTTTTTTGCTCCCCGGCTGTTTGGTTCTTTGTTTTTTAAATATTTTGAGTGTTATATATGTGTATATATATATATATATATATATATATATATGTATATATATATATGTATATATATATATATGTATATATATATATATATATATATATATATATGTATATATATATATATATATGTATATATATATATATATATGTATATATATATATGTATATATATATATGTATATATATATATGTATATATATATATATGTATATATATATATGTATATATATATGTATATATATATATGTATATATATATATATGTATATATATATGTATATATATATATATATGTATATATATATGTATATATATATGTATATATATATATGTATATATATATGTATATATATATATGTATATATATATATATGTATATATATATATATATATGTATATATATATATATATGTGTGTGTGTGTGTGTGTATGTATAACTATTCAAAATTGTTCAATGCATGCTTTTTCAAAACACATCAAATAGTTAGAAAATATATTTTATTCAAATTTAAAATTACACATTACAAGTTATTTAACAGGTTTATTAATTGATACACAACACTTATACTTTCAATAACTAAAAGCTATAGTTGTACCACACAAAAGAACATTTCAATTTCGTGGGCATATTTTTTAAAATAAAGCTTCAAAGAATCATTTCATCAAATAGGGGAACATAGACACAAAATTTAAAGCAGCTGTCTAAAGTTCAAAGAAGGATCATTTCAGCATGACAAGTATTAACATGTTCTAAATAATTCCATAAATAGCACAAATGAGTTTTTATTTCAACCCACATGATACTCTTTAAATTAATTTTCAAGAAAACTATTTCTTTAATTAAAGATAAATTAAATTTAGAACAGTTAAGAGTACACTGATTTACTAGATATATCAAGTTCAAGCAACCCTATATTATAATTAACCTCTCAATGTAAAAATTACATACCTCAAAGATTACTGTGTAGATCAAAACTAATTTATTGTAGCACCAAAAAATCAACACTAACCAAATATTTAACATTAAATTTCTATTTTGTAGTTAGTTACTTTTTTTATGAAAATGAAATAACTAGATTAAAAACAACCTTACACTCACCACAGTTACATGATCATAGACTAAAATAAATCAATCCAATCCTTTAATATCACAGTACTTTGCCTAATTCATTATAAACCTTGAGTATGCTTTGTCAACAAAGAAAAAAAAAACAGAAAATAAAATTTTTTTATTTAAGGGAACTGCACTTCAATGATTTTAATTTCACTTTTGATAACTCCAGTTCATATAGTGATTCATAACTAAATTAATGTTCCTCTCTGTAACTGTCATTTTCTTTTATAAACTGCATTGGAAATTTAAAGGTAGTATGCCATAAATTCTTTTAAGAATAAAAAAAAAAAAATTTCACCAAATCAAATGAACTAAATCAAGTTTAAGTTGAAATTTGGAGAGCTCAAATACTTAAAAAAAACATGCAAAGAGAATTTTCACTACTGAATAAAGAATGCAGACGATTTTTTTTTCTTCTTCTAAAGAACTCGTGCTATTAAAGATGTCAAAACTAACCAAAAAATTCTCCCGATTTTATCTTTATGATGAAAAAACTCCTGATTTTATCAACCGGTGTGTAATGCTGTAAAAAGGGGACTTAAAAAGACATACATGACTAACAAACTTCTCAGTACAAGATCGAAAATTTATAGAATGGGGATTTAGAATGATATTTGTAAAAAGTATAAATAGATATAAAACAATAAAAAGATAATAAATTAATACTAGAAACATGTGACCACAGAAAAGAATGCACAAATGAAGAATGATAGAGTTTCTTAGATATTACTTTACAAGTCGCAAAAGTATATACATAAGTACAAGTTCTACTGTTTCAAAATGCCATTAGAAAGTAAGAAAAAATTGCATACCGAATTTTTAGAAGTTTTTATATCAATAAAACTCATATTTAATAGAAAAATATTCTGAATTCAAAACTATATAAATTGATATTTTGCAATGAATATAGCTATATATTTTAAGCAATGAATATAGCTTTCAACTGAAAAAATATGGTACAGAATATGCATACTATTTATTAAAATAAGCTCTTTTCACACAACTTTGCCATTTTATAGTAAGCCTTACAGAGAATAAACTAGTCCCTTTGTCTCTATACACATATTATAATGTCAATTACAATAATCTCTCTCAAAGCATCGAATTGGTTCTTTTAAAGAGGCAAAGCAAAAAGCTCAAACTAAAATCAAATTTATATCCAATTTCTATTTTAAGAAAGAAATTGGAAATAAAAAGCATCATGACACTAAGCACACATTTACACTTTTGTAATAGACTTTCATAGGAAAGCAAGACACATAGTGTAAAAGTATATATATATATTTTCTGGTTATCTATAAAAAAATCATACAGTCTGACAGATATACACAACACTTAAAAGAAAGCTAGCTATCACCCCGCAAAATTGCTGAAGTCAGTTTTCAGCTTAATGGTAGGAGCAGATGACCGCAGAGACATTTGCGACCCAGATTCAGTCGAGGAATCTCGACTTAGATCGGACTCAGATTGGGCAGTGCGGATGCATGCCTCCAAACGACTCTTGAGACGCAAATTCCTGCCAACGACTGTGCGGAATTCTTGCGGGTACTGGGGTCCTATTTTCATTAGCTGCTGCAGGGCGCACTGGTGGACTGTGTTTCGAGCAGGAGATGTTGTTTGTGATAATTCGGGATCAATTAGCAAACTGACTAATGTGGGTACATACAGGCCAACAATTAAGAGTTCTGAAAAAAAAAATGATATAGAAATTTAAAACCACAACATAAAAAAAAAATATTTTAGAAGACATTTTGCATTTTACTCATTGAAGTAAAATTGCAACAATTTTAATTTCAATTGTATTGGTTGTTTTTTTAAATGTCTCTAGACTTAATATTTATAGTTTCATATGGTACAATTTAAGAGTAACATTTGGCCCAATTTCATGTGAAATAAGTTTTACCTATTGTATTGGTAAAAAACAATTTGTACCTCATGAATGCACAATTATTGTATATTTTAAATTCATTAATCATATTCATAAGTACTCAAAATCCTCTATTAACTTTAAAGTAGTTTCTCACCTGAAAGACTATAGGAAGTATTCTGATGAATCATTCATTCTTATTTTTCTTAAATGAGTAAAAAGTATTTAAACAGTATAGTATAGCACTATTGCCTACAAATTTCGATTTCTCAGAAAAACACTTGTGGGAAAATTCAATCTCTTAAAAAGATTTTAATCAAAAAAGAAAAAATTTCATTTTATGATTTAAAAAGCTAGAAAAAAATAGTATAATTAAAAAAAAAAGTAAACCATTTTGGAAGCTCAAAATAGTTTGCTTACTTTTGTCATTTGCTGCAATATCCACTAAAACTTTCAAGGTCTGAATCAATTCTTTAACAGCAGAGATTTTCATATCAGAGAAATGAATGTGTGTATTAAGTTCCGTTGAAAATTGGCCTATCAGCTCTATTAGTTTGGGGCACAAAGCGTGGATATAAGGACCAACCACAACCATATCAGAATGAGAAAATATCAATTGAAGGCTGCATATAGCTCTAACTTGTACCTAAAGAAAAATTGTAAAAAATCAGATCATTGATTAGTTGGTTATTTCTAAAATGTTAAGGTTGAGGAAAACTAAATTTATAGTGCAACTCCTGCAGAAGTGCATTATCTGAAGAAATAAGTTTCTTTTAACATAAATAACTACTATAATAAATATTAATAAGTTTCAAAATGTAATAGGCTTAGTTTTATTTTCATTCACTTTTCTTTCTTTATTCTGCTTGATTTTACAATAAAACTAACTTACAAATACAATGTTATCAAATCACAAAATTTGGTAAATACTTTTTTAAATTCAATAGCAATACTTAGTTTTAAAATACTGAACATATAAAAAAAGAACAAGCACCTTAAAGTTGATGTATGTCTTTAAACTAAGCAAACAGAATATATTTTACAATAACCTACCATAGTACCATCTTGTTGCAAAGCATGCTTGAAGGTATTAATGCAGTGTTGACGTAAATTTGGTGTACATACTACTTCCCTGGGTGCTGAAGTAATGAATATACTAATAGACAAAACAGCAATCAATTCATCGGTTTCACTGGGATTAACACCTAAAGTAAATTTAATAGCAAACATTTAGACAATGCTTCATGGAATACACTAAAATCTCAAACAATGCTTCAATTGAGATATAAAGTTATAATTAATTTTGTTTTGGATACATACTAGGGATGTGACATCGATGTCAATGTTTTATAAAAACCATTGATTTACTGAATTTTGATTACCATTGATTTAGTGGAGCCGATGTTTGTTTAACATCGATGTTTTATCTTTGAACGAAAAATATACCATAGTTAAAATTAAGAAAAATAACCGTTGCAACTAAGTATTTGTGAGTGATGGTGACATCCATCCCATCAGAAAAAGTTTTATTCCTAACTGGTGGTATAATTAGTGAAAAAAGAAGTCGGCTTAAGTTGGAGAAAGTTAAACTTTTTTTTTTTTACAAACTGTGAATAACAAATAATGAGGCTTATAATTATCATAGGCACCAATATTTTTTATTTGCAGTTAATAAAAAATAAGTTTGTTATGTTCCCCCATACGTTGATAAAAAATTAATAACTAACAAATTACTGTCATGTACCCACCAAATTATCCTTATAGTCAGAAGTATCTATGTCAAATTGTTGTAAATGTTTCCTTTTATATTATTAAATTTGAAAATAAAAGATTTGTTAATTGTTCTTATTAATTTATATTTACTGGAAATGATAAATGCTTTGTATTAAAAAAAAGTTTTGTATTTAAAAATTTTTGTCTTGAATTTAATGTCACAGTTCATTGAAGCATAGCTATTTGATACCAGCACATTTAATAACATAGAATTAAAAAGCTTAATACATCATTCCAAAGAGTGAGATATTTTTTAAATAGAAAGTCATTTAGTTTCATAAAAATTTTTCTTTTTCCACAACATATTTCAGAAATAACTAATAAATATTTGACTCATGATTACAATAAAAAAAAACAATATATGGTGAAAAGAGTTTTTAAAAAGATAATTCAATGATAACTACTATTTGAATAGAAAGATTACTGACAATAGGATAAAATGAAACTATTTGTAAAAATAAATCTGTTTCATTTACCTTGAAAATAAGAAGAAATGATAGATTATTGCAAACAATGTTTGTACATATACTGTGATAAATAGCATGAAATATTAATTGAAGAACTATGTAATTAATACACATAAGACTTCTGCAAAGTAGCGGATGCTACCAAGATTAGATATTTCAGAAGCATATTTTTCGTGCACTTCAAAACATTATATTTTAAACTATTTTTTATATAACTTTAATAAAAAGAACCATATATATTTTATTTTTTATCAAAATTAAATATAGGTATTTAGTAGGTAACTGTAAACAATACAGTAGATAGTTGTTTAGTTAGGTTTTTTGTTTTCTTGATTGAATTAATATTTAATACTTTCTCCTGTACTGTAAGTATAAAAGCAGGTAAGGCTGTCCTGGAGAAGATATCTAAAAAAACTCACCAGAAAAAAAATATCAAAATTGTTTTAATATAAATACACAATAAACTACAGTACTTTTAATGACATAAGAACATTTGAAATGGCCTAGATTCTATTTGAGATTCAAAATGAGCCATCCCTCATGATAGAATAAATTATTTAAGAATTCATACAACTTTGAAACTTAAAAGTAAGATAAACAAGAACAAACATTTTTAGCGCATAGGCATTATAAGGAAATGTGACTGGGAAAAAATTCATTTGCATAAAGATTGCATATCTATCAAGACTTTCGCGGTAAAACTGAGCTGCCATAGCAATTGTGAAATAAAATAAATTCTTAAAAATATAAAGAAAAGACTCCTTTTAAACCTTATTTGAATAGCAATTTGTGTTACTCAGATACAAAATGTGCTAATTAAGTGTGAAACGAATGTTGAAGATCTCTGACAAAAAATCTAAATTTAAAATAAAAAACTAAATATTTGCTTAATACCGTTTTCATGTGTAGCAAGCCAGAATGCAACAGTGTAACTTTGTCTACCAAAAAGTACGTCATGGTAGAGTTGGGTTACACTGATATATATACTACTCAATCGCAAGTTAATTTTTTGAGTGGTAGCTACACTCGCTACAATACTCCCCCTCCAGAATTTTAGCAGCAGTCGAAATTTGATAGATGACGAAACTAGTAGAATGATTGCCATTTTTGAGTCTGTTTGTGAGAGCTGTATTAAGATCACAGTTGCTGTGTTGTCTTTAGCAGCAGAAGGCCGAGCAGCAATGCAGGGATGGAGGATGTGATGACATTAGTAGTGTCTGTTATCAGAGTGCCTCCAGGTGGTTGAAAATGATTAGCATCACCATGGCAATTCAACTATCCATATTATAATGGGTCATCCATCGAATTTGTAAATTTTTGCGTTTTCAAATCACGTTTATCAGTCATTAATATAGCAAGCCGGAACGAAACAGTGTAACTTTGTCTACCAAAAAGTACTTCATGGTAGAGTTGGGTTACACCAATATACATACTACTCAATTGTAAGTTAATTTTTGGAGTGGTAGCTAAGTTCGCTACACATGATAATTCAGCAATCAGATTCCGATGTTTCTCTTTGTGTTTACACAATTTGGCACCAAAACTTCAAAAATGGCTTACTTGGAAAAATTTCCCAAAAGAAAAATCAGAAAAAAATATGTTTTCAGTTTGCTATTTGTTACAAAAAGGAACAAAATCTTCCTAGACCTTTGATGAATTTTCAAACAAAGTCACCAAAATATTGATACAAGGAATTTTTTAGTCGAATTTGCTTACAAAGATCCCCTTAGAAGCCAAGGTTGAAAAATATTCGCCTTTTAGTCACCTGTGGGAGCGCTGGAAGTTTCACTAATCACAGTAATATAATAAAATTTGAAAATCAACACTCGTCATTGAAGTATCCCAGAATGTTTTGACATGTCTGCAAGTAGTTACATTTATAACCAAAATGAAAACTTACTGGACTTTGAAAACTGAGTGAGGTGAGCTAATCCACTTTGAAAAAGACTAGTCCAATCCTTTTTGGAAGCTACATTTTTGACCATGGGACTGGCAAGCAGACCCTGAAGACACTCTAGAGTATTTTGCAGAAAAGCATGAAGGCTGGTTATCTGCTCAGAAGTGAACTCTTTCAAAACTCCAATAATGAGGTGCAAAGATACAGATGCAACGCTAGCAGAAGCTGAAAATTGTTTTATCAAAGAATAAATGACTGATTTAAGAAAAAATGATTTTACAGCAAGAGTAGAACATTTAAACTGAGAAAAGCTGATTTAATTATTTACCCTTCTTCCCAATTTAGTTCGTAGGGGCTTTAAATTTAGAGTAGAATAACAAATAAACAGAGCTGAATAACATTTAACAAGTGTTACTCTACAGTATAGTAATTTGTACAAGGTCTCTAAAAATTAAATATTCGAAGGCTTTACAATATACATGTAATAGAACTATACATGCAATAATAGTCTACATAATTCTGTGACTGTACCTGTTCTCAGAGGAAAAGGATTCTCAGTAACTATAGGATTTGAGTTTTTAAAATACTGGCTCAATCTCATGTTTATTTACATTTACAATAAGCTGTTATAAGCATATTTTATATATTATACAACATAAAAAAACGAATAATAAATTATCTTAATATTTTGAAATCTGAATGTTGATTCTTAGGAGCAAATTATTTTAGAACTGAGCCAGACAACAATCTTACACAAGCACTGGTCCTCGTTTTCAAAAGCGAAAAAGAAAATGTTAAGGTTTTTCACTGTATTACATTCTAAAAATATTTTCAGTGTCACAGTTTAACATTATGCAAGTCATTTTAAATAATTCTGTAAAATGCTTAAGAGAAGTATTAAAAATGAAATTTGAGTTGTATGGTAAACAGACATTTCAGAAGTTTTCGATTGCATGCAAAAAAAATACTCTGATATTAAATTTTTTCAATAATACATTATTATTGTTTTATTTAAGTTTATTTTTAAGTTTTTTCCTTTAGTACACTTGATGACAAATTGGAAATACAGTTGCTGATAGTTTTACTTGTGGTTAAAGAAGATCTATACTAGTAAACTACCTTTATAAACCACTCACAATCTTAGAAACAAATAAAACATTCATTCTCGAGTCACCCCAACTCAAAAGGAGAAAGCCCTGTTTCAATAGCAACAACCATCACCCAGACTTGGTGTCTGGTGCAGTTTTTGTAGACAACAGAAAGTACTTTTAAAGTCAATTACAGTCATAAAATTTAAAGGTTCAGGACCGACTTCACATGACGAATACATTTTAGAATCCTCCATATAAACTACATCTGCATTTTAGGGGTTTCACATAGCTTTACTAAAAACTTCATGACCGACTTCACATGACGATTACATTTTAGAATCCTGCATATAAACTACATCTGCATTTTAGAGGTTTCACCTAGCTTTAATAAACATATTTTCCTCTCACAGATATTTTAAGTAGAATATAAAAAGCTTCTTACCTGAATAAGAACACAAAACTGGAAGTTGAACCAAAACTTGCAAAGCTGATGAAATCAACGAAGCAGATTCTTCTGTTAATATTTTGGCACATTTGGAATTTTGAAGAACGGTGCCAGTGCTACTTGCTAAGGAAGGACTGATTTGTGGTAACTGCTTTACTATGAGGCACAAACAGTTTTCCAAAATAGAAAATACAACAGATTTTTCAGGCATAATAACTCCATTTTCTCCTCCTTCTCCCAGAGAGGCCAATTCACTATTGAGATCTTTTGGTTCTTGATTTGCAGGTGCCAATTCTAAATTCACAAAAAGAATTTGCAATCAACAATATTAATGACATGAGAGAATTAGAAATTAACCATACACAAATTAGTTCTGTTGAATGCAATTGAAAAGTTGATTACACATCTGAGTTTTGCAATAAACAAAATATTTACTCTTCATTTTGACTTCATAAAAATTACTTAAAATAAAACAATTCAAACAGGAAATATTTCTTAAAACCCTCTGTAAAATAAATTGATCAAGAACTGCATAATGCATGTTTAGACCTTCTATCTAATATTTTATATAAATGACACCGTACAGGTCATCTCCTCCATCACGGAGGAATATTTTCCCATTTGTATAACTTCTATATATTCATTGAAACAGATTTAAATCAGACAGTAGCACATGAGTTCCCCTTAAACTTTAATGGGTATTTAACCCATATTAAATCCCTTTTCTGGGTCTTAATTTCCATGAATTTAATTATAAATAACTGTTGGTATGTGTCTGATAAAGGTTTCTTCTAAAATTAATTTTCAGCATCTCCTTACACTTTACACTCTTTATTGCAGCAATTAGTTCAGATAATATAAGGGTACTTGACAAAGATAAATTAAATTATCAAAATTTAAATATACAAAACATGATTTAGCAAATCAAATCTAAAAATCATAACGAATTAAAAAAATAAAACAATTTTTTAAGTATTTCTATTATAAGAACTCTTGTATAAGATTATACTATTTTATTGAATGGCAACTGCTAAACTTCTGGGATTTTCACTTTATTAAACTGAGGTCGAGATGTCAATCAAAATTATTTGAAAACGTGTGAAATGCAGTATAAATTTCAATCATAAGGAATATGTCTTGTATGCTAACTCTAAAGCTGAGTACAGCCTAGTTAAAATAGTTATAAGAAATTGGATAACTAGAGATCAGACATAAATTTATTATGGTAGAATTTCTATCTCTTGAATCAGGATGCATGTATCCTAGACTTGTTAGTCATCATATAGATCTAGCTTAAATAAAAAGAGAATTAATTTAAGATAATATAAATTTTATGGTGTATAAGAACACCATAAAATAATGCAATGTTCATTCTAAAAAAAATATTGTAGACAAAAAAAAAAAACACAGATAAAAATAAAACTTTGTTTTAGTAATCTTAAACTATTTTATAAGCAACATTGCATAGAATTTGAATTGTATTGATGCAACAGCAAAAATATTTTTTAAAAATTGCACCCTTTTAAGAAACACTGATTTACCTTTCAGATGTTTTTTTCTTTCATCTTCAATAAAATGCTTATGGGCTGAAACAAGAAGCTGTGTGACTTTCATAACTGCACGTTGACTCTCAGCAGATTCTCTTGTTAACAATAACCTAAAATGGTATTCAATTTATCAAATGCTGGAACTAGGTACCATAAAATTTAAAGAACACCTAAATAAAGTTATACTTTAAACTGAAAAGCAATTCTGTAACACATAAACTAGCAATAAAAATATTAACCTAAACAGAGAATTCAAAATAGAAAATTTAATTAACTGAGAAATTGTCCAATAGAAAGAAGATTGATATTACTATAAGAATCCAAGCACACCTAGTTATTAAAAAAACAGCTATCAGCATGGCAATGGGAAGAAAATTACTTCCATATAAAGAATTAAAATGTATTGATCTCAAACTTAACATTTTGTACTTGTGCTAATTAGTTTTTAGGGAACATTAACTACACTGCTGGCCATCGAAAATGCAATACAATGAAAGACAAGAGAGATGAAAGCTATTATTATTATACAAATAACAAACATAAGGCACAAGGGTGAAATGACTATTAGTAGACAAAGTAAAACATTTGACATTGAGGAATTGTCTATTGAAAATTGGCTGCAGTCATGCTTTGATGATAAAGGTCGACTAGACTCGAAAACTTCAGAGATGTAGTGATGCCTTTAGAGTGAACCAATAATGTGTACAATACTAAGGGGTTTGGGAAGTGAATATAATGGCAGCCCATACTACGAGGCCAGGTCATAGACCAGTATGGCAATGTATAATGCAAGAATCATGCAGTCTGTCACCATGATGTGACCATGGTGGTGCAGTAGACAGAACCATGATTTGTCTGGTAAGATGATTTCATACCATTCAACTGTGCATGCATGATATTCTAAGACTATTAGGCCTTGATACCTCAAAACATTATCTGCTGTTTCAGACAAAATCGAATTCTACATGCTGACAGGTTGATTTGCAATACACCCTAATTCTTGAGATAGTTCATCCATAATAGCCATGCACACAAGATGACTGTTCTCCAGCCTGGTAGTACAAGGCAGCTGTACTTGTTCATGTTAGTACGTCCCTCCTGCACCCATATTCATATAACTGCATCTTTATTTTGTCCAACATGGAGTGCCAAATTCCCAGAAGGATAATTTAGTCTCGACAAGACACAATTCTTCCTCAGCCAAACTAAAAAATGTGCTTGCATGAATGTAGTATTTTTAGCCAAGGCATAATTAAACTTAGGCATAAATACTTTCCCCAAAACTTAAAACCGGCTCTGTTCTCCCTTTATATACTGCTTACAGAGGGGATTACTGGTGCACATGATTTACATATCCACTGTGGGGCTTAACATTAGCGTCTCTTTCCATGATATGTGCATCCTGCAAAATTCAAAGCTCTTGTGATTTATCCATCAAGGTGTTGTATTTCTGATGGCCAGCAGAGTATTTTCATATAGAAAAATACTCACTCTTAAAAGATATTTCATTGCATTTATTAAACTAAATTGAATGATTGAGAAAGTAACCACAAAAAAGACTTCTCCCATTTATACAGTAATAGATAGTAACAAGAAAATAGTTGTAACAGAAAGAAATATAACAAGTATAATCTGCATGATTATGAAAATTTTAAAACACAGCTCAAGTATTGATAATATACCCTTGATTATCATTAAATATAGTTTTAAAATTTCATAAAATTTACTTCTCGGATGGTTTTTATGAATCTCTTCAGTGTTGTATGATGTGATAAAAAACTTCAATTCTGAAATTGTATATTATATGATGTATTCAGTATGTATTATTGATACTGAGTACGTAAGCATTGAAAAATAATGGAAAAATTACCTATGAAGAACATTGGCAAGCTCAACAGACAGCTGAGAATCTTTTCCTATGAGTTTTGTAGGTAAAGGATGACTGAATAACTGTATAAATGAATTCAGGCAAATCATTATGTAGTCAACTGTTGAATTGGAATAAGGACTACATAAAGCTTCCAAGCAAATTCCTTAAATAAGAAAAGCATACATAAATTGTTATAAAAGCATTACTATAACAAGATATTAAATATTCATAGATAAAGATAATATTTATATAATTAATAGATCAAATTAAATTCTTCGGATCAAAATAAAATAATAAAGAGGTAAGTTACTCAAACTTACCAAACACCAAATGAAAATAGTCTGAATTTATTTCTTCCATGCTTTTATTGACTTGTACAACATAAGTAAGAAGGCTTCGAGGCAAATTGGCAACTCCACTTTTGCTAGCTTCTTCGAATCCTCCACTGCAAAGCCATAGAGTTGCAGCATTTAAAACTGAAGGCCAGGTATCTTTATAAAATTTGCGGACTGTGTCCATGGTGTCTGAACTGTAAAATGCACCACCTTCATGCGGCAACTGAGAACGGAACTCTAAGATTGGAGAGAAAGTGTTACTAAAGCAGAACTTGCCAACATGACTTAAAATGCTATTTTTATTGAAAAAAATGAAGAATTCAAAACTTATTATGGAAACATACTCTTATTAAAATCTAAATAAAGTTTTATGGAGTTTGTCATTTGCATTAAAAAAACTAAGCAATTTAGAAACCTGAAATTTTGCACTAGCTTCCCAACCGAGAATATGCACTCTGTGCTTTGAATTGCAAAATTGTAAGTATTTTGATATGAAAAGAGGCAGTAGAAAGATAGCTTTTTGCTGAAAGTTGATTACAGAAAAGAGCAGTTTTTTTAAACAGTCAAATTCAGATTGTTTTCCCCATATTGCTGGATAAACATTTTTTCCAAAAATTATCTTTACAGAATCTAAATAAATCTTTATGTTTGAACTCCTCTTTTAATTATTCCAAAGATGATATAAAAGATTAAAAACATTTAACTGTACAAATTTCAGAGATGGAAATTGATTTTAAAGATCAAAATTTACCAGTTACAATTTTAACTTTCATTTTATAGCAAACCAATCTTTATTAAATAAGGCACATAAGTAGTAAATTAATGTCGCTCTGAATCAACACAATGGGCTATTGGCAATGGTCTGGGAAGGATAACAAAGGGAAAGATCCCCTGAGGACACCACGTAATTTTGAACCACAGTCAGATGATGAGGCAACACCTGAGCTGGCACCCCACTCTCCAAACTTCTACACCACACCAACTTTATTTAATAAAAAAAGTGCAAGTAAAACCCAAGGACTAAAAATTAAATTTTGCTATTCCATATCTGGTAATGCTGGAACCAATGTCTTATTTTTGATACTATTTAGATTTCTGAATTTTGCACCTGAGTTAAAACAACGAAATACATTCTTATTTGAGCATTTGTAGGTTTTAGGAATATAGGTCGTTTGTAAATAATTGTTTTTACTCCGAGTATTGTTTTTAATTTTTCGATTTCTGAATAGATTTGAAGTTGAAATCCAATATGTCTGCTCACATCTTTCATATTTCAGAATTCTACACTTTCATGACCAAAATAGTACGAAACATGTTTCAACGCATTTCAGAAAATGGTGCATAACGACAAAATTCTTGGGATTGTTCTAGAAACTTTTGTTACCTTCACAAAGTCACTATCTAGTTTTGAAAAATTGGTTTACAATTGACAAATAATTGGCAAAACTAGAAAATATAACACTAATGTATAATTAGATCAACTATTGGTGTAGACAAGACAGAAAATATCTAAAACAATAAATAATATGTAATATACCAACATTGCACTTAACACTCAGCATAGATGGGAAGCTGAACTATAAATATATAGATATACATTTTGAAACTCACCGGGAGGTAAAGACAGTAAAGCGTAATCTTTCAAAAATGCCAGCCAATAAGTACTTAACAAAGGCAGTTCTGGTGCAACCAATCTAAGCAGGCTCTCTTGATCATCACTCTGTTCAGCAGTCTGCTCGATTTCATTTTTACTGTTCATAGCTACTACGTAAACCTGTAAGAAATACAATTAATTCATGTTCTTACTTTGAATTTTAAAAACAATTGAGAATATGCATTTGAACAATTTTTGAATTAAAATTGCACTAGTACAACACAACGGCAATGGTCGAGATCAAACCAGAAAGAAAAGATAGGAAGACCACACGTTGTAATTCTGAACAAGTCAGGTGACAATCTTTAGATAAATATCCTCAGGTGGACTACACTGAAGATGGGCTTTAATGAGCAAAAGGTTCAAATGTATATCTCAACTCAAGAGCATACTACTATCTAAACTGATAGTGTTACGTGACAGAAAATTACAATTATTTATAACAGAAATTCAAAACTATACTAAATGTTCTCAGTTTTGTTTGTAGAATGAAACATTTTGTACAAAATAAAATAACATACACATGTTTCATGTCACAAAAATTCATAACATTTTTAAGATAAAGAAATACACTTACTTCAGCCCAAGCTTTCAAAATAGCTAACTTTTCCATAGTAGATGCACTTTCATTGTATACCAGAGTGCTTGAACCTTTATGAAGCTTTTCTAAAGAAGAAACTAGAAGCTGATGCACACGTCGCAAGTCATTGAGATCTCTAGCAACACCACAACCAATCCAGGCACTACACACCTAACAAATTCAACTTTAATTAGATCCTCTAAAAATTTTAAAGAAACAACACAGTACATTTATATACAACCCTAGTCACGTAATTGCAGGGCTGACAGTCATAGGATTTGTAAAATGGTAGCATTAGCACAAATTTTAAAAAACAGCAGCAAAAATCACTTAACCCCTACTTTGGAAGCAATTTTAGTTGCCTATAAACAAAATGAATTGGCTAAACACAAAACTTGCCGTCTGAAACAGACTTCGCCAAGAAATTTAAATTTTAAAAATAAGTAACTAAATATTTTTAATAAGGAGTTTTCATGACAATCTGGAACAACAGATGTTAATGTTTTTCTTTCATAATTACCACTAACTCACATCCCTCCAAAAATTTTTTTTATATAAATATTTTTTTTTATTTAAAAAAAAAATCCCTAAAGAAAAAACAGAATTAAAAAAAAATTTGCTGTCAGTTTATAGAAGAGGGTTAAATTTTCGTTAATATTTGATAAGTAAAAAAAGTTGTCAAAATATTGAAAATAGGAGCATTTGACACAATTTTGCTAAAAAAGATTTTAGCAGAAGAAAGAGCCTGTGACCACTGAATTAGAAGACTATTCTCTATCAACTGAGTTATTTAACTTTATCACCAATTAATAAAAAAGCAGACAATTAAAAGAAATTATTTAAAGCAGATACTGCAGATATTAAAATACATAAGGCTGTTCACATTTAGTCCAGAAAACAGTAATTTTTATGCATGGGTAGTTGAACTAATCTCAACTGGGACAACATAATTGGCGATGGTTTAATATCAATCCCAAAGGGAAGGAACTGAGGACAACACTTGCCATTTCGAACCAGTCTGATGACAAAGTCAACACCTGAGCAGGAAACACTCTTCAAACTTAAAATTCACACCTATATCAGGATATTTCAGTCCATGAAGATTTAACATGTACCAGCCCCTAAGTATGCAATGGTCTTAAGTTGGCAATCTACAACACTTCCAATCGGGCTACTCTCTCTCGATTGGGGGAAGTACTTCATTCCATGCCGCATCAGTGTGACGTACAACAGATTAGCCAAATGGCTAGGAAGGGCAATGTTTAGAAAAAAGAAGATGCAAATAGGTCATAGGACACACCTCCCAAATGCCTATGCTGCCAACATTGGCAAGCGAGTACATGGACATAGTCGACCCAAGGTGTTTAGGCATTAGGCTGAGCAATAGCTCCCCAGGGAACCAACTGCTCAGGGAGTTACGGAGGGTCCAACGACTGTGCAACCAGTGACCACGAGTCTAGATGGTGGGACAACCAGCCACAATTTTGTGCATGATTAACCCTTAAACTTTATTTGTGACACATAAAACAAAAATGGGCCTAATTCTACAAAATTCACAAATATATGTAATACTTTTCAACACACTTACTTGACAAGCAAATGCAGTTATGTGAGAAGGAGTTTCTGGAGAGAATGCAGGACGTAATGCAGCCCCAACCTACAAAATACATTGTATTTAATTCTAAGATTCTGAGAAATAGGACACTTAAAAACAAATCAGTTGAACTGATTACAAAACTGATCATTAAGGGCCATGCACATGCACAGCATTTAAAGACTATAACAGGCTTATGCAGAAGTTAAGAAATTCCCATCTAATATGGTATCATAATCAAATACAGGGTATTTAGCAACATTTAATGAATGGAAAAAAAGTCAAAATATAACATAACAAATAGTTCTTGCTTACCTGAGCTTGATATTGTTCTAAAATTACATGGTCTGGAAATTCTGGTTCCGGAACTTTTGAAAATTTGCTAATAATTATCTAACAGAAAAAAGTTTTAGTGCATGAATGAAATGCAACATACATCTTATTAATTAACCTACATTAATTGTTGACTTTGTCAATAACATTATAATAGATTAAAACAAAAACTAAGATATATGTAAAGTAGGAATATTTAAAAAAAAATAAAGCATATAGTATATCCATGAAATATAAAAGGTAAAACCTAAATAATTCAATAAAATTACAAATAATGTGATTACTTACAAAGTATCATATAAAGATCAAATACTACAGATTAAAGAATGTGTTCATGAACCCTTATAGAATAAATTTTTGAATATCTTAGAATTACTGAAACAAGAAAATAATGGTTAACGCTAACATTAAAAAATAATACCTCTAGAGCCTTCAGGCCTTCAATTCGAAGTGCATCACTAGCTGCTGTGGCAGCCATGAAAGCCATTCTAATCAAGTCAGAGAGATGCAGAACTAAATAATCTGCAAGATATAAGGTAATGAAATTCTTAGATAAAAACAAACATAAGCAGATGAGAGCACTAATACATAAATTAAACTTTTCAATACTATTAATTATCATGACATTTTTAAATATTAAAGCAGCTAAACTGTCAACTTTATAAGATATTTAAAAATTTACCATTTCTTGCATGCAGTTTCAATGATGTAACAGCTAATTGTTTGTTGCATAAATAATTACTAAAGTTATGACCATCCATAATAATATTAAAGAATATATCCAATAATTATGAAAAATGAAATAATTTTAGATTAGTTAGAAGGGACAAAAGGTAAACTATAGGAATTGCAAGTGGTTTTGGGAAATTTTGATCATTACAATACTTTATGTAGTATGGTTAACGATTTGCACAGAATACTGAGCTATGGGATTATTACATAATAAACATGAAAACTATCATTAACAATCAAAGACTTTAAATCATAATATTATATTTCACAAATAAAAAAATAACTGTAAACGCTTCCTGCATTGTATTGCATTTAGCCATTGTAGCATATAAGTATAAAAATTAAGATATCTCCAAACAGGGCTACCACAGGAAAGGCACTTGTGAAGTAGTAGTAGTTTTTTTTTAAAGAGCAGCAAAAAAAAAAAAATAAATAAATAAACTACATATTTAGAAATTGGTGAATTTTTAAAAAAGTTTCCAAAATTTTGAAGACTGAAGCTTTTGAGGCGATTTTGTTAGTAAAAATATACCTGGTTTCCCAGGTTGAAAATAGTAGCAAAAGTCATTTTTTAATCACCTGTAACAACTTAGTGAAAATTTGGTACTGTTTAAAAAAAATAATATACATGTTCTCACCTCGGTTATTAATGACTTTGCTCTCCCTTGCTAAACCTAGATCAAAATGAGCGTTTTTCCCATTACATGCATGTATAATTCTTTGCAGCGATTCAGCTGCAAACACTCTAGTCGACCATCTGGGTGATACAGCACGATGCGAGCTCTCTTCACTAGCCTTGAACCGTGCTTCATCATCCAACTCTGCATCGTTGTCACCATCATTGTTGTCATCATTAATGTCCTCTTTTTCAGGTTTAGAAGTCAATTCTATATTTTTTTGGAAATCAAATTATTAGTCAATAAAAGTATATCTTTACACATGGTAAAACCATGAATAGAATATAATCATTTACTGAAAGTTTATTCATCTTATTCACAATGAGTTTTTACAGAAATATTGATTTGAATATTATTTTATATATATATTTTTTTCTGATATATTAGTAACATATTATGAATCTATATATTCTTGCCATGCAAACTAAAAACTATTGTCAGTATAATCAAGAGATAACACAGTTGTCTAAAGAAAATTAATTTCAGTTTCCTTGCACTTTTTTTTTTGTGCTCTGGCTTAATTTGCACAACCAGTTTGTTTCTTCTTTTGGATTAGTAAAATTGTTAAATGTAATCTGTTCATAAAGTAATAAGACTTTATCAAAAAAAAAAATACTGTACATAAAATACTCTATTCTAAAGTTTTAAAAATGTTTAAATATTTGTTTTACTTTTGCATTGTAAAATACTAAATCTAAAATTTGATTTGATAACTACAAAGAAAATTAATATTTATGAAGACATTGTGGGTAATTTAGGATTTTTTCAATAAGTTCTAAAAAATGAAGAAAAGGAAAAACAGTTCATTTTCAATTTAAGAAGTTACAGCAGGCCTCGAAATAGATTTTTTAATACAGGTGCACCTAAGTTTTTAAATTAGGTGCACAAGGTGCCCTGCGTGGACCTAGTGGGAAAAAATTAGGTGCACAAATATATTTTCATGTGCACAGTGCACCCGGGTATTTCGAGCCCTGAGTTACAGTACTGAATAATTTATTTTGAAAATAAAAAGCATGTAAAAAGACTAATGAAAATAACTCATTTGATCTAATTATAAACTGCAATGCAAAATCTTGTTCCATTCGACTCATGAAACCAAAAAGTGCACCCCACTTAAAAAAATAATAATTTAAAACATTTATATAGATTACAGTTTAACCAAGCAGAGCTCATTAGAGACAAGGGCTGAAAAAATAAAAAAGACATACTGTTCTTTTGAAGCAGATAAAACTGCTAGAATTATTTTATGCCAAAAATCCACATTAAAATTATTATTAAAAAAAATATGCAACTGTTTTTACATCTATAATTCAGGACATTATGGGGATTGTGTTTACTATCCCAGTCTAAGTTCATATTATACAGAACCGACTCTTAAATAAGGCTTTGAACAAATGAATTTTGTAAATTTTTTAAAAAAGAATTTCACAATCTAGACAATCTTGCAAAAGGGCACTTTTATCTCAAAGATACAAAGGGCAGCCCTTGAGCTCTCCCTCTGCATAAGCCTAGATAATAGCTAAATAACATGAACATGGCTGCCTCAGTCAAAGCACTTGTGAATTAGTACCTTAAATTTTTAAAAGTAGCAGCAAAAAAGTCTCCCCTATTTCAGCTCAGATACAGAATGAATAGGTTAAAAACACAAAATGCGATAATTAAGGAAACATAGGTTGAAAAGATGTCTTGCCAAGAAATTTTATTTTAAAAAGCTAAATACAGTCAGTATCAGGTACATGGTCAGCTCAGCAGTTCAAAAAAATCAGACCATATATGGGGAACAATATTACTGTTTAATTATGGCAGGATAATATTCACCTATCAGAATATAGTGCTCATAAACAAATAATAAAACTTCTAAGAACATTTTAAAAATTAATTCTATTAAACGGGTTCACTGGAGCAACAAATCAAGGTTCACCCTCTACCATTCGGATGTCAAGGTCTGGCATCTACCTGGAGAATGCCTACTGATAGAATGCATTGTTCCCACAGTAAAGTTCGGCGGAAGTGAAATTATGGTCTGGGGGTGTTTCTCCTGGCGTGGACTGGGAACTTGGTCCAAATTCATGGTAAGCTCCATGCCAAGGCCTACTGCTACTTTTCTTTCCCCCTACACATTTTTCACCTTTGAAAAAAAGAGTTCTGTCTGGCAAGATCCGATAAAAAAGTCCACATTCATCAATGGTGAAGACTTTGGCAGATTCATATCTTTCAAGGGCTTTTTTCTTCTGGTCATTCCCTGTGTTGCTCCCCGCCTCAAGAAATGTTACAATTACTATTTTTCAACAAAAAAAAAAAAACCCCAATAACCTCATTGAAAAGATGAAAAACCGACCCTATAACTGATAACCAGAAAAATAAAATGACCATATAAGCGGTGCACTTTAACACGTTTCTGGCCATATAACAGGGCGACCAAATAGCCGGTACTGACTGTACATTATTAATCAGGTTCACATTACAATCTAACAATCAGATTCCAGTGTTTTAATTTCATAGTTGCTCCAGCTAGGCACCAAAACTTTGAATTTGATGTCCCTTAGAAAATTTTCTCCCTGGATAAATCAGAAAAATATTTTTCATCTGCCTATATTAAAAAAAGGATTAAATTTTGTTGACATCTAGTGATCTTCCAAAAACATTACAAAAAATTTCGAAAAGTCGCAGAAATTGTGAAAATAGGAGCTTTTAGATATGATTTTGCTTAAAAAGAAAGCCTAAGTTGCTGAGGTAGAAAAACAGTGGCTAAAAGTAGATTGTGAAAGCCCTGCAATAACTTACCAGTAGCTGTCAAAACGCTTTTGCAAAGTTGCAACCAATGGCCAACATTTTCTTCAGCCAGAGTCTGTAGCATGCTGGTGAGGGTGTCGTGAGCATCCGATATAAGGCGCAGGTCTGTCTCTGTATCGAGCATTGAGAAGACAGCCCCCTCCAGTCCATTTTGACAGAGAAAGCCTTTTTCAATGTTCGATGACCCAATATTCTCTTTAGTCCAAGACAATGCATGGGCACTGATTTCAGAAGCTTCACGTTGAGCTAGTTGTCTGAGGCAAGCTACAGATGCTCTTCTTAACAGAAGATGTGAACTGTGGAGAGCACACTGTAAGAAAGAGCGTAGTTCAATTTAAACGATTTCTTTAATATAAATTATTTTGACGGATACCATGCAATCAAATTGGACTCATGGCAAACTTACACAAAGAATTGGCACTAGATTTGTTAGGTTGACATGCCGAGGTGCAAACATGTGTAGCTGTTGCAAGCATGAAATAGATTCTGCTTGCACTAAGGGGTCGCTGTGATCTTGCATAATAGCACATGCAACGAGAAAGGAGGATCGTGTTGTACAAACAGATAATGAATTACCTGAAAAATATAAAGAAAATTGAAGCCAATACATAAAAAAGTGTGCTAATATTAAACACAGGATATGAATTGCAGAGTTTAAAGAAAAGTACTTAATTGCAAAATATTAATAAAAAAAACTTCATTTGAAAAATTAAAATCGCTATCTTACAAATAGTATTTAAAAACTGTTTTTGGAGATCAGTAAAACCACTATTACTAGAACATCATTTCTGATTTAAAGATTAGTTTTTATCACAGTTTAATCTGCTTTAGATTCATAAAATCAGGGTTCAATTTTGCTTTAACAGTAGCGGCAAATGTGTTACAGGGACATGATGCAGTGAAAAATCTAATAACAATTTTTGCTGTGAAGTAAAAGATTACAAAAATACCAGTAAAGAAATTATCATATCTAATAAAAAGTGATTTGTCCATCTTTTTCATTGCTTGCATGATTAATGTGAATATAAATTACTATTAGAATTGAATATGGGAAACCAAAGTTTTAAAAATATTTGTTCACTTCATTTGAAGGCTTAAAAGAGAGCAACTCATTTTAAATTGATTTACCTCAATTACTAATGGAACAGCATTTTCTTATTTAGATGAAATAAAATTTGTAACCATATAATGTGAAAAAACATTAGATTTATCAGAGCTCAAACATTTTAAATTTAAGGATGAAAACATACAATAAAACTCCAATTAACATCAAATATTATTTTCAAAATTTCTAAGATTACTGTTGATTACATGATGTCATAAGTAATACAATAAAGCAGTTTACAAGTATACCTTGGAGTTCTGGTCCAACAGTAGTTATCAACGCAGTTAAACATTTTCCAATACATTGATGCACATCAATGTGAGTTGGGGCCATATGTAAGAGCAACTTCAAAACAATTGAAAGTGTTGGTTCAACATAAGATCTGAACATTGGACCACCAGAATCAGCAATCATTGATAAAGCATGAAGAGCCCAGAGCTGAAATAATGAAATAATAATTTTGAGTGCTTGAATTTGTTTAGCAGCCAAAACACTTGTGAAATAGCATAAATTAAAAAAAAATAACAAAGAAAATGATCTTAAACCCTATTTTAGTGTCAGATTTAGTAGCTTAAATATGAAATGGAATGAATGTCACCAAGAAATAAAAATTCAGAAATAAACAAAACAAAATACTTTCTTAATGTTTTCATGACGTAGAGCAACCATAGATTCCAATGTTTTCTTTTTATGGTTACCATGGAAAGACAAAACTTCTAAAGTGTCGTAACCAAATTTTCTCCATAAAGAGGGATCTTTATTTTCACTCCTAGTCACTAGTAGTTCAAGAAAAGAAACTAAAATTTTGTTGACCATTGGTATATTTTCAAAAAAAGTCGCCAAAACTGTCGAAAATAGAAGCTGTTGTGACAATTTTGCTTAAAAAAATACCCCCTCAACAAGGTATAAAAAAAGAAGCAAAAGGTCGCATGTGTCTTCATATTAATAATTCAAGAAAATACATTATCATTAAAAACATTACAAAACAAGTTGATTTAGAAGTACATACCTGAACTATTGGGGCATTTATGTCTTGCGCAAGAGCTAAAAGAATGCTGACGCTTGTGTTTAAATGCTGGCCTGTCCCCATTCCACCAACATATCGATGTAAGCAGCCCAAGGCTAAAGAATGTCCTGTTCTTGATGCAGCATCACGAGCTGTTTTCAATCTGAATTTGTTGAAAATAAATAATTTAACTCATACATACTTAAATTGCGAGAAAAAAAGTTTTTCATGCACTTGAGTAGTGTAAATTTCTTAAATATGCATACATAATGATTGGAAACATTGCATAAAAGAATGCATAATTTTATTCTTACTAAGCAATTAGACAAAAACAATGTGCTCCAAAATCCAAGAAAATTTATATATTTGTAATACACAGTTCAGTCACATTCATGTGAACACCACCTACTTTCGACGACAACGTGAAATAACCAATCACAAAAGGCAGGTGGCAGCACATTGCAGTGGAGTGTATATAAAGGATGTCCTAGGGCATCAGAAAGCATTTCAATCGTTGGCTTAATGCAGAAACGTAGCGATTTATCAGACGTCCAAAAGGGCATGATTATTGCCTTTCGGGCCAAGGGTGGAAGCATTTCGGAAACGGCTAATTTTGTGAACTGTTCGCATGCCGCTGTGGTAAAAGTATACCATGCATGGCACTATCCAAAATCAGCGGCGTGGCACATGTGGTGCACCACGGGCTATAGATGACAGAGGCAAACGAAGGCTACGGAGATGCGTTCGGGTGAATAGACGTACAACTGTTGAGCAACTGACCGCCCAGATGAAACAAGGGGCTACCTAGAGTGTATCCTCAACAACAGTTCAGCGAACATTGCTGCGCATGGGCCTCCACAGCAGACGTCTGGTTAATACACCTATGCTGACTGCTATTCATCGGTGACGAAGGCTGGAATGTGCACGCCAGTACCGCAATTGGACGTCCACAGAGTGGCGACAAGTGGCTTTTTCTGATGAATTTTGTTTTATGCTCCATCAGACAGATGGACGTTGGCGCATACGGCGTGAAATGTCTGAAAGCAAACACCCTGCAACAATTGCCATGGATCCTCAACCGCGTAATCTAGCGCAGCTGGCCACGGCACTGGAGTCAGCATGGCTCAACATCCTAGTGAACACCTTCAGAAACCTAATTGATTCTCTTTCTGCAAGTCTTGCAGCGGTCCGCTCTGCCAAAGGTGGTTATTCTGGCTTTTGACAGGTGGTCACATTAATGTGACTGGACTGTGTATATATAACACAGTAACCTAAAGATAATGCACAGTGCTAGATGAGGGTCATTTAAATCGAATAATTAATTTTTATACCACAAGAATAATAAACGTACTATGTATTAAATCTGAAAATTTTCTTATATTTTTTTTTTGGGAAAAATAACCTCTATCTTTTCATGTACTTTTTGCATCTAGAAATAGATTTATAGAAAAAAAGATCAAAGCTATATTTTCAAAATATAACAGAAAAATTTTTTCTAATTAATCTATTATATTAAGTTTGGTGAGAATCTATCAATTGTATCAGCAATTATTATAAATGATTAATATTATTCCTTACAGTTATTGGAAGTAAATCAAACAAATAACTTTAATTAATTTGAAAAAAAAATTAATTGTAACTACAGTATTTTTAAAAGTTTCGATGTTTAAAGAGTAATACAAAAATTTCTCTAAAACATGCTGAACTCAGTCTCACAGAAACAGTTTTAATAAGGCCTATTGGTAACCAAAAAAGCAATGATAACTATCAGTTTTTCTTATGGAATAAATTAATGAGTAAAACAGAAGTACTGAAAACAAAACTTCATGCTAATTCTGAAAATTGCAACCCAATAGAATTTCAGACTATTTATCCCTAAAAGTTATTCTCTAAAATTGAAAAAGATTTTGCTTTAAATATTTAAAATTGTACAGGTACAAAATACAAAAGTTCCTTTTTAAAGAAAATATGTAATTAATTCAAATTCAAATAAATTAGCATTTCAAATTCAAGTTTTTTTCAATCAATATACTATATACAAAACAGCTCAAGATTCATACTTGTCAAACATGTGCTGTGCCATTTCTGCAACAAATCGTCCATCCCCAACAACTTGAGCCATTCTACCTAAAGCTTCACCTGCTGCACATCTCAAAATAGGATTTGTGTGGTTTAAAGAACACTAAGAGATAAGATGAGTTAATAAATGATAGAAGGTAATGGAATTTAAAAATGTACATGGAAATACTTGCTAAATTTAAGAAACAATATTTATTATACTTATACTTATGACACTATTAAAATGTTCAATCAAGTCGAAGCATTAGTATACATACCAACATTAGGCGAATAGCTGCTTTTCTTACATCTTCTGAACCTAAGCTTGATTTAGTTTCCACCAAAGCCTAGATTGCATGAACTTAGTATTAGAAAAAATAGGTACAAGAGCATTTAAAATGCATCTCTACTAATAAAGACATTTTAGTAAAACCAAAGTAGACATAAGAAAAACTAACAAGTAAATACGAAATTGAATACTCAAACACGGAAAAATAATCGGGCTGTAACAAAACACTTGTTAAAAAGTTTAAGGTAATTACTTAAAAACTTGGTTTTACAATACAAGATGCTTTGCTATCTTTAGAAGGAATGTCATCCTCAAGTCTCAAGAAACAGATAATGTATAATAACCACATTTAAACTACAGATGTATACCTTCAGAGCATTTAGGAGAGCTGTAAAGATGTTTATTTGCACTGCTTCTTGACGTGTTGCTTTAGCTTGGCGAATGCACTCAGAAAAATGGTCCAGCATTTGAAGCCTGTGCTTATAAGCAACAACAGGGAACACTAACCCAAACAAAACAACAGACATGTCTATAACAGCCACTCCAAGAGGTAAAGGATCAGGTATAGATTCCCCCTGCAAATGTACAATTTTTTTCATGAAAATTATCAGTTAAATATCAACTTCATAATCAGTTTTATATACATTCAGGTGAAGATAAATAACTTCATTAACCCTCCTGGTGGTTGTCTCTATGAGGAACCAACCAAATCTTGATGGATGAGATAACTCGTCATTAGGAGGCCACATCTTGATCTTGTCATCATCGAAAATTCAGCAATATCTTGATGACAAAATATCCAGTCATTAGCAAAATTTATCATATCTTGATCGATAAGATCTTGTCAAAAGACACTTAGAGGGTTAATTTTCTGTACAGTACATTATTATTTTATAGTAAAACTTGAGATTTATAACTTAATAATGCATTTGATACATGAGTTCTACTTTCTTCCGAGTAATACATTAAATTAATTTCTTGAGTTTTCCAGAGAAATGCTGAGAAAGTTTTGTGTTAGATATCAAACAAATAATTAAACTAAATTGTACTAATAATTTTCAAACATATATGCACATGTTTTACCTGATCACTTTTAGTAATTACTTGCCACTTATTCTATCTTTAACAATCACTATGATAGAAAAAAACACACTGAAGAACGCCAGTCATAACTTTAATTATTTCTTTTGCTTCACACAAATCCGTTTCATAGAAAATCAAAATCAATTAATCTTGATTCAAACAAAGGTCATTCTTTGTGGTGGCGTTCGTAATGGAAAAAATATAAAAGTTTCTATAAAAAAATTATTTATTTAAAGAAACTCATATTTTTAGGTATTGATCTAATGTGAAATTTTTCGCAGACTTCAAATCCAAATGAAATTTTTACACTATCTTTAACGATCTAGGAGACAGAAAAAAGAACTACCATAACTCCATTTAAAACTTTATTTGTTTTTTTCATCCACTGAAAAATCCTTCCTCAGAAAATGAAACAGAAACATGAAGAAAATAAATTTAGAATCTGTCATATCTTTATGCTGTTGCCATTCGAAGGAAAACAATTATAATTAAATTCATTTTAAAATGTTCTAGATTAAATTTTAAAATTCAGTCTCACGCAAAAAATTTGGACTACCTGTGTGCCAAGTCTCATTATTATAAGTGCCCTAGATATGTCAGGACAATGCTTACACACAGACAAGCACTTCTTTTTATGATAATAGAGATCAAGCTAAACCAGTTATGTAAGCATTCATAATTTTCCAGATTTTAGACAAGGAAAATTTTACTGCACACTGAAATCTCAATTATGAACAATCTTTCCTCAGAATTCTAATATAGGGTGAGCAGAAGACTAATTCTAGGCAAATCAGGAAGGCAATTTTGATTTAACAATATATATCAAAGAAATGCAATACAGATAAATGTATTTCTGCACAGTCAGCTTAGTAGTTGAAATTCAATTCGAAAGTTAATTTAGAACATTTCCTTACAGAAAACATAACTAAAACACAAACAGTGATTGAAAAATTCCTAAATAATGTCTAAAAAGATTTTTAAAGAAGTGTCTTTAAAAAGGACCGTAAAGTTTAAATGAAAAAAATTTGTTAAAGCAAACAAAATTATTCTTCAAAATTATTCATTTTTGCACCAGTTTATACAATTATAACAAAATTGAAAATAACTAAAGCTTCAGACTGAAAAGAAGAATTGTTCCATGTATCAAATATATCTTAATTATCTTTCAAGCTCATGTAAATTACTAGATTCATGCAAGTCATCTTTTTAGATGAATAAGTTATCATTTCTTTTTCCAAATCAAAAGTATGATTTCTCCACTTTATATGTCCAGGCAAGAGTTACTATAACAAGTTATTAGTAATACAATAATTGTTTGGAAAGACAGCAAGGAGGGAAGCTCAGAATGTTTGGTTCACTACAACCCCAGTCTCTAAAAACAGATGAGCAAATTATAAGCCTTTTGGCTAAGTATAAGTTACTTTTTATTCTGTTCAGTTGAATATCTAGGTTTTATAATGCAATTTGAAAGCATTATAGTACAACTTTTTTTAATACTAGATTATATATATATATATATAAAATCTAGGGACAGGAAGTAGATTTCTCTTTTCAATGAAGTTTGTGCATAGAATTGGAATACACAAAAGTTAACCTATTATTGACATTAAGTTCTTATATCTAAATATACTTCCAAAAAAACTAGATCGAATCAAAATTAAAAAAAATTATAAATATAAGATAAGAAAAATGTACAAAAAATTTACCTTCTTCGGAGTTTTGTATAATGCTGTGTGATCATGTTCAAGCGATCCAGAACCAGAAGCACTATTTGGCTGCAGCTAATAAATAGTACATTTAAACAAAAAAATTAAAATTTCCAGTAAAGCTTTAAAAAAACATTATAGATTCATGCATATAGAAACAAAGAATCAAATTTGTAAGAAAAATCTATAAGATTAAAAATAATAAATTTTATTCTGAAGCACGTTATTAAAAAGAAATTAGAACCAAAACTGAAAAGTAAAATATATAGAAAATTGATTTATTTGAAAACAGATAACATGGGTTATTCAAATTTCAGAAATTATACAATTCCTAATTTAAAAAAAAAAAAAAAAAAACTTATTCAAATTTCAAACCTACAAAAATAAAACAAACAATATCCAACAGCAAAATAGAAACTTAAAAATAAAAACGAATAAACTGGTAAATATTTTGAATTAATAAAAGAACATCAACAAAATCAAATAAACAAAGAACCAAAAACATTTATAAAGAGTTGGAAATCATAAAAGAATAATGACTGAAATACTACAGAACTCAAAATAGAAGAAAGAAGAAGAAAACTACAAGCAGAAATGAATATTGAACAGCCAAATTTGTTGCTACTTTTGATTTGCTATAATGCACAATAGAGTACATTGCTAAACACAAAACAAATAATTAGACAGAAAAAGCAGAAAATTATGTTCCACAAATGATAATACTACTGCAAAGACAAGCTGATATGACTAGCAGCCAAATAGCTTCTAAGTTCAAACCATTCTAAATTAAATCAGTGCAAAGTATGCATAGGAATAATGGAAACTCAAAAACAGTTAAAATGTGAAAAGATTGAGAAAGAAATGAACTAAAAAAAAGCAAAAGGTAATGATACAACATAAACAACAAATAAGTAATCAAAAATAAAGAAAGCATAACATGCTTACAAGAGATGAATCAGAGAAAAGATAAAATTAAATGGCTGATATGAGAAGTCAGAATAAAATAATAAAAAGCTCAAGCGCTAAAATGTTCGGAAAAGCCTTTCACAAGGCAGAGATGAGAAATTCCATTCATATAAAATACTCACATTATCCCTATCCAACCTTCTGTTGGGTTCCATCTATGAAAAAATTATTTAATTTACAGATAAAAATAGGAGACATGGAAGACAGACAAAGCATGACAAAATACAAAACACTTGCAGGGAATCTGATGAAGAAAGAGTAGAACATAAAGACACAATTTGACATAATGAACTATAATAACTAGTTATATTTAGACAAGACATAACTGGTGAACTAGTTGTATTTTTAACCAATATGGTAGGTTTGAGCACCTGTTCAATGAAATAGTCTACACCAATATTGATTCTTCCATTAGGTGATGCATGGTAGTATACAGACATCTATGTATATATTTCACTGAGATACTAGGCACAGATATCAGTAATTTGTGTGTAGTCAAATGACAGAAAAAAATAAAATGTTGAAACAGCTTAAATCTAACAAACTTCAAACTCCAGATGTTCCATTTTACTCCTTACATTCTTGCAATTATGTTATGATCTCCAGTGTATCATTGTATGTTTATATTTTAAAATTGTAGTTGAAAAGACTAAATCACATGTATTAACTGTTGAAAAACACTCTAATTTTGTAAGAGCTTTTATAAATATTACCAAGAAATATACATTATGAAAAACGAAATTAATGAATAATTAATTTACCTAATTTTTTTACTGTGTGTATTTTGATTTTTTTATTATTATTTTACCAACAATTGTTAATCATATTTTACAGTTTGATACTCAACACAAATTGGTGTCATGCACATTAATTTCATACATGTAGACAGCATGTGAGTGCATGCAACTACTTTTGGGTTTGGGAAACTACAGTATTGCTAATTGTTACAGGATCCTAGTTTTTGCAACACTGCTTGCAAAATTCAGTATGTCTTTTCTATCATGCAGATTGTAATACCAAATAATATTGATTTCAACAGTTTTAAATGTGTCATTTTGTGTGTAACAATTATATACACAATTTCTCCCATATAAAATTTGAAATTTTCATTCCTAGTATACAAATAAACTTAATCGAATTTCTGTTCTTTAGGCCTATTAATTTAAAATAATGTAAGTATTTAAATGAACACCACACTCAAGCAACATGAAAGGCTATTGACGACAGTCCTAGATCAAACCAGAAGGGAAAGATCAAAGGACAGCCCCAAGTAATTTTGAACCATGGTCAGATGACGTGGTCACACCTGAGCTGGCATCTCACTGTACAAACTTCCCACCATGCCAACATGAAGACATTCGAGGTCATGATAGATTTAACATACTCCAGCCCTCTTTGTACAGGATGGTCTTAGGTTGGATTCCAACTCACAAACCTCTGGTCACTAACCCATTACTCTTCCAACCAGGCAACAATGGCCACATTAAAATAAGGAATAAATTTATAACACATGGTTCTAGAATTAACTAGTCATTCTTTCTGTTAATTAGGTCCCCTGTTAATAATGAAAGCAAAATTATTTGAGAAAAACCCTTGAAAAACAAAATTTATTGGAATTATCAATTGAACTTCCTATAATTGTCAAATCCACTTAACCAGGCTGCATTTTAGTCTTATTTCAAAGATTAATTGTACACGTTTTAAGAGATCCTTATCACTTCACCCCATGTTTGTGAGATTCTTTTCACAAGCAGTCCTTAATATTTAAGTCATGATTTAATCAACAATGCTGTCAATACAAAGTGTTACAATTTTAGAAATATACTTTTACATGAAAACAGATACAGTACAAAGTCCCAAATCCAGATTTATGAAATCCGTAATTGTCTGAAATCCAGACATTTTGCAAACCAGCACTTTTTTATTTCTATCACTTTTTCCATCTTCTCGACAATTTGTAAGGAACAAGGAGTTAAACCTGGACCTAATTGATGAAGCAATGCAAAATAACAGACATGTTCAGTGTAAATATCACACAAAACAAATTAGAAGATCTGCAAGTAAAATTTGTTTCATTGTTTTTAAAAGGTTTTTTCCTTAAAAAAATTATTACGATTTATTGATCAGCTATTTTTCTTCTGCGAACAAGTAATTTGTCGTTAGATTATAAGGTCTTTTGGACAAATAATACAACTTATCCGAAATGGCCAAGGTCCAGAGAATTCCAGATTTGGGATTTTGTACTATATAACACATGTACAGAACTTTCTGAATAAAACAAAATAGCCATGAAACTTTTCAATTACTTGATCTTCAATAGCCTTGTGGTCTGTCTCTTGCAACCAGAATCCCAGAATAATGCTATCATTCGCATGACACAAACTACGAAGCATGGAAGTGGTTGTATTTGCAGGGTTTTCAGTCAAAGTGAATTCTGCTACTAGTAGCCGAAGTAAGCTGTTGTATGTGCCTGTACAATAATATATGAACTCATTTAATTATTACAACTTACATTACAGATTACAGCACAAACACATTTACATAAGATTACCAGATATATTAACCTACAAAAAATTCTCTTTACGTTTTACTTAGATTTATAAGTAACCATTTTAAATTAATTATAGAAGTTTTAAAATAAAATAGTATTCAACTTCCTATCAGAAAATTTAAAAATATCATTCACCTTCATAAGATCGTGGAGGTAGAAGAGAAAGCACTTCATACAATCTCATTCGCACCATGGCAGCACAGGCTTTGAGATGCTGACCATATGATTTAAAAACATGTCCAACACTTAAAATAAAAACAAGTCAAAAATTAAAAACAATACTAAACACACTATAATTATTTATATTACAATGGACAAAATTAAAAAATAGTATACAAAAATCATTTATAAAATTATACAATACAGTGGTGGCAATTTAGTCTGACATAAAGTATGAAAGATTTAGGGTTACTAGTACATTTTTGCATTAAAATAACATCTAAAAACATTTGTGCATACCACAATATGACTGTGAAATGGTGTTTTGATTAGTCTCCTCTGAAAACAGTATGCTAGGGAGGTGTAAAAAGTATCCGTAAGATAAATGCAGTTTTAAATTTTTCATTTCATTTTGTTTGCTTGTGCATTTTTATTTCCTAAATTTTATTGAAAATCTTAATGTTTGTATCGTATAGTTGACTATGTGCTTTGGATAACAAAGCAGATAAATGTGTCAGTACAGTTTAAGATTTCAAAAATTATATGGTACTGCAAATCTAAAAAGTTAAGATTGGATGCATTTAGTGGCTATTTAAATTTTGATTGGTTATTTTTGATGTCACGAGAAGGTGGAGTTTTGTTAGGCTTTCATTTACTAAATGTGGTCTATGTAATAGAATGAGATTAGTAGTAAAAAATTAAAAACCAAATTTAATAATCGTGAAAGAATTAAATAGAACAAAACCGGAACAAACAAAAGTACAGGCACTGTTGTACATGAAACTAAATTTATTCCCAAAATAGATTTGTCCCCCAACTACCATTTACTTTCTGGTCAATATAGCCTTTCCTATGACAATCAATAAGGGACAAACATTAGAAAAGGTAGGAGTTCATCTACCAGAACCAGCCTTTGGTCAGACAATTTTTGTGTCAATTTCCAGAGTCCGATAATCAGGGGAGATAAAATAAAAATTGTCCAAGGAAATTTAACTAAATTCTGATAAATTTTATACAAAAAATGCCGTATATAAGGAAGTCAGTCATGTCGTCAGCAAGTTGAAAGATAGTGGTGGAAAAGGATTTATAGATAGCCAGTGATCCAAAAAAGTTGACAGATAGTGGTGAAAAAAGGTTTATACATAGCCAGTGATCACACACCATCAGGATAAAAAATATATATAAATGAAGTTCGATCAAAGTAAATAAATTTTTTATGCAAAATATTAAATCTTATTACTTGTTTTGTATGATGGGCTTTTATCCTAGCATTTAAATAAAACATATTATTCAAACTGAAAAACACACAGATGAAAGTGATATTAACAATTTTCAATAGTAAAATATAAAATTGAAAACACAATTCATTTTTTAAATTTGTTTTGACAAAGTGGCTTGTGATCTCAGGTAGAAAACTATAAGTTTGGGAACAAAATAAAACACATTTCTTCAGCTATTTTTGTGCTGTTTTATTCTCAGTAACATGTGATTAACTCAGCCATTTTCCACACTGATCTGTTACCTTTGTTTCTCTTTTTAAAGAGAACTTCAAATAAGATGACACTCAAATGAATTTGCTAACATCTAACATTTTTAGTTTATCTATGAAATAATTTTTATTTAAGAGAAAATAAACAAAACCACTGACTAAATTTTAAAATGCAAAATTCATTCTAACCCACAGAGAAACCTTAAAAAATCAAGCAATCAATTAGCAAGCTACTGGATAAATGAGAGCTGTAAAGTAATAGTACTTGGGCTGGTTTATAAGAGATTCAAAACAGGTAAATATATTCAGAAAATGTACCCATGAAATCGGTAAGGCAGAAATTCAGGTTGCAATTGAAATCAGACATGGTGTAATTTATTCAATGTTCTGATTAAAATGAGAATTTTGAAATTATTATTCTTTCAGTCATTCAAAAGTTTTTTATTTTAATAATTTCTGCGACAAATTGAGAATTTGCAATATCAAAGGATATACAAATGGTAAGGGAAAATTCAATTTACTTGTATTGCTTATGCTTTAATCAAATAGTTTCCAAAATATCACAAAAGGGTGATGTAATTCAAAACAAATTTCAATAAGGTTTCTTACTTGACAAGCATGATCAGAGCAGACTCAATAGGTGAAAGCAATCGTCGAACTATGTCATCAGTTACAAGATCCTTGCAATGTGTCAGAAAACTGGCCATTGCTATAAAAATAAAAGTTAGTTTTTCAGAAATGTCTGCAATAAAAGAAAAAGTTATTCACAATAAAAATCCTCTTTATGTTTTCTAACATACCAGCAAGTGCACCAGCTCTCCCTTCCAAAGTTACTTGCCAGGTAAAGGCATCTCCTCTATGTCTTTCTTGCTCTAATTCTTTATTAGACCTCGGAAACGAATTTTTCCACAGTAGCATCATTCTTGGAAGAAGTCCTTTTACGACAGAAGAACCTGTATAAAAATTGATTTAATACTTGAAAACAAAAAGTATTCATGTATAATTGATTCAAAAATCTGCACACAAAACTATTAAATTTGAAATGTTAATCGAGCATACACTGTATATTTTACTTATTTAGTAGAAATGAACTGTCTTCATTATTCGGGATATTAAACATTAATGTTCACACACAGTTTGTAATATTTAAACAGTGTACCTAAGATTTATAAATGCTGTGAACTGTCAAATACATTATTTGGATACATTATACCTATTTAAACTGAATTTTGTGAAGGAACTGTAAACTAAGTTACCTAGCTAAAATGATTCTTTACATAAAATATCAAGTACATATTCATTATAAAATGTGGGATGACTCACCTGAGGTATTAATGAAACTTTTATTTTTAGTTATAAAACTACAGCGGTTAATCAAATTATTAGACACCAGTGCAAAAAAGGTTTTTTCATTTATGAGTAAAAATGCTATTGTTCAGGATGTGAAACCAATGAGTTTCCAATTATTCATTGAAATTTTTTTAACAAACTATGCCATAAAAATGATTCAATATAATGGCCTTTTCTTTTATAATAATTGGTTAAAATGTAAAATTGGTGGATTTATAATGGTAGTTCTAATAATATGATTATTTTCTCTAGCATGTACTTAATTGCTTTTCAATTCCAAAACAATAATGAGTAGTAGCCAAATGAGTAATATCGGCTCCCTTCTAATTACATCAGATGCTACAAAATTTGATCATGATAAAATAAGTTGAGTTTACAACGCTTTAAAAAATGTCTGTGTTATTGATGAACCTTTTCGGGTGACACAGATCTTCACTACGAATTCTGGTCATTCTATAAACATTATTTTTATGAAGATGAGTTTCTGAAACAAGTCCTTCACAAAGTACTATGTCTTTTCAAGTGAGATAGAAAACTGCAGAATACATGGTGAAATTATGCTTAAAATGGCAATCAACCAGTACTACATATTATGCACCAGACATAAATTTGAGTTAATTCACACATTAATGAAAGCAAAATAAATTATTTATGGATTTTACAAACCAAGAGTCATGACAGATCCTATCATCAACCAGCCAGCTTGCGTTCTCTGAAGTGAAAGACGACTGTTCTGAGATGCACTTCGCAGTAAATCTTCTGCCACATTAAATATCATCTGACCAAGAAAAACATAGCAGCTCGAATTAATCATTTACAGTAAACTTTAAACACAAAAAAATTCATAACTGTCAAACAACCACCAGATTTTCCTTTAGTGGAATATTCTCACCTTCCCTCGATTTTGGGGTATTCCCAGAGGGGTGTTTCTAGATGCTCCAAGCAGAGATGCTAGAGCAGCTGAATAACCAGCGATGGCTTCAGGGGAGGATTTCAAAACATCCAGTCGGTCCGAGCATCGTTCCAATAAAGGAGTCAGTTGAGATGGCACAGCAGTAGTTATTAAGCATAAACACCATGCTGCAGCTAATCGTGCCGCTGAACTAGAATGCACAAGCACAGAAACGACCGATTCAATAATCCCTAAAAGAAATAAAAGTTATTAGAAGGGTATAAAAGAGGTATTCATAAATGCACTTCGAAAGGCTTAATTTTTTCAATTAACACTTACCAATAGATGGATCACAGACGATTGAAGAAGCAGTTGTATCGAGAACACAAATTAAAGAACCTAATTGCTGAAGAGTGCAAACCAGAACATGCTGGCTCAAAGCAGTATCTTGTGAATTATCTTTGCCGGAATTTTCAGCATTACAATCTGATAAAGACATTGGAATAAATTTTAAATAAAAGATAGTATAAAATAACATTTACAAAATATTGTTATGAAGGTCTTTTCAAACAATCTCAAAATTTCCTTCAAACTATTAGATTCAAAATCCTACTCACTTGGTTTTAATACAATAAATAATAAAATCAATGGGTTGGTTCTTTTGGCATTTAATTACATCAGGGCTAAATTTGGCAAATCTGTGCTTAACATAAGACATCAAGAAAAAAATTTGGGGAAAAGGGAAAAAGCGGGATTTGGTAATAGAGTCGGGGATGAAAGCAGAAAAAGATCAATTGGGTATCCAGTATGTACAACCAATGTAATAACTTAAGACAGTTAACCCCATATTAAAGTAATGGGAATGTAAAATAGCTTTAAATGTGTACACTTATTAGCAATACAAGTATTTCCCCAAACAATCATGGTAAGGAAAAATAAATCTTAAAAATACTGTAAAATTAATTAAAATGGACAATAAAATACACATGTGAATATAAATAGATTAAATTAAAATATGAAATCAATAAAATAATTATTTATAATTAAATACTAACCTTCATTTACATATTTTATTATGATGCGAACTAACTCTTTACAGGCTAGAGCTTGAGCTGTTTCACCTAACAGCCTGCCAAGCACTGACTGAAGAACAAAATTTACACATTTTCGACTATATACAGCATCGACGTGAGTTGGTACAGCTTTAGGATTTGAAACAAGTTCAAGTAAATGTGAAACTATAGTATTTAAATTAGATTCAAGCCAAGGGCCACCAAGTTTTTGAATAAGCACAACATAAGCCTGGAAAATAAAAATAAAACATTTTTAATCCATAAATTTCTGATTAAATATTAAAAATACAAAGTCACTTTCAGTAAATACATTATTAAGAGCAGTATTGCCAAATTTTTAATGCCAAAAATTTCACAATTCAAATTTAATAAAATATTTATCAAAATCAAGATTATCACACTAAACTTAAAGCAGAAACAACCCTTACATGAGTAACACCAACTCGAATTTCTCTACTAACGGAGGAGCCACCTTTAATCATTTCACCTGCACTGCCTTTAAGAAAACCTATTCCTCCACGCAAAAAGCCAGATGCCATCAAGCTGAGAACTTCTTCCAGAGTTGGCAAACGATTTTTACCCACTGAAAGAACAGATCGAATGGATAAAAACTCAAAGCTAAAATTGAGAACAAAATTATGCCAACTTACAAGAAAAGTATTTAAATTTATGCAGGCAAACCAGCATATTCTTACCAGTAGGATGAGAAGCTTGCTGAGTTGTTGCCATAACTACACCTAGAAGTTCAGATACTGCACAACGAACTTCATAATTTGAACCTTCAAATGATCTAAAGCATAAAGATGCTACTGTTTCTAAGTCTGATGTGTAAAGAAAAGGGGAATGTTTCAGCATTTCCTGAAGACACTAAAAATAAAAGAAACAATAAAAGTAGTTGACAAAACAAAATTAGCATATAAAAAATAAATATATGTGTACAAATTAACATGTTACAAAAAAACTTTTTGTTTACGCATGCTCTCCCTCAGTGCTGATGAATTCGCCGATAGATGGCGCTGGTCCTATTTTGTATATTCCGTTGCGGCCACGCCCGTGCCGCGAGTTGTATTCTCAATGTGTGTGGAGAATAGTAAAGTTTTATACAGTCCACTTGCTTTCGTTATATATTTCTGAGCTATGTGATGTGTGTGTAACCATATTTTGGTCCTCCGACCCGTGAGGAAATTCAGTGATCTGTGGATTGAGTATCTTCGAATCGGAATTGTGTGTTTCTGCATAAATTGTGATGTGGGACATCGAATTTCGTTGCGTCCTCAGTGAATTGTGATACCTTCAAATGCGTGATCTGAAGTGTTTTAGTGACTCGGATATCGAACTTTGAGGTAAAAAAGTTGAATTAGTTTTGTGCTATTTAGTGTAAAAATTGTGATTGCAGTTGGTTTTTCAATTGTGGGTTAGTTTTGAATTAGTTATATGGTAGTCTTGTTTCGTTTTGTATTGTTGTGCTTTTATTCGGTAGTAGTTGTTGAGTTTAAATTTAGAGGTGTATAGGGTGAATGTGTCTTATTTTATGAACAGTTGTAGGAATTAATTTTAATAATGGCGGTCAAATTGAATTTAAAAAAGGATGAGCTAATTCTTGTTGCGGAAGAATTGGACTTAACGATACCGGACAATGCGAAAGTTGTACAGCTTAAGAAGTTAATTGAATCTAGTGATGTGTACAAAAATGATAGTGAATTTCTGCGTTGCCTTATTGATAATATTTTAGAAGAAAGGAAAGTTTACTTGGAAAATGAAAGGGATAAATTAGATAGTGAAACAAAATTAGAATTGGAGAGATTAAAATTAGCCCAATTAGAAAAGGAGCTAGAAATTGCAAACGCGAAAAGAAATTTAGTTAACACATCCCTAACTACAGAAGGCACTGAACAGACTCCCTCAACTGTTAATCTGGAACGATTAATCAATAGCATTAAAACCTTGACCATTCCAGTGCCTGTTAAAGCAGAATCGTTTAATCTGTTTTTCCATTCGTTGGAAAAGGCATTCCAAACCAAATCAGTTTCTAACGAATTGAAAGCAGAGATTCTTTTGAATATTTTGGGCGAAAAGGTAAATAACTTGCTAGTGTATGTGAGTCAGGAGGAATTAGGTAATTACGAGAAAATAAAAGGTTTAGTGTTGAAGGAATTTGAACCCCCCCCCCAGGAATGCCTGAGCAACTTTAAAAAGGCCCAGAAGTTACCATCTGAGAATTATGTGCAGTTTGCTTCTCGGTTGTGCGCATCATTTGACTATTATTGTCAGTTGCGCAAGGTAACAGAATTCAAATCCCTGTGCGAGCTCATGGTTTCCGATAAGATTTTCGAAACGCTTGATCGGGAATTAATGACTCACATTGGGGTAAAACAGGGCGAGACCTTTTTCAAACCTCAGCAGCTTGGTCGGGAGTGCGACATTTACTTATCATCGAGAGGTAAATGCAAAAATTAGTTAGTCAGTAGAAATGTAGCAGGGGAAATGAGAGGATTTCGAGGACATACGATTAAATGGCAGAAAAATCCTAATTCGCGTGAGGATAAGAATGTAACTAAAGTATTCATGTCTGAAAAAAAAAGTGCAAATTGTGTTAGTTGTAAAAATGTGGTTCATCCTCTTTATACGTGTCCCCAATTTAAGATGCTGTCAGTTTGGGAAAGAGCGGATGTGGTAAAGCGGAATAAATTGTGCTTTCGTTGTTTTTTGCCACACCAACTTCGTGAATGCCGTTCAGTAAGAAACTGTTTCTGTGGCCAACCCCACAATCAGCTGATTCATTTTCCGCGTGAAGGGGACTCAGTTTCCGGCAACCCTAATTCACAAACAAATGCACCTGCTCAGTTTCTTCCGAGGCAGAGCGGTAGGGTAGGGGAGGCGGAGGTAGTTTCCCAACCCCAAATAGTTGCAACAAGTTTAGAGCAAAACAAAACCAAAACTGTGTTGTTGAGTAGTGTTCGAGCTCTAGTCAAAAATAAGTATTCAGAGTGGATCGAAGTGCGATGCCTTCTGGATGTCGGGTCCCAATCTTGTCTGTGCACTAAGGCATGTGCAGAAAGGTTGCAATTAAAAATGGATAAAATAAATACCGTGGTTTCGTGTGTTAATGACGCAACAATGGTTGTTAATAATTGTGTGAGGACTTCGGTAACGAACAGGGATAAGAGTTACGAGAGAGAATTGTCTATGTTAGTGGTGAACAAGATAACCGATCTCATTCCAAGCAAGGTAATTAATGTGTGTGTTGATGTATCAGAATTCGTTTCATTAGCTGATCATAGTTTCAATGTCCCAGGTAAAATTGACATGTTGCTGGGTGCAGAGATTTTTTATGAATTGTTGAGGCCTGGACAAATCTATGCCCAAGATTCGCAGTTATTGTTGCAGAATACGGTGTTTGGTTACGTTGCAAGTGGGAGTGTTGATCAGGTAGCGGATAATCGCGTTCATTGTGGGTTAATTCTTGATGATGACCTAAATAAAACATTGAAGCAATTTTGGGAAATCGAAAACGTTGATATGGAGCGGACAGGGAATACAGAGGCATCGTTGTGTGAGGATCACTTCGTTCGTACCCATAGAAGAGATGAGGAGGGTAGATATGTAGTAGCAATGCCCTTGAGTAAAGATCCGTCGTGTTTAGGAAATTCTAAAGAGATTGCTGTGAGGCGGCTTAATTCGTTGTGGAAGCGCTTGTCTAGGGATTCCGAGTATTTGTCGTTGTATACGGATTTTTTGAGGGAGTATGAGGAATTGGGTCATATGGAGAAGGTTATTGAGTCAAGTGAACCACCCATACACTACTACATACCCCATCATGGCGTTCTACGCCCTGATAAACTGACAACTAAGCTGAGAGTTGTCTTTAATGCCTCGTCACCTACCACAACAGGCATGAGTCTGAATGACGTTCTGATGAAGGGAGAAGTCACTGAGGACGTCTTCGAAACAGTTACACGGTTTCGGAGACACAAGTTTGCCTTCACCACCGACATTCAAAAAATGTATTGGCAGATCCTCATCGATCCAGAACAAAGAGATCTTCAGAGATTAGTGTGGAAGACTGGTGTCAACGAGGAGGTTTTAATTTACCGTTTAAAAACTGTCACTTATGGCACGTCAAATGCACCCTTCCTTGCCATAAGGACCCTGCAGCAGCTAGCCAAGGATGAGAAATCGAGATTTCCTCTGGCTTTTAAAGTTCTGCTGCACGACACCTACATGGACGACATCGTGACTGGGGCGCCTGACCTAGAGACCGCCCGAGAACTACAATCACAGCTGCAAGATGTCTTGCAGTCGTGCGGAATGACTCTTCACAAGTGGTCTTCCAATTCCCAAGAATTGCTGAACAGCTCTTTGTCATCTGATGTTGAACATCCGTTCACTGTTGACACGGAGTTCTCTGTGAAGACGTTGGGCATCAGCTGGAAGCCGGTTCAAGATCAGTTCGTCTTCAAGGTGTCAATTTCTAGTCGACCGTCATACACCAAGCGTGAGGTGCTAAGTGTGATCGCCAGGCTGTATGACCCCCTTGGTTTCTTAGGCCCAGTGATAATGAAAGCCAAGATTCTTCTGCAGCGGCTGTGGCAGCAGAAGCTAGATTGGGATGATGTGCTTCCCGATCCAATCGCCGAAGAGTGGAGCGAATTTGTGACAACCTTGAAGTGCATCGAGAAGGTTAAAATTCAGAGATACATATTGACCGACGGTTGTTTAAGAATCGTCCTTCAAGGCTTTGCAGATGCATCCGAAGCAGCATACGGAGCCGTCGTATACCTACAGTGCTTCCATCGAACTGATACTGCGAGAACTACCATTTTGGCAAGCAAGTCCCGCGTGGCACCCATTAGAGTGATTTCCATTCCACGGCTGGAACTCTGCGCTTGTGTTCTCTTGGCTCAGCTAGTGGAGAAAGTTCGTGCTACTCTACGTTTGGAGATCGAAGTTGTGTTGCATACGGACTCGACGATCGCCCTTGCGTGGTTGAACACACCTGCGAACCGTCTTAAGACCTTCATCGCCAACCGCGTGTCTAAAGTGCAACGGCTGACTGAAAACTGTCAGTGGAATCGTGTGCCATCAGCTCTGAATCCTGCGGATGTGATTTCGCGTGGGTTAGGCCCTCGTGACCTTCCAGAGCTGGAATTGTGGTGGAATGGCACGCCATTCCTTCAACGAGGTGAGACATCCAGTGAGCAACCCAATTCAACACTTATGAATGATTCAGAGTTCTCATGTGAACTAAAAACGAATTTGGAGTCTGATATGGCGGTGTTTAATGTTTGTATATCTACAGGTGAATTATCTTTATTATCTGATTTATTGTGCAGGAGTAATAATTATGTGAATGTTCTTCGTGTATTTAGTTATGTATTAAGATTTGTAAATAATGTGAAACAGTGCAATGTGATAGTGTCTGGCCCGCTTGGTGCCTCAGAGTTGGACCAAGCTGAAAAATGCTTGATCCGAATGGTCCAAAAGGAGGTTTTTTTCTACTGAGATTAGGAACCTCCAATGCCAGAAAAGCGTCCTACCTAACAGTAAGTTAAGGAATTTAAATCCTTTTCTTGATAGTGATGGTGTAGTGCGGGTAGGTGGACGCCTGGGTAATTCAAATCTACCATATGATAACAAATACCCTGCAATCTTGCCTAGTAATCATAAGGTGACAAACCAAATAATTGTGTATTTCCATAAGAAAAACCTTCATATTGGTGCATCTACACTTCTGCACTGTGTAAGAGAAAAGTTTTGGCCTTTGAATGGTCGTTCTCTGTGCAGAAAAATTGTACATGAGTGTATTATATGTTTTAAAACTAAACCAAATGTGATGTCACAGTTAATGGGTAATCTTCCCCGGGACAGAGTAGTTCCCGATTATCCCTTTAACTGCTCTGGTGTAGATTTTGTGGACCATTTATGGTCAGATATCGTAACCAAAGAAAGGGTGTCCTGCATAAGATCTACATATGTATATTTGTGTACTGTGTTTGTATTATTGTCTTTTTTTTAATTTGTAATCTTTTTTGTAGTTTTTGTTGAATGTCTCTTACATTTCAACGGGGGGAGAATGTTTACGCATGCTCTCCCTCAGTGCTGATGAATTCGCCGATAGATGGCGCTGGTCCTATTTTGTATATTCCGTTGCGGCCACGCCCGTGCCGCGAGTTGTATTCTCAATGTGTGTGGAGAATAGTAAAGTTTTATACAGTCCACTTGCTTTCGTTATATATTTCTGAGCTATGTGATGTGTGTGTAACCACTTTTTCTTTTGGGAGTCATTTTAGACTCTAGAATAGGCACAAAAAAGGCAAATGTTTCTCTCCTCAGGCAAATATTACCTGAGGAGAGAAACATTAAAAAAAAACCAAAGCCGATATTTGAAAAATACAGAACCTTTATATTTCAATTTTCCACAACAACAATGTACGAGACCATATGGAAAATATTTCTACTTTAGAAATCCTTATGGCACCTTTTAAAAACCATTTGGGAAGTTTTCATTTAACTGTTCTGTAGCAAATAGAACTACTAGCACGTATAATGCTAACTGAACTATTGATGCCTTGCTAACTACTCCATAAACGTAGACTGTGCTGCGGTTCTTGTCTTATAATCCACTATAATTGTTTTTCTCATATTTCATACATACATTGTGCTGATTTTGAACTCAAGATGTTTACTCAACTCAACCATCTGTTACAATTCTTACTTATTGCAATGGTTTCATAAATATGAAACCTTTTAGAAGGCACACAACTTGACATTTTTGTTATATACTTAGAAATCAGTTTGATATTACCACCTTTACCCCTTGACTGTTCTGTACAAGGTGCTTTGTTTTTAAATTTGTGATGTTTCTTTCAATAATTTAACTGACTCATTAATACAATAAAAATCTAGTAATAGTGTAAAAATACTAGCTCCCAATAGATATTCGACCAAAGCATCTCAATATACATAGACTTCTAAGCAAATTAACAAAAATTAGGGAATTAAACAAATTATTCAGGTATGATTTGTAAAAGAATGCAGGTTTTAGTGAGATTCAAAAAATATGTATCCTGGATTAGCAGGCATGAGAGTGGGAAAAGGACAAAAAGTCTGAAAATACGCGTAAACTCAAATTTTGCAAATAAGAAAATTGGCGCGTAAAACCGAATTTCACACAAAAAGAAAATTTTTTTTGGCAATTTTGTAAATAGTATAAAATAAGCTGCAAATAGTTGAAAATGCTATTTATAGGGAATTATGCCTTTTTTTTCAAAAAAAGGTGCAATTTTTTTAACAGTTGCAATTTTTTCCAAAACCTTGATACAAAAATGATATTAACAGGAAATAAAAACGCTATGTTATACAAAAGAATGAATGAAATAAATACTAATTTTATTAAATAGCATAAATGTCATGAAAAAAATAAGTCGACACTAAAAATAAAAATTAGCATAATTACAGCTTTTCACCGATATTACCTTAATAAATCGTTAAAAATATACTTAATTTGAAACACATCAAAACCTGTTTTGGTACAGCTTGTCTACGTTTATAGCGATGTTAACGGTATTGGCGCACTTTTAGTAGCGAGTAATGACAGGTTAAGGTAACCCATTTGTATTACGGATTTTAAGACAACCTGGACTAGTGGAAAGTTTATAGCTTTCATTTTGAATATTCTAGAAAGTTCTTACAAAATCCGTTAAACTGTCATTTTATTTCATTGGTTCATTTGAAATAATTATTTCCTTGGCGATTTAAGAAGTGCTCCAAAAAAAAAGCTGCAAGGCCGTTGTCATTGCTAAAAACAGACTGAAGCTGTAACCCTGTTTAAAATAAAATATAATATCTAACCAATATATAATCTCTAACCAATTTCAATTGGCTTACATTTTCCCGTAAATATTCTTATTTTCTAACTCCTCCCCCCTTTAAACCAAATAAAACTTAAAATTAATAACCCATATTATCCAAGAAATAATTTTACTTATTTAAGCAATCATAAATACTGCCCTTAAAAGAAGTATCATTTTGAAAACTTCCGTTGCAAAAAATAGCTGCAGTACGTTTAAAGTGATGTCCACCGCCTTGGCGCACTTCTAAAGTCGCCAAAAAAGCTTTAACGGATTTTGAAAGTACTTCCTAGAATATTCAAAAAGAAACTTTTAACTTTCCGCTTGCCATAAAAGACAAAATACTTTATCGGTTAAATAACCGAGCATCTTATTTTCTACTTGAAAGAAAACCCGTTCATTAAAAGCTGATCAACTTAAAATATTTCATTTATATCTTTTCCGCCGCATCATGAGGTACCACGGCCGCTAGATAACAGCTCCGCTTTCTTAGGAAACCGTAGCTTTACCTACGAAATTTACAGCAACAACGTACGTTAACTTGTTCAAAATCCAAGTTCTCCATTAAACTTATTTGCTTCTAAGGATTCTTTTAAAATAGGAATTTGCAAACTTATCAGCTTGGCAAAATTTAGGAGTGCAATGTTGGCTAGATAAGTCGCATTTTACGTTTATCGAAGACAAAAAGGGCAAAAGTCGGAATTTTTTCTTAAAAAATGATAAAAGTCGGAAATACCGACTAAAGTCGGAAGAATCTCATCCCTGGATTAGACAAATATAAATTTTAAGACTTTGATGGGGTTTGTATGAATACCATGATAAGTAGGAAGTGTGACATGGCTGACACCGATTAACAAATTTCATTGACATTCCAGAACAATCACGACTCTAAAAATATCTTGCTTGGAATTAACCACAACCAAAGTGTTAATCTCATTATCATCAATGAAATCGCCTCCTCACTTTGCATTATGTTGAACAGAAGAAATAGATTGCAAATAATAAATAACTAAAACGTGTGAATTGATTTAGCCTAAAAGCCCTGCAATTTCGGATGCATTTCATTTTTGGTCAATATTTTGCATTCATTTTACATGGAAAAAGGTGTACTTCTCTAAATGACTATAATTTTCTGATGTGTCTACCTTTCTCCAAAATAATTTATGCATTTGCCACAAATTTGAAGGATTTGTGAGTGGAAAAATTGATTGCATTGTGATTGAAAATTGTCTTGGAATGTTCTCCCATTCTGATGCGAATGCTGGGAAGTATTCAAAAGGTTTCCACAGATTACTAATTGAGCATTTTTTTCACAGCTATTGCTAACTTCTAGCATTGTTATTTTTTTTAAAAACACAGAAGAAAAAAAAAATTCCAAACAAACATGCTAGAACTTGATGGTTTATGTTTTAGGACTTAATAACATGTAAATGTTAATCAAAATCCATTACTCAGAACATGTTACCAAGTAAATACAAATTTTACCTTTGCAGCAGAACATCTTACAGTCATAACTCGATCAGTTAAGCAATGACGCAAGGCCTTGAATATATCCTTATGGACTGAAACAGCAGCATTACCAAGACCGGATACTATTTTCTCCATGGATATCATAATTTCACATCTTGTTTGTGACTAAAATAAATAATACATACTAAAAATTATAAAAATAACATTTAGAGAAAGAAAACTGGGCATTCACACAAATCAGTTACTGTACCTCAGCATTTTTTAAAGACTTAAGCAATATGCTAACAGTCTCTTCGTATGATCTGCCTGTCATTCGACCTAGCTGTTGATACATAGTACCCAAACAAGAGATGGCAGCCCTGTCAAATCAAAAAGTATCATTAGTAAAAATTTATTTACATACAACTCAAGAAATATTAATTTAGTATGGTGAAATATTTGATGAAGTGAAGTGAGAATACTAACGATAAAGGTACATATTTTTAATTAAGGTCACACTGGAGTAACATAACAGGCCATTGACAACACTAACAAAGAGAACATACTAGCCACTGAATGGCGTTTCCTGTGACAATTCTTGAAGTGAGTTCAGATGGGACCACTGCTTACTAACCCCTGGTGATTGCTACAAATTCTTATTTAATTGCGAACAGATCCAATAGGTGTGATGTCAGAATCAAAATATCAAAGATATTCAATTAAAAAGTTAATTTTTAAAAGAAAATAAAATGTATTAGATGTCTATCTAATGTAAAATTTCCAGCAGCTTTCAAATCTGTTGAAATTTTCATTCTATCTTTAACGATCGGCTGAGATAGAAAAAAAGCACTGAAGAACATAAAAGTCGTAACATCATTATTTAATACACCCATTCCAAAGATTGGCTGCCCATCTTCGTATTACAAAAATAAAAAAGTTACAATTTAAAAACAGGAAATGAAATCTGTGATCTCTTGATAGCAAAAGTCAAATTCGTATGGGAAAAAAATATAAATTACAATTTAAAAATTATTTATTTAAAGACAATCATATTTTAAGGTATTGATCTAATCTCTACTGTTATAAAAGGAAGTCTTTGTTCGTTTCCCGGCCACAAAATCCTGACGATCTATGGCACTTACAGCAATGAGACATTTGACACATAGGTATTACGAATTCTTTGGGCTGCGGTGAAACATTAAAATTCAATCTAGAATATTTTTTAATGAATTTTTAATAGCTTTATTCTCTACCAGCTTCTTCAAACGCGTTTCATATGGACAAAAGAAGAAACCCCCTAAAATGAACTTTTTCTACCCAAGTGACCTTTATTTATATTTTCGCAAGAGATTGTGACGTCAAGTGAACTTTCTCTTTCAAAAAAAAAAAAAAAACAGATTGCATATTCTGCCCTTTGTGTTAAAAAAAAGAAACACATTACATTGAAAATGAGATTTTAATGCAAGCTAGTACATGTAGTTTTCAACATCAAACAGTTATTTCCCAAGGAAACTACTAGATTTTGTATAGGGTCAGCATGAAATTGTTGTTTATTTAGGGGAATAATCCTCACTGATTATGGTTTATATCTCTAATTATTTTTTTACAATAAGAAATATTTCACAACCATGGGAGGAGGAAAGATGAAAGTTTCTCCATGTAGCTTCAATTACCTTTATAAGATTGGCTAAATTTACAAAATGGTGAATGGAGCTACATCTACTACTTATCCATGTGACATTAAATCAGAAACATTATTGAGCATTTTTTTATCCTGTAAAATTAGCGACATGAAACATTGACGGTTATTTGGGCAAATGCTTCAATTCTTTCTTTAGATGCTCGACTATAGTTCAATCTTTACTTACAGTTTTACTTGTAGAAAACTGGGAGAATCATCTTTGTTCCGCACAATATCATTGCACTTGTTGATTGTGTCAAACAGTAAGGAAGCATCCCCAACATTGAAAAGGGTTGCAAGGCAGCGACCAATCAGTTTCCTTGTAGGTGGTCCTGGTGACTCATTGATCTGCTTAATCAGTTGTTCAACTAGTCTCTTTTGACATCCTTTTATATCAGACTGAAAATACAATTATAGTAGTATGCACAAATGAATGATCATATATTGAAATAGAGTACTCAAAAGAAATAAAACAGTGCATACAACAGAAAATAGATTGTGCCACTGAAAATTTAAAAACATATAGTAAATTTATGGTGACATTTGGAAAGCAATCAATAGTGACACTCATCAAAAATTCTCAAGAAAATTTTAAGTGTTTAAAAGGGTTCAATAATCTGAATTTACTTAATTCCTTAGTACAAAACAGCATTTATGAAGATGAATTTTCTGAATTTTCAAAAACTCAACCAATTATGCTTCCCTAACATCATATAAAAAAGCAATCATACCACACAAAATACTAAATTTTCTTAAGTATATATTTATGTAAATTTACAATATGGACTGGGTCAGAATTTTTTAGCAAGCTTGTTACCAACCATTTAGTACATTGAAAAGACAAATTTTAAAGTAATTTATTACAAGTAGGCAGACTGTATCATTTTTTAAAATTTCTTAGCCATCTCGTTTCAATAGAATGTCATTTTTTTTCCTTCCTGTTTTAAATAAAAACTATAAAAATACTTTAACATTGAGCGATCAAAACTTAACCTTTGTCTTTGACAGAGCAGCTATAGTGTGTGGCATTGATTCAGCAAGTTGAATCTGTCACACCATTGAACCAAAATAACTTGTAGCTCAACACTTTTATACTGTTGTTGATAGTATTTGTTATGAGATTCAAAGAAAACAATTAAAGTTAAAAGAATCACAAACCATAAAAATGCAGGGAGTTTCAGTTTTTCTCAGCACACATTCTGGAACCATTTTTTTTTTCTTCTTGGCATTACGAAATGAAGCATTCCTACACAGACTGAAATGACTTTTCAAAAGCTGAACACAAAATACTCTATTCTCTATCTACTCTCCACATAATTTGAACCATTTCGCCCTTTCCATATATATATATATATATATATATATATATATATATTTCATTGCTGCAATTAATAATTACTTTTTTCTTGGATGGTGAGCATTGAATCCACCATAGCATAATATGGGATCAAATAGATAACTGCTAGTTAAGAGAATTTGAGTCTAACATTTCATGCAATGATTTTAAATCAGAAAGCGAAAGTAAAATTCGTTCACACAATTCTTCAGCGGAGCCCTCTACATCTAAATTTAAAATATCACATATACAGATAAAGTTAGTTAAAGATAACTCTTTCAGCAGGGATTCCTTAGCGTTTTGCAAATTAAACTTAGAATCAAAACCTGCGAAAACACGAAGTTTTCTTCGACTAGTGCGGTCGTAAATTTCGTTAGGGTAAACTATGGAAAATAATAATTTAATGTTCCGAATAGATCCATTTTTTAAGAAGTTTGAAAGAAAAGGTATGTTATCCAAAATTAAGGAAGTCATAATTGCGAACTTACCATGGACAACTGGAAATTCAAAGTAATCCAAAAGCACAATTCTTGAAAAAAAATTTTCACATTCACACTTCAGGAGATTGGTTTTTGTTGCTAGGGGTAATTAGGGTGACCAGGAAGAAAGGCCAGAGCCCCCAATTATGGGATCAAATAGATAACTGCTAGTTAAGACGGACACTTTATTATGTAAAAGGGACATGGGACAAAACAGTTAAAACAATGAGGAAGAAACATTGGCAATTAACATCGTCACATAACATTCAATAGAGCTCGTCATAGCTCAGTTAAAGCGCGAAGCTCTTGCTTCCGCAGCTTACATTCAGCGTCTGCTTAGGTACTATGTGATGCGGCGCGTCATCGCTAATGTATACATACGCGTAGAATGGGAACCGACGGGACTATTTTCCCACAATAAGAGATATCTAACATTTAAGGCTTGCAACACCTGTAGATTGTCGCTATTGCTCTGGTACCTATAGCTCTTGAATCTATTCTTTTTGGTAAGAAGTAACAATATTTTGTCTTCCTCAGGGGAACAAAGTCTTGGATGACACCAGTACTATCGTGCTTAGGATTTTTACTTCAAGTATCCTAGCAACTATTCAATAATTACAAAACAACTGATTCAGAGCAACTTAACAGTCCAACAATTTACTTATTATTCATCTCAGAAGTGCAAAACTGCAATGAACTTCAGTTTTAGAGGTGCTAATTTCAATGCTTTACCTATCTAGTAACATAAAAGCTACATGTAACAATATTCACTCATTTGCTTGCATACAGCATTGAGTAGCATTTCACTTAGGATAATATAATTGTCCACATCAATTACATGTTTATCAAGGTCACACTGGCAAAAATGGATAAATTATTGCACAACTTCAAACAACTAAAAAAAAAAACACAAGAAATTTCCTATTTTATTTATTGTGAGATTTATAATAAAATTGAAGGCAAACTAAGAAATGTTTGCTTAACTTCTGCACAACGTGAGTTAGTTCAGAGGGAGGTTTATGACATGATTGAAAGACCAAACTTTGCTGCATAAGATTGCTTCACTGGAGAAAAATTTACAGTATGATTGTGAAGTAGTTCCTCTCCATGTCTACCCAAAGTTTTGAAAGTGTCCTGTCACAGAAGAATAATGGTTAAACTCAATATCTTTACATAAAATTCTTATTCACTTTACTTTTAATGATTCCAAATTATCACTTAACCCTCCTATTTTTGTCATTCTAATGTACCTACTCTTTTATAGTCTCTCAGCATAGTTACAAGCCCAATGGCAGAAAGTTTTGAAGCTGTCTGTGACAAGCTTTTAGAATTTCATAATCTGTCTGCAAAATGTGCATGCAATTTTAGTGGGTAAATCATACATTAAACCAGCAATTTTTTATCATTTTATTTGAAACATGGTAAGCATGATGCATTCTTTTTTATTACTTTTAATGTTGCAAATAGTTTTATCAGCTCACATCTAAAATGGGAAGGATAGAAAGAACCATACATAGATAATAAAGCTGCTTTTAAAAACCTTTGTGTACCTTTATAACAGAGGCGGGGGGGGGGGGCATTCAGTGGAATAAAAAACCTCTTATCGTTAGTGCCCACTTCTTCATCTATGTTCAAACAAAAATCATGTGTTTCAAATCAAATGTTCTAGACAAAAAAATATTAGCAGAACAAGGAAAATAAGTTAAACTTCATTAATCGATACACCTCCATTTGAAGCCCGTGCAGTCACATGGTTTCCACGGGACGGCGCTACGAAATCTGAACGTTAGGTAACTAAGTCTCTCCTACCGCGAGTATGTAAATTTGAATATTATTTTGTACTTAATTTCAATGAATACCAAAAGAAATGCCAACAAGAAGTAAATATAAATTATGTGACACTTAATTTGTATTGCTTGTAAAACATTAGTTGTAGATTTTTCATCTTCATATCTAGCTGGATAATCTTTTGAGGATATATTTTGGCTTCGGCTGTTGCTTTCAGTAATATTCTGACTTTCATTTTTATCATAATTGTTCTTGTTACTTTCGAAGCAAATATTTGTCTCTTGATCTTCCACTGACACATTTTCTTGGTTCAACTGTTCATCAGCTTCATAACTGTTTTGTTTTTTCTTGGAATGTTCTGCTTTTTTAAATGTCTCTCAGATCTTTTGTAGCCCAGGTTTGGTTCCATTGAATATATTGACTATGGTGGCGTCTTAGAAAATGTGGGCTCAAGTTTTTAAAAATTATTTCACACACACACATGCCATTCTAAGTCTTTCTACGTAATGTGCTCTCTTAACAGGCACAGAACTCGTATTCTTTTCTGTGCACTTGGAAAGTGCAAAAGAACTAAACAAACACGGGATACAGTGTGCATGATAATGGCCTGCTTCTCTTCACTTTAGAAAAACCACTTTTCCCGTGGCATCACGGGAATAGAGAAAATAAGGCAAAGAAAAAGTGTCCGAAAGTTGCGGACAATTTAAAAAATTGTTTTATTAGTGCAGACAAAAACTGTCCGCAAAGGGATTTCATTGTTCGCAACAATGTTGCTGTGTTTCTGCCACTGGGGTTACGAGTTAAGAAATGCACAAAATAAATTATATATAAGAGCAAAAATTTTAATTTTTTATGTGTGTCTTTTTATAGAAACATAGTTTATGAACAAGTAGCTGAAAACAAATTACGTTTAGTACAATATATAAATTATTCATCAATAAGTTAAACAAGACCTGAAGTTTTAAAATAAGTGGAACTTTGTACATTTATCATTTATAATATGCACTCAAGTAGTATTTAAAAGAGTACTTGCACACTGGATATATCAGAAACTAATTCTACTTTAGAGAATTGTTTAAAATCTTCAAAATTAATATATTTTACTGCAAAACATGTACAAATTTTGATAAAATGTACCTTTTGAGCTGCCACTAAAACTTTATCTAAAAACCGGAGCCATTCAAAAACAAATACTGGTCGTTTCGGTTCTGGTATTTGCTGGAGAGCTTCTTCATTCAAGATGAGACTATGCGATAATTCCATCATCTTGCCAAACCTGCCAAGACAAATTAATGCTCAATACAATAACGTCAATAAATCATACACAGGGAAAATTTTTATTTAAATTGAGACCTATACTCTTGGAAAAGAGTCGTCACACAGAATCTACATAAATGAGATAATATAGTTGTTTTTTGTGACTCACTTATGTACAAAAAATGAAAAGTTTTACTTTCAAACCTGAGATCTAGCCTAATTCATCAGAAGTAGTTACAATCATGACCCATATGCCCTGAATGTATTCTGTGTTTTCTCCTCAAAATTGAGATTACTATAACAGAGTGAAAACTTCACCAGAAGCAACAATTATAATTTCGACTGAACTTAACTATAATTAAGTAGAACTGACAGAATTTAACAGGTAAAGTAACAAGTAAAACTGGCTACATAAAATTTCATAATGATGAAATGGAGGGAAAACAGAGCTGTTTCTTAAGGAAAAATATACAACCTATACTCGTCCTTCATTTTCATTAAGGAGTATTTCTTAATTTTTTGCATTTGGTAACGAAAAGACATGCTGGAATATATTTTAAAAGCTTAATGGTTTCAAGGAACGATAACAAAGATCTGACACAGCTAAAATGCTTCTGTCAACTGAATGAAAAGCGTCTGTTCCTAGTCCTCCAGTTCCCATCTTGATCAGATAAAAATTTCTTTCCGGACTTCCGAAATTTGACCGCAAAGTATAAACAAACATGACTCGATAATGGAAATAGGAAGTAGTCAAGAATGCGATCACATGTATGAGTACCGTTTCAAAATGTATCAGCTTTGATGTTAGAAATTCCTTCGAACGTGGTGGGATCAAAACGCAAATAAAACTTGACAGCTGTGAGCATTTAAGTTCTTTTTAAATAACAAAACATAAATTTAAAAAATCAAGGACAAAATTGTAAACACGAAACAATTAGAGCTCAAGTGATGAGGTAAGCGGTGTTGCCTTCGGCAGTGTCTATTGAACCGTACAGTACGGCTATATAACTTTTCATTCTATGTAGCCGTACAGCGCAGTTCCTTACTGCGCAGTATTTTCACTTCTGCCGTTAGACGGCAAAGAGAGTCATTCATGTTTTTGGCGATTATGTAGTATTTTGATCCATTTTGCCTTTGCCATAAACTGCCAAAAAAGGCAATCCTTTTTTGTGGAAGGAAGACGCATTTTCCCTACCGTTTCCCGCCTTTTTAAGATTCTCCGTATATGAATCGAGGATGGGTTGTGGAAATGACCGCGGGAAAAAATGAATGGTTGGGTTTTATGGCGCAAAGTGCGCGGAATGGGATGGATAATAACAAGTGATTGGAAATTAAAGTAATGAAATGTGTTCCTGGTCAATTCAGGAAAATTTGCACAAACTGTCTTTTAAATATTTTTCATGTTTTGTTTGTGTTCCGAACCATAGATTTAATGACATGACTTTTTAAAGAAGAAATACAAGTTTGCATTTTTGTTTTATAATGGAGTAATTATGTTTATTTTTAGCCACTTTTGCACACATAATTAAGAATTCTTTTTCACAAAAGAGGAATACGTATAAATGTTTTTAAATACACAAATAAAAAAAATAAAAATTTTTTAATTCCTCTTTAATAACATACAACAAATGATCAAATATTTAAAATCCATCAAATTGTGAAATATTTGCCAAGTTGACTACATTTTGCTAACGAAAACAGGTTTTGATCAAATAATTCATTTCTTTTTAAAACCAGGTCCGAATTCTCATGTGAACAGTTGAAAAAAATCCTTTTTATTGCAGATATGCTTGAGGGATGATTTGCAATTTGGATGAAAAAAAATTTACGCATTAAAATTTTGCACTTTGCAATTTTGCAAAATTTGCTAAACTTGATTTACCATTTGAGAGCAATGAGTATTACTAGTTTTAATCTCACGTCTCCAATAAAATAAGTTATTGGAAAAGGTTCTTTTTCCATTTTAAAGACCCTATCGTAAAAATCAAGATTCAATTTCTACTAACAATTTCAGATTTTCCTCCATATTTAAAATTTAATTGGATATCTCTTCACATCAAGCTCAGTAAAGGTGCATTTTCATGTAGTATCTACCATATTATTTAACCATTTCGAAAGATAGATAAAGTACTTGAAACATTCAAGTTTGAATTGTTTTGCAAGTGCCTTTACTTGGCTGGCATATTAAAATCACAATCACATGTAGGCTAAAATATTTTAATCCATTTCATTGAAATATTAATTTGCTTTCTTTGAGTAAAAATGTGGTTACTCGTAAGCGTTTGTATGGATAGGTAGTTGTCTAAATTATTTTTACATTTTTAATTCAAATTGTAAAAAACAATTAATTAAACACCAATTTTTATTATTTGCAAACCGCAAAACAAACAGAAAGGTTTTATATCCAACACAATAAAATGTGATATGGAAGCAGGAGTTTATCCAGGATTCATAAACTGGGGGGGGGACAAAATTTTTAATTGGGTGTTGATTGGAAATAATTGCATATTTACCCGATGTATCGATTAATTCATTTTTATACTGTTATTTTTACTATGTTGTTTCTGTTTGTTTATTATTTAATGGCGCAAGGACTGCTATAGGTCTTGCTGCCCCAAATTAGGTTAATTTCATTATCTTCTGGGGGACTAATTGGACATTGGTGTTTAACATTTGTGTGGGACATTTTAACCTGAACTGCAAAAAACGCTACATCTACTGATCATGAAATCCCAACATATTTATTTTAGACATTTCGTATTCTCTTTTGAAGCTTTTGTACAGGGTGTCCTAAAAGTTCCCGTACTCCAACTTTAAAAAAATTTATTGCCCTTGTTTTTTTTTAATTACTGAATTTTATCGATAATTATTATCGTTTTTCGATAATTCTTATCGACTCTTTAATTTTTATCGTTTGATTTTCTTTACGCTCAAGTTGTGCGATAATAAAGTTGTGCAAGATAAATTTATCACGCATTCAGAGAATTGCGCTGATTTTGAGGCTTCTGGTAAAGTAGTCTATTAAGAGAGATCAAATCATTTTATTATATTTGGTTATTTCTATTATTCGTTATATTTACCCCTTATGTTTGAGGTTCCTTGGTCTACCATAAAAACTTTTAAGGGGATCAAACTCCTATGGCACGCTTGATGTAGATGCTCTTTTAACAATTTATCTAATTTCTCATTTGAAATATTTGCATCTCACGTTTGTGGATATACAAGGAGTTGACACTAGGAGTTGGCATCTATAGTAGAATAACAATTGACTATAACAAATTTTTCTTTCTACTCACTAAAAACAGGCAGAGGTTGAATTTCAAAGTATTTTTTGGCTAATTTTGGCACTGATTCTTCACAGTTGGAAGGTTACGGAGGTTTGAACTGATGCCTTTCAAGAGGGGAATCAACACTTTAAAATTTGTTTTCAGTATGTTAAAAACTAGTATGGATGCCCTCACTTCATAGTTTAAATAGTAAACCCTTTGGAACAAAATAAACTAAGGTTAAATACAAAGCTAAACTTAAATAGAAAGAACCTCTTAATATTCACAAAAGCAAAGTACTCTTCTAATAAGCCTGTAATTAAGAAAATCCAAAGGCATATAAGTGTTTTGATTTCCTTTGTGAAAACATTGTATTCCAGATATTTCCTTTTGATTCTAGAACAATTTGGTTCCGGCAAATTTAAATTAGTTTAAATTTATGCTTTCGTGTCTGGCAGACAAAAAGGTATTCAAAGAAACAAGTAGGTTAACAAAAAGGCAAGAAAACCTCTCTGTCTAATTTCCTGTGGACGTTTTCTATAATTATTCTGCTGTTATTATTAGGAACGACATACAGATGTGAACTAGTATTTTCATTAATGAAATTTACATTCATGAAAAGCAAAACGAAAGTCACGATTGACTGATTCAATTTAAAAAATTCTCTTCTGTTCTCAGTACCAATTTTAACACCAAACATTCAGACTAGCCAAACCCAGTCTCAAAAGTATCATTAATAGAAAGTAATGTTTATGTGATGTAATACATATTGTTTTACATACAATAATTAATTCATTTTAAAATGTTAATTATGTGCATAAACATACCTTTATTAAAAAGGTTATTAAGAATATGCCTGGACCATGAAAACTTAAGAAAGTAGGTGCTCGAGTTGTAAGACGCATATGAATTCGTATGTGAAAAAAAATTGGCGTGTGGTATGTAAAAGGTTAGCCTCCCCTGGGCTACTGGAAACTTGCCGCCCCCTTCCTGCCGTCAGTAATGATATTTACAGTAAAGTTAGATATTATAAATTTAAAACCAAGTTCAGTAGAAGAAAGGTGATAAAACAATTAAAAACATTTAATCAAATAATTATATTTTCTGATAAAAAGCTTTTGCAGGAGTTTCAACTTTTCTTGTTCATGTAACCCCTGACTGAGCTTTCATACACTTTTATTCTTCTGCGTTTTAAAATAAAGTTATTATATTATCCAATTATTGGAAAGTTCCTGATTCGAAATCGGGTCAGGGCATGGATATTTGTAAGCGTATGGTGTAGAGGCGGTTGGTGTACCTTAAATCTGTCGTGGCCGAAAGTCCTCACGTTGGGTTGGTGTGGAAGTTTGGAGAGTGGGGTGCCAGCTCAGATGTTGCCTCATCATCTGACCGTGGTTCAAAATTACGTGGCGATACACCGAATGGCTTAGGCTGGGAAGGTGGTAACTTGTTGAATATTATCAAATTATTGGAAGGTTCCTGATTCAAAACCGGGTCAGGGCGTGGATATTTGTAAGCGTATGGTGTAGAGGCGGCTGGTGCACCTTAAATCTGTAATGGCCGAAAAGTCCTCAGTTTGGGTTTGTGTGGATGTTTGGAGAGTGGGATGCCAGCGCAGATGTTGCCCCGTCATTTGACCGTGGTTCAAAATTACGTGGCGATGCACCGAATGGCTTAGCTGGGACGATGGTAACTAGTTGAATACCATTATCAAATTATTGAAATGTCTTACCTAGTTGAGCAGAATTGTAACAGTGCACTGTTTAGATGGTATAAAAATGATACAAAAAAATACATTCAAAGCAAAATGATACAAAAAAATACATTCAAAGCAAAATCATACATTTATATATATAACTTTAATTTTTTTTATTCAAATTCCCTCGATTGTATCTTTAAAATTCAGATTGACGAAAAAAATTTCCGATCAAAAAGCAAAGGAATGATCAGATCTGCTTAGTTTCTGTTCTCACTTCTTCGCTTCGCCCCTTCCAGTCCCACCGGACGCACAGCGTCTCTTATGGGGGGAGGGTAAGAGTTATGGGACAGTTGAAGGGAAAACACTTCGTTCTTGCTCATTCGAAGACTTCGAGGAAGAAAAAATCTGCGGTTTGTACCTCGTGTCAATGACCCTCAAGCAGAGACGGGTGCGCAGGGCCCACAAAATGCATTTTCATTTGGATCCGAGGAAAGTTGTGCCAGCGTCTTTACAATGTGCATCTTTAAGTGCAGTGAAAAGAGTTTCTAATTCAAGATGGTCAACAAGAACATATGCTATATTAGCTGTAAAACTTAGTTTCACCCATGTTAAAGAGGCTTTAACTGAAATTTGTAATTCAGAAGAAGAAAAGAAATATAAATACAAATATTGACGACCAGCTACAGGCTCGAGCCCAACAAGGCTGGCCCTTTGTTTATGAATTCCCCAATTCCCACTAACTATCCAACTGTATCTTAAATTCGTACACTCCCTTTGAATTAACTATATTTTCTGGCAACGCGTTCCAACTGTCTATTACCCTATTAAAATAGTAGTTTTTCCTTAAATCCCGATTAAAATGTGTCTTATTCAATTTATACCCATGACCCCTTGTTCTGTTATCCCTATTGAAATTTAAGCCCTCTGTGTCCCCTTGTTTTACAAACTTGAAAAGCTGAATCAAATCCCCCCCCTCCTTCTTCTTCTTTCCAGTGTATATTCTTCTTTCCATATCGGAGACAACTTCTTAAACAGACAAATATGAAACTGATCCAATGGCAATTATTAGGAATACTATTTTACAAAGAATAAGTGCTACTAGTAAATCACTGCAATCAGTGGAATGCAAACTATTGAATAGATCCATCCTATTAAAGGCATTAGAAAATTTTATCAATAATTTCAGAGAAGAATTTGAAAAAATTGATAAAGAGGCAACTGTTTTATAAGGTTAATGTGGTGCAACTGTTATCATAATAACCTATCATTTAATGTGGAAGAAGGACAAACTCGCAGACAGCAAAAGATAAAAATGTTTTTTGATAAAAACAAAACAGTCGGACATGAATTTACAATAAGAGCAAATTTCACAGTCAATGCATTTTATGTCACGTGATAACACCAAGACAGGATTAAAAGTAGAACACGACAAAAAAGTTTAAGGATATTTACAAAAATGACATTAATGTTTGTAATTTTGGGATGTGTTTAATTCAACTTAAGTGTGTTTTTAACTTCCGAAGTTAAATGACAGAATTTTTCATTTCTGAATTTTTGACACTCAGGTCATATCAGATGTTTGAAGAAATTGGAAATTTAGAGAGATAATAATTAGTTTAAAATGTATTAAATGAAAAGGATGAGACTCTTTAAAATGACTGTGTATTTTACTAGAGTAACTACGTCTTCTCTCGCCCTCTTGTGGATAATTACTCCAGCTGGTGCAACAGTCATTTATTCTGAGCACTCTATGTCTATATCCCATTCTTAGAAGACAAGGTATGCCTTTGACAATCTCCGCAATATATAATGCGCTGTTCATATTCAGTTGTATAGTTGAAGTCTCTGGATTAAAAGTCTACTCAAGGCTCTCCTAACAGTGACTGCAGTCTCCAAGTCTCACAGAGTCCGAGTTGTGCGTTCACTAAAAGCCCAGTACTTCAGGTAATTTCTTGACAAAGCCTTTTATGAAGCAAAACTGTTAACTGAAGATGCCCATAACAGAGATGCAGAATTCTTTGTGTGCCTGCCTTATTTAGAGATAGGAACAACATTAGAGAGAGAATCACATGCAAAAGAAAATTCTTCGAAACATGAGGACACAGAAAAACTCTTCTAAAAACCAATTGAACGGAAACATTGATCTTCTGCCGACTCAATCGAACAACAATGACCCCTATCATTCAATATCCTCAAGCAACTCACTCTAGACTACAAGAAAAACCATTAACGCGAGCGACGCACCTGTGCTTCCTAAAGGGAATGAAAACTACAAACCTCGTGGTGAAATCTGTTAACGATCTTTTCAAACGGCTCGTTCTTAACAAAAGATCTTGAAGGGTTGTTCTTCAGAAAAATTATCCCGATCTTGTAAGACGAGGTATCTCATCGTAACTGCTTGGAGAGATAAATAAATACTTAAAATCCCCTTGTATCTGGAAATTCCCTTTTACTTTGTGTCATTGCTGGGGATTAGCACTTTTAAATACAGGTCAGAAGATGGTTGAGAGAGAAAAGAAAACGAATGTCCAAAATCATTGCTTTTATACTTCAATATAAAATTAATTCAATGAATTATTACATCATGTAAGAAATAATAGTTCATAAATAATATCGATTTATGAACCATTACTTTTCTTGAAGATGAATGAAATAAAGGCCTTCACGCATGCAACTAGAGTATTTCATGTGAAGAAATATTTTAAATACCAGAAAACAATACTTCTGGGGTGAATTTTTGAGCTCCCACAGCCATTCACTGGCTTACACGTAACCCTTCCGAAAATGAAACTTTCCCATTTTGGGTTCTAAGTTCTCAGATTCTGCAATACAAATGCATAAGGTTAGTCATTAAAAAAAACCGAGTTTGTAAATCCCTTTTCACCATTGACAAAGCTAAGTATTTCAATTTAGAATTTAGCTGGGCATAATAGGAACAGTGAACAACCTTTCATCAGAATAATTCAAATGCACCCCCGATTACATAATAACTCTAAGTTACTATACCTTTAATTTCTCTTTTACTTTTGAATAGACATAAATTTTATTTTCTAACTTAGCCAAAATTCATGCGACTAGCTATTTTGAAAGTTATGTATGAAGATAAATTACCGTTTTAGTAAAAGAAATTTTTATGTGTACTTTGAAATTATATTAAATACTTTTATTTTTATATCTGATCAATAATTACAGTAATAATAATTAATGATGTGTCGGGGTTCTCTGGTTGGCGCCCCTCGATACAACCAACATAAAGTACGAAGTATTCACAAAAATCTTATTTTGAACACAAATCTAGCTGACTTAAATACAAATATAATTTTAAAACACATGGAAACTGAAAATGTGAATTCAGTTGACGAGAAAATAGTTTTAACTACTACTTACTTCAAAAATTTACACAATATTAGTCAATATGCTTGGATGTGGGAATTTCTTTCTTGCTCAACTGAATTAGTCTTTTTTTGCATTCCAAAAAGGTCTTCATGAAAAAGGTATAATTCTAAAGCAGTTTGAAAATTCTTTTTATTTTCATATTGGGCCTGAGATATCTGAATTTTTTTCTTTGGTTCATAGATAAATTTGATTTTGACGATACTTACACTTGTTTATGGAATTCTTTCTACTGTTGTAATTTGCAAAGTGAATTCAGTACTGTTACACCAGAAGTTGAAAATAAATTTTCAGAAGTCATTAATCACATTTGGGGGTGTAGAAAAGACTGAAAAACCTGGGTTAGGCTTTAATTACCACATCCACTAATATGACTTATAGTATCTGAAATTTTTGGTAACTGATTTTTATCCATAACTCCCACCCGAGATAATTGATGTATGCATTAATTTAAAAGACAGAAAGAATCCTATAATATCCTTTATTGGTTTTTGGTAGCTCTTGTTACTACTTGCTCACACTTACCGAAGAACAGAGTATGGAAATTTCAGCTAAACGCTATTAAAAATGCGCTGGAATACAAGCATGTAATGACAGCAGTTGTTGTTGATTTGATGTCAGTTTACGATGCAGTATAGAGGGGAATTGTTAAAACTCTTCTCAATTGGTGTAAAATCATACATGTTTAATTGGATTAGAGCAGTGGTTCCCAAACTATTTTGGTCGTGGAACCCCCAAATTTGTTGCCAATGATCGCGGAACCCTGAATATTTTTTATACAACGACTTTTCAAAATTTAATATCTGATATTAAATGAAACAAGTAATATTTTATTATTTCGGATTTTATTGAATTAAACAAAACTAAAAAAAAAACTAAAAATTATTTATTATAGAAATAATTAATAAAAATACAAAACATCAACTATAATAAATTAAAAAACTTTAATGTGAAGAATGCACCTGCTTCTTTGATTCCATGATTCTCTTAAAATTGGGCGTTATGTTTGATAACTGAACTCGTATATCTGGTGCAGCATCAGGTTTGTTACGATATTTGTTTTTTGTCGCAACATATTTTTAAAACCCAGCTTCACACAAATAAAAACGTAGTAATAGGCAATAGAATTCGAATACCCTGTTTTGATAAATTTGGATATTCATCGAATATATCTGACCAGAATATTGTTAACTAAATTGTTCTAAATTTGGTTTCTAATTGTGTATCCGAATTCAATTCAATCAATTTTTCATAATCCATGGAATGAAATCCTTTTGGTTTTCCTTTTATTTTGAAAGGATTTTGTACCCAGTAATTATCTTGATTCTCTAGGTTTGGAAAGTAATCACTGAGTGATTGCTGTAAACTGGACAGATATGTTTTTATACCATCGCGTATTTCCATATCTAAATCCACTTCAGATTCTTCGTCTGGAAACACTCGAAGTTGTTTTGCTCCACAGCTGAAATCAAATATTGTATTTCCTTGAAAAGGCAACTAATTTATCTTTTGTGTGGAATATGTTGACTTGTCTTCCTTGCAGAGCCAAACATAATTCGTTCAATTTTCCAAATATGTCAGCAAGGTATGCAAGTGTGGATAGCAAGTGATATTATTTAATCTGTCTGTTAATTCAAATTTATGACCAATATAATACGCCATCAGTTCCTTTCGCAATTCAAATATTCGCACAAGCTTTTTACCACGCGATAACCATCTAACTTCCGTATGAAGAAGTAAAGTGGTGTGAAGACTACCCATATCTTCGCAAATGTCTTTGAAAATACGTGATTGCAATGGTTTACTTTTGATAAAATTAATAATCTTCACTGCTTCGTCTAGGACAGATTTTAATGTCACCGAAATCCTTTTTGTTACTAATGCATATCTGTGAAGAATGCAATGAGTACTGTTACAGTTTTTTGCAACATTTTTAATCCGTGCTACAGCACCACTCACTTTTCCTGTCATTGCTTTTGCTGCATCGCTGCATACTTCAATACATTTTCCCCAGTTAATTTCATGCGTTGTCATAAAATTATCAATGCAGTTAAATATATTTTCCCCCGTGGTGTTAATGGGCACACTATCACATAAAAGCAAATCTTCTTCATTTTTTTTTTAAAAATCACACCGAATGAAAACAAGCAAAATTGCTAATCTAGTAACGTCTGTGGACTCATCTAGTTGTAATACATAAGCGTCACACGCCTGTAACCATGAAATAAGTTCTATTTAAATGTCACCGGCAATATTGTTAATACGCCTTTTTACAGTCCTTGTTAGAAAGAGACAAACTTTAAATTTGTTTACTATACCCTTCGCCGAATACACACGAAACGATGTCTTGAACGCAAGGTTTAATAAGTGATTCACCAATAACATGTGCCTCGCCTGCTAGAGCAATACGGCAAGATACTTTATACGACGCTTCCGTTATCTTTTGATTATCTGTTTTGAATTTTTTTTATCACAAAACTCTTGCTTTTATTATGGCTTTCAAGTATTCTTCTTAAAAAAAGAAATATCTTTGCCTTTATTTATTGGGTGATTTTTTTTTCAGTCGCCTTATTTAAAAATTTTAAATTTAATGCGGTGGTCGATTGTATACTTTCCAAGGAAAATGTGAATATATTAGACGCCATTCTTATTTTTTTAATGAAATAAAATTTGTCACGCGGAACCCCTAAATTTTTTCGTGGAACCCCAGGGTTCCGCGGAACCCACTTTGGGAACCATTGGATTAGAGGTTTTATTAGCCAGTGCTTATGTAGTCAGGTATAATAGTTGGTAATCAAGGTTTTAGTTTTTTCCAGACTACTCTACCACAATGTGCAGTTTTGAGCTGTGATCTGTTTAAAATGTATAAAAATGACTTTGTTTTAAAACTGTGGAGAGTACGAATTGAAATTCGTTGTTCTTGTCAGAAGCAGACGATTCGCGTAATATCGCTCTCTTTCTCTCTCGGCGCAAGTTTGTAATGCGCATGCGCGAAGCATTGCGAACGGAGTGCGTATCAATATTCTTACTTCTTAACTTTTCCCTTTCGGTTGTGTTCGTCTTGTGTCTCTTTTCGTCTTGTGGAATAAATTATTGTGTTCTAATTTATGTTGTATTAATTGCACACCAACGAACACCACAAAACTAAAGCATGTCCCTGGCATTGATTGTCTTTATACCGAGGACTGACTTATGTGGACTAAAACCCAAAAGTGGAGGGAAGTGCTGAACTTTTGACTGAAAGAACGCTACATCAGGCTATCTCGTGTTTGAATTAATAGTGTAATATAAGTGTTTATGCTACAGTAATATGAGTTTTTATGCTTTTAAATTGGGACTTATACGACTTTCGTGGGTTGTCTCCGTACATGTGAAACATGAACCCCGCTCTATGACAACATATTCTCTTAAAAGCATTTGTCTGCCACCAGTAGGTCCCTGGCTCAAATCACTGTTTGTAAGTGCATGGATGTTTGTGATTGTTCCCAGTGGCGGATTAAGCGGTAAGCGGACTAAGCGGCCGCGTAGGGCCCCGAGGTCTTGAAATGTTTTTCATTAAGGTTCGAGAAAAGTTGTGACAGTGTGTGTGTGTCTTTACAATGTGCGTCTTTATGAGCAGTGAAAAGACTTCCTAACATACGATGGTCAGCAAAAGCAGATGCTGTATTAACTATAAAACTTGGTTTCACCCATATATATGAGGCTTTACCTGGAATTTGTAATTCCGAAGAAACAAAGTTACCATATTGGAGGCGACTTCACTTCTGAGGAAAATGAACAAATATGAAACCTCCCTAATGACAGTTAGTTGGAATACTATGTTATAAAGGATAAATGCTATTAGTAAATAACTGCAACCATTTGAATGCGAACTATTGGAAGGTTATCTATCCTGAAGTCATTAGTAAATTTTATCAATAATTTAAAGAGAAGTTGAAAAAGAGGCAACTGATTTATCAGGGCTGTCATTTAATGTGAAAGATGGTTAAACTCGCAGACAACAAATAAGAAAAAAAAGTGGGTTTTTTTTTAATGAAAACAAAGGAGTTGGACATGCATTTACAGTGAGAGAAAATTTCATAGTCAATTAATTCGATTTTTTTCATATGTGATAACACCAAGGCAGAATATCTCAAAGAACGTATGGAGTTGTTGTGGAGCCTTTTCGAATATTTTTTATATTGGGATTTATCAGTAGAAAAAAAGAACACGATAAAAAAAAAGTTGAAGAATATTTACAAAAATGATTTAGGTGTTTGTACTTTTGAAGACGAATTTGATCATCTGTACTATAATAAAAGAAAGTGTTTGTTTGGGGCCGCAAAATCCTGACGATTCTATGGCACTTACAGCAATGAGATTTGGCACACAGGTAGTCCGAATTGTTTGCAATTTTTGTGTAGCGGCGAATTTTAAAATTCAATCTAGAAGATTTTTAAATGTGAATTTGATAGTTTTATTCTCAATCGATTTTTTAAACGCGGATAACATTTTCTACTCATGCGACCTTGCAGTCAAGGTTTGGAATTATGGCAAGTTTTTTCATATGCAGAACGTGGAGAAAATTATTTTTTTCGTTTCCGCTTTCATTTTGCGAGGAGAAATGTTTATCCAGCCAGACGATAAATCTTTTAATTCTAGTCACACTTCTTTTTTCTATCTCCAAGACTAATTTCAACGGATTGGAAAACTGCGAAAAATTTCAGTTTAGATTGGTACCTAAAAATACGATTTTCTTTAAATAAATAATTTTTTAATTGAATATATCTTCAACGGATTTGAAATCTGAGGAAAATTTTACACCAGCTTAATACCTTACATCACGGTGTTGCCCGTGTTATTGGTTTGCACGGGCACGGGCAACGTCGTTCTAGCCACGCAGTGGCTAGTTTTTTAATATTTCTTAAAGAAAACGAGGACACATATAAACCACACCAGTCATCTATCGAGCCGATAAAGAAATGTCTTGCACATTTCCGAATGCTGAAACATTATTGAAATTTTTTTTTAACAATTTACTTTTCTATTGCAACAGGAGAAAGGTTGTTTCCTGTTTTAAAGCGTGTAAAAAAATAATTTTAGGAGTTCTATGGTAGAAGAAATATTAATTAATATGACCATTCTGTATATAGAGCAAGGAATCGTAAAACGAATTGACACTTCCAAAATAATTGACGAATTTGCATAAAATAAAGTAAGACGAAAATTCATGTAAAAATGTTTTTTTTAATAAGTTTATTTAATGGGCTGTGGTATGAAAATATTTTGATTACTTTTCTTTTTTGTTAACAACTCTTAAGGACAGTTTTCTTGAAACTTTTTTTTCTAACTTGAGATTGAGGGCCCCCAAATTTTTACCGCTTGGGGTCCCCACTTGACTTGATAAGCCACTGATTGTTCCTGTTAGGAGTAGCAGGAAACTGAACACTTCTTCACAAGTGATTGTGTGTGAGTGGTTGTGTATTGGAAAAAAGGGACACCTGTTCCTTCCCCATTAAGAGAACCAACACTGAAACTTTTTTTAAGGGGGGGGGGATGTACTACGTAATTTGTTAAATTTTTCCAAATTTTTAAAGCTGCACCTTTTGTAAATATTCTATTTGTAAAATACGATACATTAAAAAGACCTAATACAATTAAAATGCGTTACGATTTATATTAAATTGAAGAAATTAAATCCCAATAAAATAGCTTTAAAATGAGAGAACCAAGTCTGTATCTTCCCAAAAATTAATTAGCTATCTTAAAGATGCAGTACATTTTCATTTAAGCTTTAAATAACTGAAGCTTAATAACCTTTTGAATGGAGGACAAAACTTTTTTTAAGTTATTATTTTCATTCATAGCTATGGTAATGTCACTTGCTACACCAAGTTTCATTAAAATTTGAAGGTTCTCGGACTAATCTGTACGCTAGATTTGAGCAATTGAAATGCAAATTGAAAAATTGTCTGATTTAGAAAAGTATTTTCACAGTCCTAAGGTGTGCCATACACACGATTTTCGCATTACAGTAATTTATTTAACCAGCGAAATTTTTTTTTTCGGTCCACCATGTAATTGTCTTGGCGATGACTATTTTGATTAACTTTCCTTAAGACTCCTATGTGTTTGAAGTTTCGAAAAGTAAAATGAATATTAAAAAAAAAAAAAAGATGTAATCCAAACCTTTTATACAAGTGATTGTTCAAAGATTTTAAAGTTTCGGAGTAGGTATCTCTTACGATATGGTTATATTGCTTAAATTTTAATGGTTTTTACTTATCTTTAATTTAATAATTGTTTTTCATTAATAAATGTACCGATTGAACATCTGATCAAGCCACATTATGACTCTGTAGATATGTGTAATCTTAGTTCAGAAATTGATAATTTCTCACCTGAAAATAAGTGATGTAAGGATCAACTGTCGAATGTGATGTAACATAAGTTTTAAAGGTTTTATACAAAACTGCATCATTATCTCGATAGAATATAAACATTGTATTAATTACATAAAAAAAGTGATATTATTTTGTCGCAATGACAGAAAGTTGTCAATTATTACTAGATGAAACGAAAGTTGTTTTACATTAGTTTCGTTTTGTCTATTAACAGTTATTTGTCAATGTTTAAACACATTTTTTTTTCAAAAACGACAGAGCGATTATTTATGCTAAAGAAAAGATATGCTAGAAATTATAAAACTGTAAGTGGAGTTATTAAAATACTTAAGTGAATATCTGTATTTAATCTGAAGGGATTAAGAATTTTATTCTATGACTACTTTTCAACCTCCTCGAGCAGCAGAGGGTCATTCTACAAGTAATTGAATGAAAACTAGCTATCGTAAGTGATGACAAATATTGTCCATAGTAATAGACAAAAGCATAGTAATTTTGTAAACTCCCATACAAAGTTATGATAGCCTAATTGAATGCAAAAGGAAACAACTTTATGGATTTGAAAATATTGTACTTCATCGCTACCCTAATTGCACGAAAAGAAATATGTTACAATAAAAAAACATGCACAAAGGTTTCAGGATTTTTTATCCGTGATCAAATATGAATTTATATGAAACTTCGCTTATGCGATACAGTTATAGGAAAACAATTTGAAGTGGTGAATATAACTTCCGTCAAAATAAAGGCTGAGAAAAAATGCCTAGAAATTAATTTGCAATTGAACATTTTAAGACCATTTCTGTTTAATCCATGGTCTAATTTCTTTTATTTTAAGTACAGAGTCCGAATTCTACGGATGAAAGAAACTTGTAATTTTTGAATACCTATTACTTCAAAGCTTATGTCTGCGCAAGTATCGCCTAACGCGTTGTTGTGTCGTTTTATGTCGCAATTGAGTGAACATCGAGCATGAGAACACCTTAGACGAGCGCAATTTTTAAGTTATCCCTCACCAGAAAATTACTGCCCTGAGAGTGGTTCTTCCCTTCCCATTTCTGAGAATTTCGCCAGAAGTACCACCCCAAGTCTCCCCTCTGTATGGTTGCCAGAATTGTCTGCTCAAGAAACGTCCGGACAGGACACGCGATACCTTTCTTAGAATACTTTTTTGTCGGCCAGACACGAAAGCATAAATTTAAACTAATTTAAATTTGCCGGAACCAAATTGTTCTAGAATCAAAAGGAAATATCTGGAATACAATGTTTTCACAAAGGAAATCAAAACATGCATATGCCTTTGGATTTTCTTAATTACGGGCTTATTAGATGAGTACTTTGCTTTTGCGAATATTAAGAGGTTCTTTCTAATTCAGTTTAGTTTATTTCAAAGGGTTTACTATTTAAACTAGGAAGCGAGGGCATCCATACTAGTTTTTAACATATTGAAAACAAATTTTAAACAGTGCTGATCCCCCTCTTGAAAGGCATCAGTTCAAACCTCCCAACTGTAAAAAATCAAAATTAGCCAAAAAATACTTTGAAATTCAACTTCTGCCGGTTTTTAGTGAGTAGAAAGAAATATTTGTTACAATCAATTGTCATTCTACTATAGATGCCAACTCCTAGGGTCCTGAACTCCTTGTATCCACACAAACGTGAGGCAAATAATTCCAATGAGAAATTAGACAAATTGTTATAAGAGCATCTACACCAAGCATGCCACAGGAGTCTGATCCCCTTGAAAGTTTTTATGGATGAATGATGATAATCTGCTTTTCTCGAAGGAAAGTCCTTGAACAGATAATAATTGGCACGCAAGAAATCATTCATATCCTATTTTTATTTCATCCATGAAGCACACGAAGAGAACAAATTTCAACATCCAAGAGTGCATTACCTTGTTCTTTTTAACGTGCTCATCAAAATCCCTCATGTGATCCTACATCAATTCAGTGACAGCTGGTTGGGAGTAGAGGCTGAAATGGGACATACAGGTTTTTTCAAGCAAAATAAATTCTTGAATTATTTTCTATCTTACAATAACAATTAAAATTGAGATAATTTGTAAAATGTGTCAAGGCATTTGGGCTCATATTTATAGTCAAAACATTCTTGTTTCCACCTAAAAGAACTCACAATAAAGGAATTAAAAAGATATTTTCAACATATTTAACAAACCAGCAGAACAATTTAACACAGCAAGAAAATTTTCACTTTGGTGGTTGCAAAAATTTTGATGAAAGAAACGCTTACATCACATCTATAAGAAAAAGGAATATTATTTAAACGCAAAATATTCTCAATTAATTTTGCTAGGTAACATTAAAAACAAGCTAACTCAATGGAACTTGCAAATAATGAACAAAGTGAACAATACATTTGCTGCAAACATCAAGTAATAGACATGCACATAAAGAAATTTTTTCTGACACAGAAGATAAATACAATGGAGGAATCACACCTTCACTTCCTACAGCTCACAGGTTTCTAGTACAGTGGGCATAATCATTGTGCCATCACCCTGGAAAGAGTGAGGGACTACCTAACCAGTTACCATATTATAACAATACACTATGGAAAAGGACAACTCATTTTAAAAATGTATAACTTAGTTAGGGTTTTAAGGTGCAAAGGGCCATTTAAAATGTAGGGAAGACAGCAATTGAACAAGAATTTTCTTCTGCCAACCAACAAAAAAAACTTCATTAGGTTGCATTTAAAAACAAGCTAAATTCACCATTTAACATAGCAAAGGAACAATACTGAGCACAACAGGAAAATAAAGAATAAAATAGGTAAAATAAGCAACGAACCGAGAATTTTCATCTGCTCGCCAAAAAGGAAATTCCGTTGGGTAGCACTTAAAAACAAGCTAACTCAACGTTGTTCACCATTTAACGTAGCAAATGAACAATACAACACACAAAGGGATATGCAGGAATAAAATAGGTAAAATATGCACCTGACCGAGAATTTTCATCTGCCTGCCATAAAGTCAATTCCGTTGGGTAGCACTTAAAAACAAGCTAACTCAACGTTATTAACCATTTAGCACAGCAAGTGAACAATACATTTCAAAACGAGTTATAAAATGAAGGAAAAATAAGCAAATTAAGAGCCTTCATCTGCCCATCAAAAAGTGTAATTCGTAGAATAGCATTTAAATACAAGCTAACTTAACGGAACAAAACAATTTGCAAAGCAAATATAAAGCAATGAAAATATTAAATTTCAAATAAAAATATTATTACTTACATAAATTTAGCTTCTAAATGGAAAAACACTAGGTCGGCACGGCACACAAAAGACCTTTACTCATTACACATACACAGAATCCCGCGTCCTTCGAAATGGCAAATGCGTTTACTTATGGCTCATCAGGACTGCTAGAATTCTACTTTAGATTGGCGAAATCACCAAACAAAGTTTGCCCATGCGCAATCTACGAGCTGCGCAGTAAGGAACTGCGCTGTACGGCTACATAGAATGAAAAGTTATAGAGCCGTATTTTGTACGGCGCAATAGACACTCCGGTTGCCTTCAACATATCCAGGTTTCGTTTTTTGTTTCGAATATTTTGCAGAAACAAATTAAAAATTTCAAATTACGCAAAAAAGTAAAACAAACAAGTACAAATCCTACAAATTTTATTAAATTAGTTGTTAAGGTGCTTGATTGCTTTGATAAATTAAAATAAGCAGTGGAAGTTATTACACAGAAATAATATTACTGAAGCAGCAATACAGCATCTCAACACGATTTATAGCAGAAAACTTGTGACCAACTTGATATTTTGGTAAAGTTGGTTTAGCTATTGAGCTTAATTCTCTTTCGAAAAGCTCGACATTAATTTATTAAAATGGTTTTTGCGATCCATTGCTTTTTTCTGTATACTTGTTTTATATCCATAATATTTTGCAACAAAGTTTCGTCTGATGAAGTGCCATCTATATTATGGAACATTAAAGGGTGAGTTAAAAGCATTTGTTTTGCTAGTTTCAGGAACTCTATTTGTTTTGTATTCTCGCTAAAATCTACGTAACGTTGTTTTAAATATGCATAATCAAAGACTATAAATTGGGATCGGAAAGGCACTGAAGTAGGGAATTAGTGTATTTATCTAAGGAACTCTGTAATATACAAGTGCATATTTTTGAAATTGGAGAAATTCTTTTAATGCATGTTTTTATGGGAGCTACAGATTTACTCTGGTTGAGGCATCTTGATTTAGACATTCGCGTTCTCTTTGGTTTGAATACCTCGAAACAAATCCAAGATTGATGATTTAATTGATATTCATGATTGATTTTTATGATTGACATAGATTGGATTATTTTTGCAGTGTGCCCTCTCAGAACACTTTAAATATCGAAGTTCCTCTGAGCATCTAATAGATCAGAACTCTGATGATCAGTTGCAGTAAATAAATCATTGAATGAAAGTTGCTATTCAACAAAGCCACTATATGATGCCAGTTCTAGTTTTGGCGGTTGTTCTCGATGTAGAATTGCTCTAATCATTCCTTTCCAACTGAAATCTCATTAAAAAAAAAATAGATAATAGCCTGTGAATCTTGTTAACCTCCTGATATTTAGTGAGGTACCCATTCAGGTTTTCCTAACCGCACCCATTGAATATATTGCATCAGCACAATTCTATATGGATTAGAATGTTTACAGCATTTTGGTATGGAAACTCTCCTGGAATGTGCAGTTCATCACTTGTGAGCGACAAGGATCCTATCATTCTTTGTAAATTGAGAGGCTTAGTTTTCTCCACTGTTCTGTTTTTTATAATACTGGTAAATTACATGTTTGATAGATTTATTAGGAAAACAGCTGAAAGGCACAAAGAAAATCTGGTTTAAATTACTCAACTCTGAGTCGGACCAATTGAAGGATTGTGCACATACTTACTGTGAGCACTCAAAGAAATTAAACTAGTGATGGAAACATAAGATATTTATGTACAAACTCCACATAATGAAGAATACAAAAGCTTATTATGCCACTCTCTAACTCCCTAAAAAGAGTAGCCTGGTTGCAAGAGTGGTGAATTAGTAACTTGAGGATTGCAAGTTTTAAACAAAATCCAAACAAACAGACATGTACATATGTCTCCCTCAGTCTCTCTCAGCCCTCACATTGGCATGGCATTTGTAGCTCGATTAGGCTTCTAGCTCAAATGTGACCTTGTCATCTGACTGGTTCAGAATTACAAGATGTTGGTCCTCAGAGCTTTCCCTTCACAATTGAATTTAAGCTGGTGCCAATAGCCCATTATGTTGTTCCAGTGTGACAATAATTCATTTACCCTAAGAAAAGAATATTAAGATGCCTGAGGAAAAGGGACAAATCTACAAATCCCATAATGGGGGACTCAACAATTATTAGATAAGATGCGACACAGAAAATTATCCAGCAATATTTTACCTATCCTTAAAAATCAACAATTTAGTTCTATTCATCAAAATGTTATTTTGTCATTTTATTTTAAAGTGTTTTAATTTTTTACAGAAATACCTTACAAATAAAACCCATTTCGGCATTAGGACAAGATGATGGTAGTTTTGATGACACCTTAAAAGATATTATACAACAGAATGCAAACATTCTTGTGTTTGCAACAAATAAAGTAAGCTTTTTTTATTGATGCTTATTTCTTGTGTATTCCTTAGCTGCAGCTATTACAAAGCTGGAAAATTGTTATAAATCTGCACTTAATTAAAAAGAATTAAATAAAGGAGATACACACACCAAACATTATGTTAAATAGTAGTGCGACTGCCCAAGATTGTGCCTAGTAGTTGTTTAGTCAGTATAGCTAACCATTAGAGGTGGACTGTTTTAAAAGCAGTTAAAAGAACTGTTTTTACAATTTAACAACAATTATTGTTGAAATTAACAGTTGTTGATGATTGGTAACCTTGTGATAATGAGAGGAAGTAAATTTTAAAATAACAGAACTATACTCTATAATAAAAAAAATCGACACACCAAGAAACAGTTGTGCCGGGTTAAATTAACTTGGAACGGCACTGACTGGGGACGTATAAACTTTAGTGCCAAATCCCGTTTTCAACTGTGTCCTGACGACAACCGCGTTCCCACAACGAGGCGTTATGGTCTTGGGTGCCATCTCCTTTGATAGCTGGTCCCCTTTGGTAGTCATTTCTAGCACACTTACAGCACAGCGATATGTAGACGACATTCTACAACCAGTTGTTACTGTTCCTCTTGCGACACCCCATAGTTACTTTTCAACAAGAAAATACCTGGCGGCACGTGTTGCTGTGAACTGTCTTCAAGCTTTCCCAACACTTCCTTGGCCAGCTGGGTCTCCTAATCTCTCTCCAATAGTGCACATTTGGGACATTATGGGAAGGCGATTGCAACTATCCTGGAATATTGACCATTTAGCCTGGCAGTTGGAGACAATTTGGCAAGAAATTCCGCATGTAACCATGCAGGAACTTTTTCAGTCTATGCCATGCCGGGTGACAGCTTGCATCCAGGCTAAAGGTGGACCAATGCCTTATTGACTTCCTCCTTTTGTAACAGTCAAACTCTGAAATAAATCATTCAATTGTTCTGAAATTTTAATCCTTTGTTTTTCTATGCACCTATGTTCTTCACCATCTACCAAATTTTATCACAATCAGACAACTCCTTCTTGGTGCTTCGATTTTTTGTGAAAGACTAAGTAATTACAAAAATTAGTACATTTAATTTAAAACATAAAAACTGACATACAAATAAAAATTGAAGTTACTAATTCAAGCAATTTCAAAATGTTTAAATGAGGGGATGACAAAAATAAAAAAAGATTAGAAACCAGGACCCTTGCAATACATATACTAATATTTTTTCGAACGCTGAGTATATCGCTGAACTCATTCCATAAGCACAGTAAATAATATGCTATTTATAGTGTAACTGAGGCAATAAAAAATAACATATTTATTACCTACATTGGACATTTTTCTCCCTTTTATTTCCTAGAATATCAAAAAAAATTTCTTGAAAAATAAACATTGTTTCTACTGAAACAAAATTTAATTGGCAGACAAAATTTTTAGGCGACCCGGTGCCCGGGATTTGTCATGGCCTGCTTTAAATCAAATGTTTAGATTCAATTTCTAAAAGTTGCCAACCTGCACCATTAATTTTCACTGAGAGATTATATACTAGACCCTTAAACAATAACTCTTAAAGGTTACTTGTCAGAAAAAGTTTGCCATCCCTGGGGTCTAGGTAAATTTTGTCACAAGAATCCAAAACAAAGTGCATTGGTTTATATTAAATGTTCTGGATTTTCAAGTATATGAGTGAACATTTTTTGTTAATTTAAATATGTCAGTGTTTTGTACCTCTTTTTTGACTTGTGGTATGTACCTCGGAATGAATGATATTTGAAAGCAATTTCAGATCATGTTGCTTGTGTTAAAATTGAATGCAAAACATGGACAAAATGGCAATAAATCATATTAGTTCAAAGTTGGAAGTATTTTTCTTTGCATATTTATATTTGCTCTAAAAACCTCTAAAAATAATTTAAAGTATCATCAAAGATTATGTTTACTGGTATGCAATTTTTGTTAGTATCATTAATTAAATTTCTTGATTGTTATTTGTATTAATAAATCAATTTGTTTCTTTCAGTTAAGCTTAGAAGATTTTTCTTCAGAAGAAATTATAAACTCAAATAATACTCTTAAAAATTTAGAGGTAAGTATGCTTAAGTTGTATTAGTTTCTTATAGTAAATAAATTAAGATTGTTTGATATTGGAATGATCATAACAACTATTCTTTATGAAAAAATTTTAGTGAAATAAAAAAAATGCATGATGTGAAAATACGCCCGCCACTACTTTTGATTTTTTTGAATAATTCTACTGGAGGAATGTTTGTTTTGAAAGTTAGGAACTTATGCAAAAATCATTAATCTGTTGTATAAAATTCTTAATTCATCCATTAATCTTTCACACAAAAATTAACAGGAATGTGGGGAAATATTTTTATATTCCTTTCTTTTAATTTATTTCTATATACATTGTCTTTTAAAATGTGTACATGGCAATTTGTGAGGAGTAGTTTAAACAATTTGTTTAAATTTGTAATAATTTATGTTTAAATATTATTTTTTATAAATTGTTCTTTTAAGTCATCTTTACTTAAAAATTTCTTGTTTAAAAGTACAAAAAAAATTGTACAATTTTTTTACATAAGATATCTGTAAATTCTACTGCTTAACATATATGAAGTACTGTTTATATATGTTTAATAATTTTGGGATAAAAAGTATTACATTTATATTGGTCCCACATAAGCTCTGAATTTCTATTTGTTATGATTATTTCTAAAACTCATATAAATATATTTTTTTTTTTAGTCTTTCCTAGACACCCAAAGATATATGTTTATGTCTTCAGTGAAAACTCCTCTCAGTCGCATCCATGATGTGCATTGTGGTGTGCAAGAAATTGTAGTTGATCAAAGTATTGATGAAAATGTTTTACAGTCCGTATCCTTAGCTTTTGATCGATCATGTGTCGTTATTCTTCACATCAGTGATGCCAATGTTATTGGAGTCAAAGGTATTAAAACATTTTCCAATTTTGTACAATGCATCATAATTTTCATTTTCCCTCTAGTTGCTTTTAATCCTCATCCAAAATTCACCATTAGTATGTACATTAGTATTAGTGTCTTCCTTTTGTTAGAAAGTACATAAGGATGGAGTGTAACAAAGCAATTTTCTGTTTATTTTATATTTTGATTTCTGTAACTTACCCTGGGTGTATTTCTCTCTTCTGTGTCAATAGAGGTTTCTTGTACGAGTATATGTCCATTTTTTGATATTGTCGGTCTTGTATTTGACACAGCTTGACCTAATATGGCCTTTGCACCATAAATATATGAATCCCCTAAATTGATTATCACTACAGTAATCTACAGCTGCAAGCAAAAATCAAACCATCCCTCTTTATGTATCAACTCTCTTTACATTTATATCTGCAGCGTCTTGTTGGTGTGAGGCCGGCGATACAACTTGTGGTATACAATTTGAAATGTATGTAACTAATTATGTGCTTTTTTTGCATTAAATTAATAATTTTTGCTTACAAAATTACATTTCTGTAGAATTTTTTTATGTGTATTTGATTTTGATGTATTGTATGATAATGTAGGGTCAGGTATAATAAATTCACTATCAAAATATTTTGTATTTTTTCTCCAGTTTTTTCAATTGCTATCATAAGAGTTCCATTAAGGGTTCCAACCTTTACAATAAGAATTAAAATATCTGAAGAGGAAAAATACAAAATATTTGTGGAGAATTATCCCTTTACTCCATCAGACCCTAAATATTTAAAAATAATGTGTGGGTACTGTATTGCAATACCAATCATGGATCACAATATTTATTAAGGGAATTATAAAATCAGGGAACTTTTTATTCACAAATTTAGTTGCCACCTTGTAAGAATCAACCAATATAAAGAAGACCTTAAATTTGTTTCTAGAACATTACCTCTGCGCAGCTTTGTTTTTAATTCAGCTGTGTATGTCTTGTTTTCATTTTAATTTGTGCCTTAGGTACCAAGTTATTTCCTGTTTTAGTATTTGTACTTAGAAAATTGAAACAGTATTTTTTATTTTTTTACATTAGAATGTTGACTCTGAAGTTTATTCTTAATTAGTCCCTTCATAATTCAAGCATTCCAAAATGCATTACTAAAATTAACTTGACCAAATATAATTTATGCAGGTGTTCTTATTTTCATTCTTCTACAGTCATTGTTTATGTGTTTGAATAATTTAATCTTTAGTTTTTTTTAATGCATTAAATATCTTTTTAAGATCCTACACCTGAAGATATTAAACTTGTGTTTCAACCAGCATTTGAAAAAAATTCCAAGGATGTTGTTGGAATCTTTACCGCTATGAAAACATCTTGGGTAAATATAAACAGTGCTGTTATATTAAATAACACTTGTATATGTGATGCTTTAAAGTAAGGGTGCATAACTTCATCAGAACTGCCTTGTGTATGACCATTACTATATTGTGGGGTTTGGCTAAAACATGGCCCTTGTGCTATAAAACTAAAACCAACCAATCAGCAGCAGCACTGAAGTATTGTGAAAGAATTTTGTGTTCAAGAAAGTGAAAGGTGTTGAATGCTGTTGGAACTTCAATAATAATCCATTTTTAGGGCGAGTTACTTTGGTGTCTTTCGGTTTTCCACTCGCATTATTTTAGCAACAAGAAAAATCCTTATTACCATTTGTATTTGCTTGTGCTGCCATCTATCAATATTTTTTTTTAATTGGCAGCAGCTTATTATAGAATTTTTATTCAACTACTTTCAAAAGAAAAATAATGCCTTTTCATAATCTACCATTTATAATATTTGTAATTCTAACAATTATCATGATGGCAATCATACAGTATCATCATTGTTCACATCAGTAGAACAATATAAAAAATTATAATCTCAATATAAATATTATGTGTTAGTATTATATACAAATTTGCAGAACACGAATAAAGTATGTTTTACATAAAGACATTGTTTGCTTTTTTACCTGCTGTTTTAACCTTATTCCCATCTATTTCATTCACATAATACATTGATCAAGATTGGATATAAAAAAAAATTCTTCAGTCAGTGAGTGTTTGCATGGGCTGAGAATTATTGGTCCATATTCCTTCTGGGAAAATAAACTTTGCTTTCTCAGACATAATGTAATGCCTTGACTGTATCTGCCTTTTGGAAAATTTTGCTCACTAAATTTTTTAAAAAGGATTTTTAAATTATAGTCTTTGGTCTAGTATGATGTAAATAGGTGTAGAACCTTGTGGACCCCATAGAAATTCAATTGCTCATGAACATGTTGTGCATCCGCACAATTGAAAATTTTTCATGTAAGCTTCACTACGGAGCTTTATTTATTCAATACCTGATATTAAAAATTATTTCTATGTTTTACAAGTGCTTTAGAGGTTTATATATTCATATGTAATCTACTGTTCCTAGGGAAAATCAAATGAAGACCATCATAGGTTTCGTAATCTGCTTACAACTGAAGAGTCTGAGGGAAACTTCATAAACGTTACTGGTTGTATTATTATGTATACTGAAAAAGCAATGCTCAGAGCAAAAGTTGGAAATAAAACTGTCGACCTTCCATTTCCTGTTGATACTACAGGTTCAGCATGCAGCAATATTTCCTCAATGTAAGTTTTTCAAACAAATTTGTTTAAAATGTACAGTAAATTTCAAATGAAATCCTTAACAATGTAACAGATAAATTAACAGCAAATAAATTTACATCAATTAAAAATAGTTTTTAAATACAATGATTATTCATTTTATGTGTCTGTTAATGTTTTTGTCACGTGTTTCATTATTTCAGACTGATGTTGAACTTTAAACCCACCTCCGAGTATACATCTGTCGTCGTCAAGTAAGAAACGTTTTATATTTTAATTATGAATCTTTAGAACAAATAATATTTTAACTACCTGAGGGCTATGCACAAATTATTTCACCACACAATCTTCAATTTTAGGTGCATGACTTCTGACCTGTTTTTGATGTTTTTACCATTAGAAAGCAGTTACCTTTTAAGCAGCTAAATTACCTTCTAAGCAGTCTTTCAACGTATACATGTGGCTATTATGTGTAGGATAAAAGCAATAATAGTATATTACTCAAAAATCTAGTGAAACTCAGAGGTTGAAATATATTTGTCCATAACTGCAGAATAATTTATATTGAAAACTAGTATTTGTAATAGAAATAAATGCATTTTAGTGCTACATACAACTGTAAAAAAATTTGGAATAATTTAGATCAATGGATTTATAAGCAGCTAATTATCAGATTGTATTCAACTGGTAGATGTGGATATATTTTGGAACACTTAAACATAGACTTTCTTTTTTTTTTTCTGGACCTATATATTTGTATCAATCACAAATACGGAATACTCAATAAAAAATAATTCTTAAGTATTGGGATGTTCCAAACATTTCCAATGGGTCGAGAGAAGAATACCATAGGAACAGTATTCGAAATTAGATGCAAAAGTCAGGTCAAAAGCTTTGCTGACATTTTTGCTCTGTTGCCAAAATGCTCTAATTGTATACAATTTCAAAATATATTGTGTATATGAATTTGTTAACTTGGACCTGAACTTGATGGCTATTTGCAGTTAGGGTGATCTCTATCTCTCTAAGGACAGTTTTGGGTCATTACAATGCAAATAGTTAAAAGTAGATTCTTAGATGGAAGAAAAAGTATTGTTTGCAATTCATTGTATGCAACCGGAAGTACACAATAAGGTTTAGGTAACTGAACCTAAAATCTCAATCGCCAAAACAAATTTTAAAGTTAAGATTGCTAACTTCAAACGCTGCAGGACTGACTAAAGTAAGGAATAATTTGCATTTGGATTTCAATTACTCATTTGCTAATGCTATTTTATTAATGCATAGCAATTTCATCTTTACCCAACATATGCTTCAAATGCCTGTCATTTGCTAAAATTCGTATCTTCTAGCATATTTGGGGGCTGCAATTGCCTAGTTGTAAGGATTAACGGATTTGCTTCCAGAGGGTAGCAAGTTCGAATCCAACCAAACTGTCATGTACAAAGGGGGCTGGTGCAGGTTAAATCTGCAGTGACTGGGGTGCCAGCTTAGGTGTGACCTCCTTATCTAACCGTGATTCAAATATATGTGGTGTTATCCTCAGATTTTTCAATTCAGGTTTAATCCTGGACCGTGCATTTGATGTCTTAGTACATTCAATGCATTAAATTCTGAAATTCTATGTTTTTGAATGTATGCTTCTTATGCTACTATTTCACAAGTGCTTGATAGCCATGTAAGTGTCCATTGTATTCATAAATAGAGATAAGTGCAAAAAACATTTTATTTGAGTAAGAAAATATTTTTTTGATTGGAGTGTATTGATTATACATCTTTAGTTAGTTTTGTATATATTTGTTAGGTCAGAGAGAGAGAGAGAGAGAATCTATGCCCTGATATCACAATCTTTTTTGTTTCCCATAGGTTCAACTTCACTGTCAGGGGAGGGTCGTGGACAACTGAGGCTTACTTGGAAACTGAAGGAGGCAAGGAATCTGATTTCAAGGAAACAATGCATTCTGGAGAACTGCACGCACCTTTGGGATTTTCCTGGAGCTGCGGAAACTTTGAACTAAGGAACAGGAATTCAACTAATTCTGTGACGGTGACTTTTGAAAGATTTCAGGTAAGTTCAGCTTTCAGTTGTTGAAAACAAGTGTTCCGAAAAATGACAGATGGTTTATTTATAAGTGATTGAATGCTTATTACAATAGTTCAAAGAGGAAAGACTAAATGAGGTGATTTCAATTTAGATTCTAAACTGATAATAAAGATTTGTATTAACCTAAAAGGGATTGAAGTTTTCGATTTGTTAAAACTGATAATGTGGATTTGTGTGTTTAGTTAGTGTAGAAATATTATAAAAACCATTACACATCATAAGATCTCTAAGTACACGCTCAGTAGCACATCTTTAGTCTTCACTGAGCCTAGATACTTTATTGATCTTTTCGTTACCATAAGGTTTACTCTTTAATAAACATAGGGATATATCCTGGGAGCAGAAAGTGCTTAAACTGCGACATACGTCATAGAACAAAGTCTTTAAAGAACAATTATTCTGTTTTTTTATCAAAATTTTGGCCATTTTTTAAAATACGAAGTTACAATGTTCTGCAGCGCAAGGCACGCTTCTTGCCACACCTTTTTTTCTTTTCTAGCTACGGAACAACCTCCCTACACCACCCAAATTACCACAAACACTATAAATCACATATCTATGTCAATGACAAAATATTTAACTTCAAACATTATCAACACAGTTGCAAATTCTAAAAGTAGGCCTTGGTTTTAAATGAAGTAAGTTAATTAATTTTAATGTTTTATTATAAATATGCAATACATATTTAGATTATAATTGTGTTTAACGAATGTTTTTGATTTGACTGCAGTTTTCAAAATTCGGACAAAATGCCTGTAGAACAATTGGAATTGTTTTGAGTTGTGTTGCGAACACTGAATATATTTCTGCACCTGGGGGATGCACAATCGATCTTTTTCTATTTTTATCCTACACTATATATTCCCCATTTTCCTCTTTTTCCCCTATCAGAACATTTTCTACTTCACATTGTTTTGACAGCTTAGGAAAATATGACCGTTGCACTATAACAATCATCTCTTTCAATTCAATTGATGTCGCTGATGTGTTTTCTAACATTACAAAGTAGGAATACAGAATAGCAGGGCTCCCACGGATCAGAGAAAACCTAAAATTGTCGGAATTTAATTTTGTCCAAAAAAGTTAGTGAAAAGTACGAATTTTCATCTAAAACCTGGAAAATTGTCTCATTGACCTGGAACATGATTGATCATGGCTTCTTAGATGTTTTGGAGAAAAGTTGCCAGTAAGATTCGTACACAGTTTCGTATCACTTTATTTTATGAATTTAATTTTTCAACTGATTTTAAAAGAAACAGCTAATATTTAACAGGTAAATTATTTTGTTTCATCTACTGACTTAAATTGAAGAATTTCATGCTTACGATACATTAAATCCCAAATTGATTTAAGTCGAATAAGTTGTATTACATTTTTGAATAGGTTATTTTCATGCAAAATTACTTATGCTTTGCGAATTAATTTTTACAGTGTATAGTTCTTAAATTAGTTTTTATTATTGGCTATTGAATTTTAAATTATTTCTTGGTTTTTCACATTAAAAATGTTGTGAATTGCTTAAGTATAACCCGGAATTTTGTAAAACTTTATCTGGAAAAGTCGGGAAATTTTATTTCTGAAATTGAGTGGGAACCTTGGAATAGGCACATTTTATTATTTTACTAGCCTTTGTGTTAATTTGGTTTCCTGCATTCAGTATATTACAATAGATAGCATTTCTGATGAGGTTTTAAAAAAATCTCTAATATTTAAGCTATAAAAAAAATAAGCCACTAGAATTATTTCAGAAAATACACTTTAAAATATTTTGCTTAATTGCAACAATGATCAACATAACACTTCACAAGTTATCAAATTCTATATTATGACAAATTGTTTTGAATTTTCCCTTGAGCACCATTTAACTACAATTTTATTTTGCAGTACAAAAATAAATTCTCTAATTTTGCATCGTCAATACTCTACTTTGACTGTTACCTGCACACTTATGGAGTTAAAATCATAATTCCCTTTTCATGTTGATCATGTAGCAAAAGGTGACCATAGAGTGACAAATCGAAATCTTCATGTTGAAAGAAGCTCCTTATCTTGAGTGTTATGAGCTGTCTGAATGTGATGTTTGTATTAAATCACAAAGAGATTTGACATGCAATATAAACAGTTAGGTTTCCAATTTTTTACGGATTTAAAAGCAATTGCTTGCTATAAGATAAATAAAATGTATATGAAATAGTAATTTATAATTTTTAACCACTAAAGTTGGTAAATTATTGTGGTACTTAGAAATGACGGTCAGAAAAATTTATAATAAACGTCTTTCGTTAAAACTACTATTTATATCCTACTGCAAAATAATTGCCAGAATAAGTGAAATAAACTAATTCGTAGTAAAAATTGAAGAACCTTCAGAACAGTTAAACTATTCGCTATTCAAGACTTTCGTTAATGCAAAAAATGCTTCGTCAATGACCATTTTGGTGAAGTAAGACGTCTACCACTATCAGGAAAGAAATCTGAAGGAGAAACGCAAGTTTTAATATGTTCTTTAGTAGTGTTGCCACAACATACTTTTTTAACTGCCTTCCCAGGCCACATGTAAAGGGCAAAGGAGAAGCATGAGCAATCAAGCATGTCCATTTAAAAATTTTTACTGTGAATGTCTGACTAAAGTTATATGTGTTTATTCATCTAAACTTATGTCTGAGATAGTTACTTTAACATTACTACTTTCTGTCTTTTAGGTACAACCATTTAGAGTGAATGAAAAGTTCAGTAATAGTTTTGATTGTGTTGCTTGGTTCACTGTTCCTATTTGGATGGGAATATTCGTATCAATACTGTTCGTAGCAATTATAAATTGTGGGGTATATGCATTGTTTTCTGTTCACACAATGGACCGATTTGATGATCCTAAAGGAAAAACCATATCTGTTGTTCAAGCTGTTGATTAATACCTCAGTCTTTGCCTGCTGTATTATTAGTCAAGAAATCTTATTGTTCTGGTTTTGATTCCTTGTTTGTAGCCCAAAACTAGTCTACCCCAGAACAAACTTATTTTTCGAATCATAATTGGACATATTGAGGCAAAAGTCATTAAATAGCAGATGGATGTTCCCAGGATTTCCCGTCCTCCTAATCTCTCCTTCTCAATAAAGTGAACAGAATTGTAAGAATTTTTCATTTTCTCTATTTGATGGGGTTATTTTTGTGTTTAGAAATGTTGAAGTTAAATTAATTTATATAGGTAGCAAAGGATCTATTTATGGAAACGTAAAAGTCATTATCTAAGCCTACAGTCTACTTCATATGTATGATCTATAGCAGCTGAAATTTGTCATAATCATTGCAAAGGAAAATGATAGCATTAAACATATGAATGTGTGGTTGTGAATGTTAATCACATACAGGCAGTTGATGCTGTAACGCAAAGAAAAACATATATTCAGTTTTAGAATTAAATGTACCACTTTGAAAATTTGTCTTCATTGTGCATTACTTTATAATTTAAAATTAATTAAATTTTCATTGTCACTGCCTGAATTCATGAGTGCTAAGCATACCTATTTGGTGAATGTTGTATTCTTTTTGAGTAGATTTTTCTGTACTAAATGTAAGTTATAATATTTTTGCGACTTCTATTCTTGTGTTCTGGGTTCAATCATTAAAACATAAAATGTACTTTTAAGAAATTGCATCTTTGCTCTGTAAGATAATATGGTATTCCAGAATGCTAGAGATAGATCCTGCCTGTTTTTCATAGTATTTATATATATATATTGTTTTACCTTTCAAAGATACTGATGTTTTATAACACATTGAAAACACATATAAACAAATTTTCCTTTGTCTTAGTTCACCTACTCAAGTATTTCATAAATTCCTCCATGTATATTCATTTTAATTCATATTTTGTTATAGTCTTTCGTTACTAAGTGAAGCAACCTATAAATATAGAAATTTGGCTTTAAAACTAATAGCAATGACAATTATCTTTTGAAGGTATGCAATTTTCTTTTCTTAAATATATAGGTATGGTAACAACTTAACCACAAAAATTATCTGTGTTGTGCGCAATGTAATGAGGCTATGTATACTGCATTCACATGTCACGCAGTAAAATTTATGTTTCAGACATTCCATCTTCTCAATGTTTTCCTGTGCATATTCTTAAGTGCTTAATGTGTTACAAATCTATAAAAATTTTTACGAATTAGCTTTCGAAATAAATTTCAGTTACTTGTACATAATGTTCTGCAAAAATAAAATGTTTTGTCTATTTGTTTATCAGTGTTAAAGATAAATGTGGATTGTAAAATAGTTGTAAAGTCATAGCAATTTGTTGAGTGGTTAAGTTATTCAAGAAGTGAAATCTTTTTTTATAATTTGTTCTTGTTAATAAAATTCTGTATGAACAGTTCAAAAATTGGTGTTTGGATTCCATTCGTAAAATCAAAGTTTCAAAAAAGCAAAACTTCTATGAAAAAATTAATTTGATAAATTTAACTTAAATGAAGGTTATATTAAATTATGTAAATATATAGAAGGGGGGGGGGTCTCTCGTAAGCGTTATTCTAAAAGTTTACTAAACGATACAGTATAATCAGTGTTAACTAATTTTTAACATAAAAATGTAATGACTCCTTATAGCTGAGTATACATTTTAATACATGTATGCTTTATAAAGTCCATGCTTTTAATTAGCATTGTTTCAAGATTTATGTGCATTACACTGACATGTACCAAACAAAATTTAGAAATTAAAATTTATTTTATTCAATGAATTTTGCAATTGTTTTGATGAAGTCCAAATATATAATTACTTAAATTGTTGAGTAAAGTTAAGAAAACTTCATACAAGATTTAATGATCCTTTGAGTATTGATCCTTTGAATTGACCTATCTTTTGCTATCAAATATGTTTGATGATACTTGTAGGGATTGTCCAACACATATTTTGAAGCAGGTGCTTTTTAACTGATTTTATATCTATTTCATGTGCTGAAAACAAATATGACGTTATATTTAGACCATCATTTGTGACTTATGACCATAGCATTATTTACGTTAACATATTAAATTAGGGTATAGGCGTTAAATTAAAAAACTTTTTCCTTACTAAGCTTTGTGAAACATTTTAATTAATTGAAAAAAACGCAGCAACAGTCCTGTAAATCTACAACAGATACATTAGAAGAATCAAACAAAAGGAAAAGTTTTTTTTTTTTTTTACTCTAAAAGTACCTTTTGTTTGAAATTCATGGAGTGAATTTTGTTCACACAGTTTCTTTGCAGATTCTAACAGTAATCTGCCATCATATGAGTATCCATCTTCCCTGATATCAGTCCTTCATTATCTTTATGTCCTGATGAAATCGTTCACCTTGTTCTTCACTAGTATAACCAATATTTTCAGGGAAACGGTCAAAATCACTGTACAAGTAATGGATCGTTATGCCTCATATTGCAATCAAGGTCTCTGAAGTTATTAAACATGCTGTTAACTAGTTCAACATAGTTTTCAGCCTTGTGACTGCTCAGAAAGTTCTTGACAACAAGGACAAATGAGATCCACGCTTTTCGCTTTGTGGCATTCATGTAAATCTATGAAATGAGGACCATCAAAAATTCCAGCTTTAAGTTTTTCTGTACTTGTTTCAGGCTTTTTTTGTCCTACATATGTATGACGAAGAAAGGCTATCCTGATCAACAGCTTTAATTAACCCTAGCTTTATATGCAGCAGAGGCAAGATTATTCTGTCTCATCCAACTAAGGGTTCACAAATGACATTTTTTTCTCCAACAACCATGTTCTCTCTTGTAGGCCAATCTTTTCTTATCCAGTGGTATTGTTTGGCTCTGCTATTCCATGGGCACAAGAAGCAAGGATATTTCGTGTAGCCTCTTTGCTGATTAGGAGAAAATTGACAATTTGAACTCTGAGTGAGCAACAGGCCGACTTGTACAGGCTAAATAAGGATATGTCCGCCTGCTGCGTTTATTTTGGTTTATGCTGGTAATATTCACAATGCAAAAATAAGTCATCAAAGTGGTTTATGGGTTCCCTCCAAAACATTGTTACACCAAATTTTAGACTCCATCTCTTCACATTAGTCCACTATCCTAAATGTTCTGTACAAGAGTTTTACGTGTGAAGCCTCAACTTTATCTTGGTCACCAGGCTTAATGCCAAGGTAAGCTCTTTTAACAAAATCAGAAATGGCTTTCCTGTTCTCTCTTAGGGTGTACTTACCACATGTGTAACAAAATACATCAGGATGTTTAAAACAATTTTTTAGACTAGATGCCATTCTATAAGTTATGTTAGATGTAAACACTAGGTTATGTCAACAAATGTGGCTTCATACAATCAGCGGTGCAGAGAAGAAGGAAGAAAAAAGCTGGAACCAATCCACCTAAAAAACTTAACCACTACTCAATGTGATATGTAATAAAATATTTCATTATTTAGCTACGTTGAATCACAAAGTAGAGCTGATAGAGAAAAACTGTTTTCATATTTGAAACCAACATACCAAATAGAATCAAAAGCAGTTAAAAAATTCCAGGCACCAAACAAAATTTTTTTGTGTAAGGCTGTGATCAGTGATTTGTAATCATCAAGATGTCATGTATTTCTCTTTTTCTTGTTATTGTAAGAGAAGCTAATATAACTAAGAGCTATGAAGCATGAAAACAAGCACACAGTTGTCATTTTCACTGAAAGCAACATGTTTGGTTATGGAACACGATTAAAGTGGAATACAATTCCTAATATGTGTTGCAACACATTAGGAGATTTCTATGTATTATGTATCCAGATTATTTGGATCTATGTGCGAGCTATATATATATATATATATATATATATATATATATAACATACTGAAAACTCTTTAATGTGATGTTAAATATAGGTTTTTATGGATTAACCAACTTGCATAAAGCCATGGAACATGTTTAATGTGAAATACAATTCCTAATACACCGATTTCTATGCATTATTTTTCGGAATTATTTGGATCTCTATTTGTGCTACATGACATACATGTGTGCTCTTGCAATTCAATATAAGTATTTATTATGAAAATATGTGAATAAATATATAAATGTGGGGGATATCTAATGAGTTTACATTTAAAAATTCATATTTCAAGCTTTACCTTTTAACAAATCTCAATTCTATGAAGAACGATAGAATCTGATTTACCGAGAGTTCTTTAACTTAGTCTCTTAAAGTTAAAGCCACAAATACGAAAAATATTCTGTACAAATTTGTTTTATTAAGTCAACAACTTCGTAAATTATAAAGCAACAGTTGTCTCTCATCTGCTTCATTTCGGAAAGGTACATTTATAAAAGTAAAAAATTGAATTCAACCAAATATATTTTCGAATAAGCTCAAATGTTCACTATCAAAATGAATTAAATAAATTTCACAACTTATTCATACATACAATTTATAGTTAAATGCAGAAAATGCTCGTAAATAAATTACTAATTAAACATTGCAGACTAATGACTTAATTGGTGACTGCTAATTTTTGAAATCTCAAAATTCATTAAGATTTGATAACTACTCAAGTGCATCAAATAATTAAAAATAGTAATGAATTTTAAAAGTAAAAATTTTTGAAAGCAGCATGTTTTTAAACAAATATATAACATTCAAATTATATCCTACGATTTTCTTGGAAAAATAATTAAAGTTTTATTCAAAACAATCTACTTCTAATATTGTTATCTACATTTTTGGTTTTATCATCATGTTAACTCTTATTAAACATTCCTTCTGATGTGATACACATATCAATTCCACAAAGCTAAACTGTTTTTATGCTTCAATTTATAGCTATATCTACAATTGTATATTCGATTCGCATTTTAACATTATATCCCTGGAAAGATTATTTTGAGAACTCTTGTTTTCGGAAACTACATTTTAGATTTGGGAATGCTTTAAATTTAGTACTTCTGAGACAATTGAGCGCGAAGTATTACTGTTTTTAACTTTCTCTAAATGAGATAGATATAAGTAAAGGTGATACTGTCTAATATGTCCTGACTAATATAATAAACACTGCTGATAAGATAAAATGAAAATTTTTTTTTTTACAAAACATGTTAACCATGGTAGGTACATATGAAATCAAGTTTTTAAAAATAGTAAAATCACGGGTTAGAGTGCTGATTATATGTCAGACATCGAAATTGAATCAAACAGCATGAAACCTAAAATGTTCGGAACCCTGTTAAGTAAAACGAACGGAGTTTGTCAAAAACCATAACTACAATCTATATATAAGAGAGAAAAGCATGCGAAGCACAAATGGGGAACTTTTAACTGTGTTCATCACACCATTCATGATGGATGTATAAAAATAAATCAGCCTTCATGTAAAATTTCAGTCTCGTTTTGGCTGGAGCACTAAAAACAGAATTTAAGTGTTTCACACAAGCTGTTCTTTATGGACATACACTGAACATCGTACTACTCCTGGAAGTTTTCTTTTCCTTGCAGCTTTTAATTGGAATCACATTTCCCATCTGGGAAGTTATTTGTGCTTGCATTCAAGCTTCCTAATCCCCTTTTCATGCAGCTTGGCATGAAATTCAAAATATCACTTTGTCTTTAGATCGAGTTTTCTTTACTCGATTTCCAACATTCATTCGATTCACGAAATCGTCCATCAAATTTTCGTGGAATCTTCGCTTCCAGAAGCAGTTTTGTCTCCGCCGGCAATCGCGTCAGACGGATCAGTGACGTCGTTATTGTTATCGAAGACCATGTTTACGTACGAAAACTTTTCATCCGTCTTCTCGTCAGGATGAATCGATCCAGTGTTCGCGGCAGATCTGCTGTCATCGGCGAACGAGGATCGCGCAGTTTCACCCCGAGACAGCTTATCGCTCCTATCAACACTTTTTTCCGGTGCATTGGAATCGATCTTGTGGTTATCTTTGGAAAACGAGTTCCCACGATCAGAGGATGGGACATTTTGCATTGCGCAATTCTCCTTGATGTCAGCCGAGTTCCTCTTGCTGCCTCCCCCGCTCAAATACTTGACCGTTTCCGAGTTTTCGAAGCTGGGAGAGAACTCGACGTTTTGCAGGACTTGGGATGATCGCTGGGACTTGGATTGACTGTCACTGCCACTAAGGTTCAGGATGTCCAGCCCTTTGAAGGCGAGGGCTATGGAAGCGGCTCGTTCCCTGCTGAGGGAATGCCTTCGCCTGCAAAGAGTTTATAATTTTCAGTTCAACAACAGTTAAATTCAATCACAGAGGGAAAGACTTCAATTATAATCGGTGCTAATCAAAATAACTAGGTAGGTAACTGAATTAACATCGCATTAGAGTAGCACAAAGGACTATTGGCGGGCTCAACAAATTAGCTGCTGTATGCAAGTTTCTAAGAGGCCAATTTCGAGAAACGCCAGAATTCAAGAACTCGAGGCATGGGTCCCTTCCTCAGGGTTTTGGAAAACGAAACAATGTATGGATATATTCTGAGGTCACTGGTTAAACCTTCTTCCCTAGTAGAATTTGTTACACTGAATTTTGGTCTTTTACCAACTTAAAGACAACACTGTTATGAAGTGTGATTAACTCTGAGGGTCACGAGGTAGGTATTTTAATTAACGTCACACTGAAGCAACACAATGGGCTATTTGTGACGGTTCGGGATTAAAATCAGAAAGAAAGATCCAAGAACAACATGACGTAATTTTGAACTATGGTCAGATGACGAGGTCACATCTGAGCCTCATCTCACCCTACTCTCCTAACTTCCACACCAGGCTAACGTGAGGACATTTGTGGCCACAACAGATTTAACATGAACCCCCTCCCCTTTACACACGACGGTCTTTAGTTGGATTCGAACCCGCAAACCTCCTGTTGTTAATCCGTTACTCTTACAACCAGGATATCTAACTCCCTGGGCGTCACGAGAAATCCGGATAATTCAGTATTGTTTTTACCCCAAAACTCGCATCTCGTCTAACCACATCAATTGATTGAAGTAATCCCAGAAAACACTAATCAGTCAGCAAAATTTACACTCCTGGGGATTGTCGCGACGATATAATCGCCATTAGTAAAATATTGATCGGTTCTTGATGGACGAGATATCTCGCCATTTGCACAATTGGTCAGATCGTAATTAACGAGATATCTCGTTGAAACCGCTTGGAAGCTTAAAACTGGTAAGTATTTTTCCACGGAAGACTAGGTTGCAGAACGGATCTATAGTTCTGAATCGCTCAAAGGGTTGAGCTTTAAATATGAGAAATACGTAGCATTTAACAATTGTCTTTTCGCAAAAAACAAACTTGGATACTGATTTTTTTGACTGACACGGCATTGTCATGAGAAAGAGATTTCAATCATTACTTGTTGCACGAGAAAAACTTCTGATTTCTTCCAAAATCCTCTGCATCAAATATAGATTGGGGCAGATGCTCATTCAGGGTTTCAGGTAGGAAAGATGCCAATATTCCAGCTACGATTCCAAAGATTCCAATGATGATGAAAGGAATTGCTTTTCCATAAACTGACTAGAACAAGAAATAGTGTTTTGTATAAAAATATCTTTGCCACAATTATACATTAGTTTAGAAAACCAAGACTTGTCACAGACACTAATACATTACAGATAAACTTCTCTTTATCGTTTTCTAATCGAAAAGTCGAATATATAAGGGAAGCGATGGTTTAGTTTTTCTGAAAGGTGCATTCCATGAAAATTAAAAAGATGGAAAAAATTATAGTAATCCCAATCGAAGGTATACAGTCATTGGGTTCGAGTTTAACGAAAGTTGTCTGATCATGGTGATTCCTTTGTCTGTCTTGCATTCAATAACATTGTAGTTGTATTTTCATTCTCATTTGTAAATGGGACTCTTTTGCAAATAAAGAACAATCGGTTGGTGTCTTTTGATACAGCTATTCGCTCTCTCGGTGTTGATGTCATTACTGTACCGTCCATTAGTATACATCAATATTGATTAATATAATAATAATAAATATGAAAGATAATAAACATGAAAATGCGCATTCATATATCTACTCTAGTGAAAGATGTTATATCGCCAAACGAGGCGATAAGATGCCAAATCGATCAACCCAGTTTATCTTTTACAGTAGAATCGTGTGACTACTAGTCGACATGTGTGTCACACTTTGACGCTCCTCTCTATAGCAATGTTCGCCTGCTTATATCTCACGTCTATGTATCCAATGACACACCTCGTCATTTTGAACCATGGTCGATGACGAGTTCAACACCTAAGCTAATTCCCCACTCTCCAAACTTCCACACCAACGTGAGCACATTTGAGGCCATAAGAGATTTAACGTGTACCACGGTCTTTGGATGGATGGATTTTCTAACACAACCTTTCGTTTGCTAATCCGCTATTCTATCAAACGGATAATCGCGGCCCCACTGCTAACATAAATTTGTGTATGTGAGAAATTATTTTCTCTGTTATTTTCTCAGAAATCCCAGGTACTTACGAGATAGACAAGATATGGGACGATGAGAGTAGCCACCATGGAAACGGTGCTGCTCATGCCCATTCCAAGCGATCTCACGACAGTGGGGTAGAGCTCCGAGCTTTGTTGGTAGGTTGCCATGAATGTTCCAGCAGCAAAGAATTTGCCAAGCATCGAACAAATCACATCGCCATAAGGAAATTCTGTAAATGACATCGAATGTTAGGCATAAATGGTGGGGAAAAATTGAAACCAAACAAACAGTTGAAGAAAATATTGCACATTAGAGATACACATAACATCAACTAGAACATTTGAAAACCCATCCACGATTTTTCAAGCTAAAAGTACTTGAATAAAGCATTGTTGTTGACGCCCATCTTCCAGTCTCTCCTTATTTTCTGATGGTGTGCAAGTGACGCTCAGCACACCAGTCTAGAATGGCCCTACGAATTCAAAACCTTTTAATTGTCTGAGAACGTGCGATGATCATACCTATGGCTGGCAGCATGCACACAACTCCAGTCAGAAGAAAACCCGTGACTGAGCACCAACGCCTACCGTAGCGTTCCATGAACACCCAACAGGTCAAGTAGCCGGGAATTTCGGCGAGAGACACAAGGAAGAAGTTGATGAACTCATTCCCTGCTAGATTGGAGACGTTCAACTGCAGTCCGTAATACGACATGATGTTGGACGTCCTGAAAGAAAAACACACATGAAATTTAGTACAAAACGAGGAGTTTGCTTTTTGCAACAGCTTATATTCATTTCATACCATTGAGAAGCAATATGAAAGTCTAGGTGCTGGATCAAGTGAATCAATGGGTTTTTAGTGACTTATAGAATTCTCGAAGGATGACTAACCTAACTAACATCTTATTAAACTTGCTCAAAAGATAATAATAAATAAAATCTTTATTTTAAAATAAGTATACAATATTTAGCGAAAAGATTACAAGAAATAAATTGTACTAGGGGGCCCGCCCCCAGCTCGCTAACGCTCGCCAACCCCCAGAGGATTGCTCACAATCCTCATTGGTTCGCTGCGCGAACTTATGCTAGCTTCGCTCGCATCAATGAAGACATGTGTCCTAGCAGAAGGAATTGTTTACAAAATATGATATTCCAAAAAAATAATTTTCAAATCAAAATTTTATGCTGTTTTTCAGAAAAGATATTTACAGTACCTCTGGAATCAGAATTCAAATGGAAACTTTGAGCAAATTTTGACTCGAAATGTGAGCGTTGATTTGGAAATTGAAAACCCATCATGTTGGTTGTGTGTACATTTACCCAGCACTCGAGCCACCCACGCTTTTTCATTGAGTTTGTTGTCGAAAGTTGTAATGCAAGCGTCTTGTTGAACTATAATAGTTTGGACCGAAACGGACCTTTTTCTTAAAGGACCATGAAAAGATCCTCCGTTTTCTTTGATTTCTATTATTTACTGCAACAGCTCGACTAAAATTCATTTTTTTTTTCAATAAAATTTCATCCGATAACGCTATAAATTCAATTGAAGCGCTAGGCTTTGGTATAAACAAAGAATCGTACAATGTTGCCAAAACGCGAAAACAAATAACGTCTTTTTTGCGTGCCACGTAAGAGAATTATATATATAGATCAACAAGTAACCCGTAGAGAGAGAGAGAGAGAGAGAGAGAGAGAGAGAGAGGGAGGGAAAGAATGAATCAACTGAAAATTTACGCACTTAAATATACGCGAGATGAATGCAGCTGTGGTGACGTTTACGATTACAATTAAAAATGAATCGCACACCACTGAATACTGTTACTAGCTCGTAAGCGTGTCAATGTAACAACAGCTTGACCAAAAATGTATATCTGTAGTACCATTTTGACACAGCTTGTTCTGTTTAAGTTGGTTGGTTGATTGTTTTGCGGTTTTATGGCGCAAGTGTCACATTTGACTAAGATGCGCCAAACACAAGACAGGCAACTTCAAGTACACAATGTCGTACAAGGGGAAAAGGAGGGTTTGGGAACAGAGACAGTGGAATAGGGAAGCAGAAAAAGATCGCTTGTGGGTACCCCGGGAACGCGATCGCCATTGACTAAAGACAGCGACGAAACAACAGTGTCAGAGTATACTAGAGACAGTGGGGAAATAAAAGATCACAGGTGTTTTTGGGTCCGTGAAATCCATACACAGCTAAAGGAGATATGCTTCTAAGGGCTGTCCTGTTTAGGGCATTGTGCCGTAATATGCGATCCAATCCTACCTTGTATTATTTGTTTGTAATTAGAACCTAATAGTTATAAATAACACACAAATTAATGCTGAAATTCGCTTAATCGTATATATCGAAGCGATGTTAAGCTCATAAGTAGAAAAACCGCGGACAAGCCTGAAAATAATGATACATATTTACTAACGAAATACTCATTTAATATTATGGGAATCCAATGGGTTGCTGAAGTAAGTGAGCACATATTGTAAGTCTGAATGGGGAAGAACTTGAACAAACGAAGAGATATCGTGCCTATTCACATGGACTTGAATGACCAAAGATGTATTTAGAGGCAAGGGCCCACAGGGTTTAAGCCCTGTCAGAAACATTTCGGATAAAAAAAACCAATCAAAAATACATATTGGAACTAATTTAATCTGCGCAAATCCAGGTTTCATGCAACACACAATTAGATACGTCTGATAACTGTCAATTATTATTAAACACTAGCAAAAAAAATACCCGACCTCATTCGAATTGAATCGGGAAACTATAGATTGAAAGTAAATTTGAAAATTAATTTTCCTCTTTCGTAGAAAAATGAAAGATTATTTAAGTGTGAAATAATTTGTAACTCCTTTTCGATATTTTCATAACTTCGACAACATACATTGACACAATTCCTGTACATGCATATACATCTATGTTATACATTTTACATATATCGCACCCTTGCTAAACTGACGAAAGATAACAAACACTAGTGTACAAAAGACAATTTTGAAGGGAGGATTAGGAACACTAAGTTTGTTTTTAAAAGCGAATGCGCTTTTTCTTGAAAATTTCGTTTTGTAGCACGAGCAATAATAAAAGAACATGTTTTAAAATTGAATGTCGTAAGTACAGACGAAGGAAAGATAAAGTATAATCATTTTGACGTCTTACCTTTCAAAACCGGGGTACTACGCTTAAATTGTAAATGTCACAAAAAAGCGCAAGTGCAAAAAATTTAATAACTTGAAAAGTATAAATGATACAAAAATGAACGATATCGCGTTCAAAAGAAGATTAAATAAAGAATGTTATAAAGGCTCATTGATCTTGTATTGACGTCATCGGCTGATACAATCGCAGAGCCAAGATTGAGTCACGAAAAATGCGCATTTCCGTTCACAAAAATTTATTCTTGCTCCGGCCTCCTATTTGTGAGCACGACGTTTTAAGTGCCATTTGTTCATCTCTTTGAGCTTTATGAATAATAACAGAAATAAAAATAAAATAAGTGTTTAAATACTGTTAAAATATTTGTTTAGATAGTGGACTTCAAAGTGTGAACATTTCGCTAAAATTTAAAAATGTCCAAATCTATGTATAATAAACACAAGAAAAATTAAAAAACGTCTACAGGAAGAACGATTGAGAGATGGGGAATTCAAGAAGATCCGGACATCTGATGCTGATTGTCAACGGGCTCGGAGGGTGATCTTGAAAGTATAGGCGTCGCACCTTCAAGGTGAATAAATGCCTGATAAATCGCGCCGCTCACATAATTTAGTCTAGCACCGGCCTCCTTAGTGCGATCACGACATTTGAGGTGTCATTTGTTCAATCTCTTTGCGCTTTATAAATAATAACAAAAATAAAACCTAAATATTTATTACTTGTTGGATATTTGACTTAAAAATGGAAAAATTTCGCAAGATTTTCAAAATGTCCAAATATATGCATAATAAACACCAGGAAAATTATAGAAACGTCAACAGGAAAAAAGATCGTGAAATGGAGAATACAAGAAGATCCGGACATCCAATACGGAGTGTCAACGGGCGGAGGGTGATTTTGAAAGTGTAGGCGTCAAGTAACTCCACCGCTCAGTTGGACATAAATAGCATATCTGATGACAAAGGTTTTATAATCGAATGATGGAGTTCAACTCATGGAGGCCGGTAATGAGCCACAAACTTTACCACCAACAGAGAGTGCACCAATTGTGATATCTGTGCGGAAGGACGGACATTTGAAGCGTGAAATTAAAACAATGAGGTATCAATTTCTCTCACTCTCATTTACCATATGGCCTCACTGTCGTATTCTACGTCTAAACCCAGCGGCCGAGTCCCGACACAGCCCCGTCTGTTTTTTTCATGATAAATCGAATTGCAAACAAGTCACCTTAAACTTTCGTCGCTATGACTTGTTCACCACAAAGCCTCGCGCCTCAATTGAATTTATAGCGTTATCGGATGAAATTTTATTGAAAATAAAAAATAATTTTAGTCGAGCTGGTGCAGTTAATAGAAATCAAAGAAGGCGGAGGATCTTTTCAGGCCCATTTTAAAAAAACGGTCCTTTTCAGGGCCAACAATTATAGTTCAACAAGAAGCTTGCACTACAACTTTCGACAACAAACTCAATGAAAAAGTTTAGGCAGCTCGAGTGCTGGGTAAATGTACACACAAACAACATGCTGGGTATTCAATTTCCAAATCAGCGCTCACATTTCAAGTCAAAATTTGCTCAAAGTTTTTATTTAAATTCTGATTCTAGAGGTACTGTATATATCTTTTCTAAAAACAGCAAATTTAGATTTGAAAAATATATTTTTGGAGTATCGTATTTTGTAAACAATTCCCTTTGCTAGGACACATGTCTTCATTGATGCGAGCGAAGCGAGCATAGCTTCGCGCAGCGAACCAATGAGGATTGTGAAGCAATTCTCCGGGGGTTAGCAAGCGTCAGCAAGCAGGGGGCGAGCCCCCTAGTGATACTTTAAAAGTCCTATATATATATTTTTAACAGTAACGTTCTTTCAATAATGGGAAAATTCCACAAAAAATTGCTTTATTCTAACTTACATGCCGCAATAAATAAGAGTTTCTGTGGTGGTGGTGAGGGTGATGGGCAAAAACTATTTATTAAAATAATAAATATTTACGATTTATTATTCTTATTTAATGTGATTTGTACCAAGCAATATATTTTCCCTCATGAGCCTTCAGTGTTCATACTAAATTTTTGCATATTCATGTTCGTTATGGTGCTCCAGTTTCATGCAATTGGCCTCGAATACACTTCATTCAAGGTTATATGCCACAAAGCGGTGCTATTGAAAATGGAGCTAGACCTAACTTTGTTTATTAATTTTACCTCTGAATCGATAACAGATCTTTCGACTGACTTCATTCTTCAGCATCCTAAAGCGACTTATCAAAATTATCGCAATTTTAAGTGCGAAGTAGGGCGCCGTTTGAGTTGGCATGCTACCATACATGAATGCGTAAATTCACTTGACCTTACTGCGAGTGTAGCAGAAAATGCATTTGTATATATTCCTTCGAGAAATTTTTTCTTGATAAGGTCAATGTGGGGGATATGTCGCGTAAAGATAAAAGCGTATAATCTCGAATACTTCTCTGAAAGCTTCTATCGTAAAAATAAACATGTAGAGTTGAACATAAGCAGCAGGTACAAATCAACTATCTAGAGGACATAATGGGTTATCTATTTTACGTTTGTATCTACTGACGATAAATGTTAATAGGCGTCGAAAAGCATCTCAAAAGTAACAGCCATTGAAAAGAACGGAAGTTTGAATTTAACAGTTCTTTGAGATGTGTTTCATACCCCAAGAGCCACATTTGGATAAGCTGCTCTCAAACACTAGACAGACAAATTCATATGGACATGCACACCAGAAAGTTTTACTGACATAGAAGTGAGAAATATGCCCAGGTAGTTGAATTAACATCGCACTGGAGCAACACAAAGGGTTATTTTCGACTATCCGGCATCAATCCGGAAGCGAAAGGTCAGAGGACAATATCTCAGCATTTTGTACCACGGTCAAATAACGGGGTCAGCACTTGAACTGTTACCCCCTCTATTGCTTAGACCACGACAGATTCAACGCGTACTAGCCCTTCCAATAGGGCTATCGCGGCCCCACACACCCAAACTGTTATAAATGCAGGTAAGCTAGATGAATCGAGCCTGTTCCGCCTAATACTCGCAGGTTGCAAGCGCGATGTGGAATCCACTGAGCCACTAATTAAGCTGCTGACCAAATGTCAACGCTTTATTCACCCAACAAGTTGCTAATCTGAATAAAATAAATAATTCTAGGGTTTTTGAAGGTTAGTAGGTTCTTTCTTTTCTTTTATATTTCTGTAGTTTCTAATCACGAATCTTTCTGAAGGTCCGATAAAAAAAAAGCAGACGTAACAGCGAGTGTTTTAAGATGGGCTACAGATGTTGAAAACAAAACTGGATTAGAGTGGAAAGAGATCTAATCAATCCGTTATAGTTGGGCTTAAATAAATAACATGTATTGGTGATTCAGACCTGGTCTAACAAACAAATTATCACAATTTCGAACACATGTGATATTTGGATCGTATAGTGCTTGGTCCATAAACAAACCAGTCTTAATTTTTAGTTAATTAAGTAATTGATTCTGCATTTATCACAGTTTTGTGATGAGTGAAACTTATATTGACAAGTTCAGCATTTCCTTACAAGTTCGTTATTTACTTTAAGCAATTCATTTGACTTTTATAGTCTATGTATGAGGAAAAAAGAAAAACGAGCTTATAAACCATAAGTTCTATGAATTACGGGCATAATATGAAGAAAGTTCTAGAGCCTTTCCAATCTGGTGACTAATAAGATTTGTTATAGCCCAAACGGGGATGTTTATTGTGGGACTCCGAAGAGAAGGCAGTCGACCTTGAAAAGGTGGGAAACCTTCAAAGTATAAGGCTGCCATACCCAAAAGCATGATTGGCGATCTCCGTGACTGGTATCAAAATCCACATGCTAAAGAGGCCAATTTTGGAAGCGATTTGTTTACATTTTCACCAGTTTCCTATTTTAACTAATAGATTGGTTCTAAATCACATGACTTGAGGGTTTACTCCCTGGAGCAGAAATATTTTTTCCTCCACACTACATGTGCACTCTAGTCCCATTAGGAAATTACCTGATGGGCCTGGCACCAGTTTAAATGATGGGCCCTGTTCCAACTTAGACGGGGCCTCATGATATTACAATATGTATACCGTGGGCTTAATGTATAATTTGTATAAATGCATACATTTTCTCGTATCTTAAAAACAACATTGCACATTTATTATTAAAAAGAAATGAAAACGCTTATACATTTTTGAACCGAGAAGACAGACTGAACTTAATAGTATAAAAACTATCCACTTTTACACTCATACCTTTTCACTTTCACCATGGTACCGGCGGACCTCCCATGAGATAGGCATGGGTAGTGTTAGGTAAGGCATATTCAAGTCATTCCTATTCAGACGGGCAAATTCCAATAGGGACCCGTAGAGATGCATTGCAAGTGATAAAATAAATAAGTTCTGCCCCTAAAACTATTTTATCGAAAATAAAGCGCAACACAGTACATCAATTTTTAAATAAAGCAGTTTCATACCAGCAGAAAGTGATTATGAGGAATTTCTTGCGAAGCTGGGGGTATCTCAAGAGATCAGTAGAAGAGTTTTTAACGCCGTCTTCAGTCTTCTCTTTCTTAATCTTCTCTCCCAGTTTCTAAAAATATTTTTTATGTTCAGTTTCATAAGTCAACATAAAAATATAAACGCGTTTGCTCCAAAAAATTCAGAATGCGAAATTTATTCTGTTAGATTTAAGTTGAAAGTTATTTCAAAACCCAACCTTTTAAAACCCAACCACCCCTTTAAAAATGAAATTTTTTAAAGGGGTGGTTGGGTTTTAAGGGTCAAATATTCTCCAACCTTTACTAATTTTTTAGCCAGTATGAGGAAATCTGTGCAACGCATTGTTATCCATACTTCCGTGTGGTGTGGTTTATGTTCTATTATAGTGAAAACAAGCCTGATATACGTAATAAAAAGAGCCCTGACATTGACCAGTTCATGTTTCGAACTTTTTTTGCTTTAAGTGAATTATTTTATGTCATTTGTTGAACGCAATTATGTTTTCGAAAATACTAATTTCAAAAAGTTACGAGAAACACTCAGGTAGGTAGTTGAATTTACTACGACGGGCTATTGGTGACGGTCCGGGATCAATCCTGAATTGAAAGATACGAGGACAAAGCCTTGTCATTTTACACCACCGTCAAATGACGAGGTCAACATCTGAGCTGGCATCCCACTCTCAAAATCTCCAAACATCCACACCACTCCGACGTGAAATCATTCGAAACACGCGAAGTGTAAGACAATGCAGTTTTATGCTATCATTACACGGCTAAAATTTATTTATTTCAACAAGATCTCATATGTTAAATAACGCAGTTGCACCTGAAACAATTATTTCTATTGTAAAATGTTATTGGGCGCTGGATCAGTATGAGAAATGTATTTGGTACTGTTTAAACAGAATTTGGATTTCGTGAAGTACTCCATTCCGCTATTTGAAGCATATATTCTTAGAGTTCACTAAACATCTGATAACACTTAGTGCAGTTAAAATAAGTCAATAAATTTCAAGACTGAAATTGGTGTTTCCATTCTGTAGTAAGTAAGCATACCTCTAATTTCTGTATTAAAGAGCTTTTTTCCTGCACCATACCGTTCTTTTCCCCAATACGATACATAATAGCAGCTGCTTCTTCATATCTTTCTTGTGATACTAGCCAACGTGGTGATTCAGGTAGAAACCTGTGAAAATAATATTTATTAAACGTCAGAGAAAGAAACCAATATGTCCGAAACATAGTTGATTAATTTGCTTGTACAAATAGTTTTAATCTCATCCTTTAACTAAACAAAATTGAGTATTTAACTCTCCGGATCACATAAAAAATTCCACTTTGCAACCTGCAGTCTTACCTGTATGATCTGACCAAGTTTGATTTTCTTGATCAATAGAATCTTTCCAAATGATTCTATTCTAAAGACCTCCCAATCTGTGTTCTACATTGCTTGACCAAGACGTATGGCTACATTTCACTTTCCAGAGTTACATAGTTTCTGACCGTTTTTGATTGAATGCGTCAAATACAGTTGAACGAAAAGATATGTCCTCTATAACACCTTACATTTCAAATACTCAATAGCTTAGTCCTTAGTGTAAAGTACTAAAATCAAGTTTTAAGGCTACATATGTTTTGCATATGATAACGAATAACAGACTACAAATCCTATCGTAAAACGTTGCAGTTGTTGTAAAATACTTCAAGTTAAATAATATATTTATTAAAAAAGGATGTGTGTGTATTATCTATACAAATCTACACCGTTTGATCAATCCACGCCAAATTTAGTACACTTATACTTTGAAACACTACGCAAAACAGTGTATTTCTTTCCAGCCTTCAGGCCAATCTGTAGCGATGAAAATTTTCACACAGGTAGTCCTCAAAATGACCCTCGAAGCCCCAATTTTAAAATCTAAAGTTTGTTTTTCTGCAATAAATGGACATGGAAACACGTTCAACCGGGTTTATGTATGAGTTAACACAGTGAAATGTCGCTGTCATGTTTTAGTTGTCGCCGTCATATTTGAAACACAAGCAAAGCCGGGTTATTCAGTTAGTTCATGATAAAATAAGTTATTGGGAAACGAAAACAAATGTACATATTTATGTATGCATGTCAAACAAGTTTGTAATATTCAATAACAGCAATAAGTAAAACAAAGTATTAGTTTCTAATCACAGTTAAATCTCATTTTTAATTTTTACTTTAACGGAATCGTAGGTATAAAAATTTAGGTGTTATTTTCTTACTCCCCATCTTCTCCAATTTCAAAATTAAAAAGTTATTTCCACAACAAACAAGCAAAATGCAAAGTTACATAATAAACGAAATAAGGGCCCGAAAATATTACGCAATAAATTTATTTTGTATTCGTTGTTTGTTATGCATTTAAATGTCTCAAAATTGTTTCTTACTTATATCAAGTGAAAGTCACAATACTGTAATAAAAAATACGTACTTGTAGTAGAGGAAGAAAATCAACGTTACTGATGAAGTAGCGAGACCTAAGGTGACCCAATCCCTAGAGTAATAGGCAATTAGGGGTAGAAAACACAAGCCGAGTGTCCAGGACACGTTGACAATACCGTTCATTCTCGTCCGCATTTCAGGAGAAACAATCTCTAGAACTAAGTTTTAAAAACGGAATATAAAATAATACAGAAGAAAAAGAGAGGCTTTTAATTTACAAAATGTGAATAGAGATTAATTATTTGGTTTAAGATTATTCATCGATTATTTTAAGACAATTAATGATACAGTAAAACATTAAGGATTTATGTTATAGAACAACATTTTTATTCGATTGCATACCAATAGAAAATTGCATGAAAATTTATATCATGTATGGGAAAATATTTCGTAGTTTATAAGGGCTGTTTCTTGTTTTCCAAACTCACAAAGCCCGTTATTGCTCGTAAAAGTAAGATGATGTATTAAATTGCTTGAGAATGCCTTGAAGAATGTTTTAAAATTTATTGATAGTTAAAAGTAAAATATTTAAATTCATAGGCATGAATGTAGTTAATTTACGTCGCACCGGAGCTGAACAATTGGCAACGGTTCCGTATCAGTCCCAAAGGGAAAGGTCCAAGGACAACGCTTCATCATTTTGAACCATTGACAAATGACGAGAAAAACACGAGCTGGCATCTCACTCTCCAAACTTCCACACTACGTCAACGGGGATTACAATTGAGCACAATTGCACCAGCCTCCGTGTACACGACTGTCTATGGACCTAGTTTCGAACTCTCAACCCTCTGATTGTTAAACCGTTAATCTCATAGGAGCTTTTTATTGCAATCAGAAAAACCCTCGTAATATCGAATAAATATGAAACTTAGGATCAATGTAAAATTTAAGAACCAGAAGTGTTAAATACAGGGTGTCCGTAAAAGAATGTCCCAGTCTCAATGGTATATTAGAACATTTTAATTTAGACTATTTACAACAAATCATATATCAAATTGAAGGTAAACACCTAGTTTTTCTTACAAATGTTCAATATGTGCACCTTTAATTATACGGCACACATCCAACCTAAAGTCCAATTCTTACCGTAACAGGGGTAGCTTATCTGGATATGTTGAAAGAATGGCTCTTTCACCAATTAGTAGAGGGTGAACCTGTAAACTTTATTTGGCAACAGGATGGAGCCCCTCACCATCGAAATCTTTTTGTATGAGAGTGGTTGAACGTCAAAGTCCCTGATCGTTGGATGGGTCGTAATGGTCGAGACGACAGAGCTCTTTTTCGCTGGCCTCCACGTTCACTTGACATAACGCCATGCGATTTTTTTCCTTTGGGAATTTATAAAAGATCTACGTGTCTACATTCAGCCGCTACCTAATGATTTACCAGAGTTGAGACACAGAATTGAAGATGCTATTGGTCCGGACTTGTTAACCAAAGTGTAGGAAGAATTGGACTTTAGGTTGGATGTATGCCATATAACTTAAGATGCACATATTGAACATTTGTAAGAAGAACTAGGTGAGTTTATCTTCAATTTGATACATGATTTGCTGTAAATAGTCTAAATTAAACTGTTATAATATACCATTGAAACTGGGACACCCTGTATATTGCAGGTTAAAATAAAAAAGAGCCGCATCATGCAACCGCCTATTTTAACAAGTGGATCGTTTGGGGCTAAAATTGGTAGCATACCACTTCCACTTTTTCTACCTGATGACGCGCAAATGCCCCTTAGATGACAGATGATCCACATGATAGCGTTTACTTTTCTAAAAGATGAATGACGCAGGTATTCAGAGAATAATTTCTAAGGGAGTCCAATCTCCACTCCTGGATGCCCCTTTACAAAGATAGTTTTCAAAGGCATACCCCTGGAAAAATGCCTCAACTAATAAGAAATGGCAAGTGCTGCTGTGCCTATGAAATTTGAATTTCAGCAAAATATTTATGTAGCTGCGTGTGTAAAGTATGTATAAAGTATAATAAAGTAAGTAAAGTACGTATATTTATGTAGCTGCGCGTTTAATATTTGGAAGACCCAGTTTGGAAATAAAACACCTTGGAACTCTTCGACACTGTTTCCAGATCTGGGCAAGCGACAATTTGTTTTTTTCCTTCTTAGATCTTCATTCTCTTAGGAGTACTAGGACAGTTTTGAGTGGACGAGATATCTCGTTCTTTGTACAATTGATCACATCTTAGACGAGACATCTGGTCGAAACATTTAGAGGGTTAAAATGAAAGAACAAAAAGTAAATTGCCAATAAAAGCACTAGATTGCTTATTATTATTAGTGATTAGTATCATTTAAACAAGTAAAATTTTGAAATAATCACTACACAGAAGTGTGAGCCTGGTGTGCTACCAACTAGTCAAAAAAAGATTATATGGTTCTATTTTCGTCCGTAGCATCCTTAAGTCTTCATAGTCAACTATTTGCAATCGGTTCCTTTTCTTAGAGATTTATTACTACGCTAAATTCACGTTCATCTAGGCAGGATAACGGAAATACAATCTAAAACCTAAGTCGAAAATGCTCTCAAGTAGATAAATATGAACTGTCGCTTGTTACTTTCGTTGGGTAACTTGCATTTTACGACGTATAATTCTTGCTGCAAGACATCACTGTAATGAGTGTGTTAGTAGATTAGGTGGATAAGTGTTTCCTTATAAAAATTTTTAGCCGACATTTCTTCTTATTACCCGCTTTTGCTCCGTGATGGAGCTTCAGGGTCTTGCCTTGATTGCTTCTATACATTCAAAATGTTTCGGGTAAGGGTCAACATAGGGGTCGTCGTCCTTTCCCTGAAAACCTGCTTGGTCACTTCTGTCTAGGTGGGAAAAAAATGTTTCTCGACCCTTCCCATTCAAACAGTCATCTAGCTCATGCATGGATACTTTGATTGCATCAGTAACCGAATACCAAATGAGACTATTTCATTTACATATGTATTTGACTGTATTCCAACCTGTCAATGATTTTTTTCTCAAGACTTATGAGTTTAATAAAATTTCGATTTACGTCAATTAAGATAACTTAATCAAATTATTTTTTGACATCAAGAACATTTCGGAGTGTGCGTTTCCCTACGCTCTCTGAATATGAAATGACACCGTGCACAATTTGCAATTCTTCTCGACATTGTTGAGTTCAATTCTTTCTTCTATATGAGTGAAACTTTTCTTGTTTGTAGTCTTTTACTAGGCGTTGTTAGGTCGTGGTAGAATCGCAGATTAGGAACCAGAGTTCGATAGACGATTCAACTAACGACCGTCGTGTACGTGGGAGCTGGTGCTCGTTAAATCGGTCGGGATCTCGCATGTCCTTACGTTAGCGTCGTGTGTGGAAGTTTGTAGAGTAGGGCTTTAGTCTCGGATTTTTCTCGCTGGGATTGATCCCGAACCCTTGCCAATTGCCCGATCTGCTCCTCTATAGTTTGACATAAATTCGATTACCTCTCTACTTGGTGTCATCTGACAACTAAGATTGACCAAATATAGCCCTAACAAAATAAATCTAAATTCAATATTGTTGTTTTCTGTTAGCTGTCTCTTTGATTTTAGTGCACTTCATTGAATGAAATTAATCGAATTTCATTCACTGAAACCTGTTCCCTTCATAAGCAGCTCAGGTGTTACCCCTTCATCAGACTATGGTTCAGAAGTACGCGGTGTTGACCTTGGATCTTTTCCTTTGGGATTGTTCACGGACCGTCGTCAATAGCCCGTTGTGTTGCTCCTGTACGACGTTAATTAAAATGGCTATCTACCCTTCATAAGCTTATTCCCATAAATATTTCGATTAAATTCTAAACTTTATCTGTGCAAAAATATATTTCGGGTCCCAAATAATAAGGGACATTACCTTCTTTCAGGAACTTTCTTTATGTGTGGTGAACAGAAATTACACGCCTACATAAATTGGTATCAAATTACTTTTATGAAAGCTTGAAGAATGAACTATTTTTTTTATTACGAATGTTTCATTAACATGCGTGGAACAGAAAGCAGCAGTTTTTGTGAATTGATGAATGACAACAAATAAGGTAAAATCAAACATTACAGGATTTTTTTAAAGTTTAAGTATATTTAATTTGTGCTATAGAGCTGCATAATATTGCTAAAATGTTATGGAAAAACCCGCCTATCTAATGAAATTCCTTACCAGTCTTATTACACAGAGGGCAATAAGAAATGTGGAAGGTAGAAATAAATGTAGAATTTGTTGTAAGCGAACACGAAAAACAGATTTTGTGTGTGATGTAAAAAATGGCATATCGCCTTCTTGAATGGGATGCAATTGAAAGGGATGTTCAGAATCTAAATGATGCTAAAGGTTTAATCGATGATTACATTCATAGTAAATGGATTTAAATAAGGTATCTAATGTGAGTAAAAAACAACACTGTGACACATCTGAACACTTATGAAACTTTAGCTCAGAGGATAGGCATTGGTCTGTAATTGATTATTAATTGAATGTCATTGATTTTCAATTATTTGTTGTATTTAGTTATCAAACTTAATGAGCTTGTACTTTTAAAATGTCTTGTGCTATGGCATACGCATTGGAATACATAAGTCATATAAACAAGTGCTTCTTGGTATCTAACCTGATTAGTAAAGCGAATCGCTGATGCAGTTCAAGATTCGAGCCGAGATAAACTTTTACGTCCATGGTTTCAGTTTTCAAGTGTTTGTAAATATCAAATAGGGTTTTAGAATGCTCTGTGATGAAATACCCTGAACTGTCTTAAGAGCCATTGTGCGTTTAGGGACGGACATATTACGATATTCAAAGAATAGTTTGTATCAAAATGCGCGTAAATAAACTAACATTTTTACTGATGATTCATGTATGGAATGAAAATGAAGGCATTGGTGAAAGGGATTGAGTTCGGCAAGTATGTTGCTGACACTTGGAAAATATTGCACCATTGAAAGGCGACTTTGAGGGGTAAGGTAATTGCACCAACGTTGCACTGGAGCAACACAAGGGGCTATTGGGGAACCAATCCAGAAGGGTAAGATCTTTGAAGAACGGCTTGTCAGTTTGAATAACGGTCAGAGGACGAAATCAACTCCAGAGCTTCCATTATCCAAACTTCTACACCACGCCAACGAGACTACATTTGAGGCCATGACAGATTTAACCTGCACAAACCCTCAAAGTACACGAATTGGGTTGGATCGGGTTTCGAATTCATAACCCTCGAAAATCTTCCATCCAATCTACCGAAGCCCCAGTGCGTATAAGAGAAAGTTTTATTCATTTTTAACAGAATGAAACAAGAAATGTTTAATGATTTTGCAATTTAATCGCTATTTCAACAGGTTTAAATCAGATTTTAACAAGATAGTGTAATTGTAGGATTTCAAAAATAATTATTCGATAAGAATTATTTAAAAAATTCTCAGTCTGAAAGGTTTTAAAGATAGTGAATTTGAATAAACTATCCATTTTATTATTGTGCAAGCTGAGAGTAAAGACTTTGGTAGTATACTTACTTATAATATAGGGTAGCTGGAAAACGGAAGGCATGAGGCTTCCATTTATTGTTCTGAGTATGACAAAAGCTGTAAAATTCGTCATGAGCACCGATCCGAAAGCACTAACTGCCGTTACGATTATGGAGATGAAAAACGTGATCTTGCGGCCTATCCTTTAAATAAAGAATGCTTTACTGATACATGGTACACAGCATGGAATAAATTGAGAAAGTAAACGACATTGTTGGTTTCAAATAAAGTAGAACCATGATTATCCGATGTAATGCGGACCAATGCCACCTCGGATAACCAGAAACTCGGATAGCACGAATATATTCTCGTAAAATCTATACGAAATACGCAAAAAATTTAATTTACTCGTTACCATCACTGCTACTGAAGGATTCATAAAGCCAGGAATAAGAATAATATATACTTGGATTTGGGTCACCGTATGTTTTTATTGTGATAATTCTACAAAACAACTACTCGTGAGTTAGTATTTTTTAAAACTTTCTTGAAGAGTCCTTCACCATCTTCTGTTTCGCAGAACTTTTTCGCCTCTTTGAACAAAGTGCGCCCACTCGTGCTCGAAACTTTATTTGTATCAAATTCGGCTAGGATAATCAAAATTTACTGCATGTAATTTTAATAGTGCGATAGTTTCACTAACTAGCACTGTTTCTATATCAAAATCTGTTATCATTTCTATATAAATTCGGATAACACGGACACTCGGTTAATTGAAATTCGGATAATCGAGGTTTTTCACTGTATGTAATTTTAACAGTTACACTAACTAGCATTGGCTCTATAACAAGAAACTCTTTTTTTTTATATAAATGTAAATGTTTCATATGAAAGCGTTTTTTTTTTTAAATGGCTCCTTTCGAGCTGTCACATTTTAAAGTTATGTAACATAAAATATTTGAAAAATAATGGACCGTATTTAGTTATTAGATAATCATTTGTCCAATGTTTGAATTGATGAAACTACTGTAGGGTTATCCTGTATATATGTTTTGCATTCATTGCACAAAAAATAGAGTTCTATCACTTATTAAAATAATGCTTTTACAAACAGGGTCTTTGAAAACTTCCTGTGCATACTTTAAGGAAAGTTAATGAACAAAAAATTAAGCTTAATTCTCGTTTGTATACAAGTTTGTCCATTCGAAAATGCTTGAGAACACACTCTGAATTGCAGAAATGAAGATAGAACGTATGTGAGAAAAACCTTTTCACTAGCCCTATTCTACAATTGGACAATAGTTCACATTAGGTGCACAAATTTTCGATCATCAAAAGTAAAGCAAGCCTGGCAGGTCGCCATTCCTACAAACTGCCAAATATCTCGCTGCCGAACAGTATCCTCTAGCAAATCCAGATGACGCTTGTAGACATACATCTCCTTCGTGATTTAACTGATTTAATTTCTCCCTCACCATCCCCTTAAGATTGCATAGAAAATTGAAGCACCCTGTATTTAGTTACAGTTAAAATGACTACAATAACACGTTAAAAGTCAACGAATATAACAGTAAAACTACTAACAGATCATTAACTATACGACAGAGGACTGATAAATAGTTCTTAAGTCAATTTATTGGTTTGTCACTCTGCGCTCAACGTTTGCTTTGCAAGTGCTAATTAGACTTACCTACGGCTAATAGTGGATTCCAAATACAAAGCCTGTTGAACCTTTTTTTCTAAAGATCAGTATTTAAAGACTGTACAGATCAAGGCAGATGGATAGTATAGACAGGTTTAACCAATCGCTTTATAGGACGTTGACTGTGTTGACTGGACTTTATGGCGCAAGTATTTGGAAGCATGCCATGACGAAAAGTAACTATCATTAACGATTAATAAAAGACACTCTAATTTCAGGCTAAATTTAATTATCTACTTTGCACCAATTTATAATTTACTATATTCTTTTCGCATCTTTGATGTAGAAACCCATTTGGTTTTACACTTCAAACGGGATACCAGGTTCGATTAATGATCCCCAGTACCTGTTTAGACGGTGTGCCTGTCATGAAATACAAATAGTATGAAATACGAGTATTCTGTAGTTTTAACGCTAATGTAAAAATTTGTGTCTTATTTTCGTGTTGCTAAATATTATTATTACAAATGTTCTATGAAGAGTTTTAGAGGTTTTAAACTTTGAAATCAAATGCCCATTAGATATCGCAAGAAGCTTTCAACTCTTCTTGCGTCGTTGTTTCATGACACAAACCACCCCTCTTTGCTGGAGGCTCTTTGGTTGGGTAATATGGCAGTTTTCAATGGAAATTGTGCATCTTTTTATTTAAGGGGTCATCCTAATATGTGTCGGTAGCTTATTAAGATTCTGTTTGTACACATTCTCGATGAATCGTCAGTCAGCTAATTACATTCATTTTGATGTTAGCTGAAAAAATAGTGTGATATTTTCTACATGTGTTTCACAGATGATTGTCTTGACGAATTATTATTGTTGTGAAACCTAAATTACAGCTCGAACAATGGCTCTGGAGTAAGTGCATTTGTGAATAATTTGAGAGATGATGTGCATAACTGTGTGACGCTGGGAGTGTTGATGGAACCGAACATGCAATGTAAGTTATCTTTTTCCTTACTCTTATTTTGTCTCACAATACTCTTTTCTCCCATTCAATAATTACGTTCGCATCCAAGAATGTGGAATGGGTTTGCGTGGGGCATTCATAAGGCGATAGAAACATTAAATTTCGTCATAAGGGTAAACATTGGATTCGTAATTTTTCTACATGAGGATTTATGGTAAGAAAGTAGAGAATTAGGCAAGTAATGTATTTCGTTGTGCATGACTGATTTGAATAGAATGATACAACATCAACATTCAATAAAGTATATGTATTTAAATTTTGAATTTAATGTCTCTCAGATGAACGTATTAGGATAATTTTTTTTACCATTACAAGCTTCCTTTAAAGCAAAAAATTCATACTTTTTAGTCAACAAAACACTCTTATTTGACAAAACGTTTTGGAAAGTTTCGGTAATTTGAAAGAATTGTTTATTTTCCAAAGAACTTTAAAAGTAACTAAGCATTTCAAACCGGTAATTTTTTCGGGGGGGGGGAAGCTGTACGTTTTATATGCAGTGACTGGTTGAAAAATGTCTTTATGATGGATATTTCTGATGCTTAATGATGAACATTGAAATAGTTTGAAATAATAATTTGATAATAAATGACACCCAATCTGTATAATCGTGCCTTGCCGCGTCACGAAGATTTGCTGCTTTTGCTGAGAGCTTGAGGTGAATGATCTAGAAAGTTCGCTTAAAACCTATAACATAAATAATTCGTTTCTTAATGTCCAACTTGGAGATTTTTTCCGACACATTCAAGGACAATACGTTTGCCATTTTTGTTGCTTGTTAATAACAAGAAATTTTTGCAAAAATTTCAAGAATAAGGGCAATATTACTTAACGCTTCTATATCTGTAAATAAAAGGACAGGCCGAAAAGAGCACGTGTCCTTGCTGTCAAGTTTGTCAAGGCCTTGCTGTCTCCGAAAAGCTAAATTTGTAATAGCACAATGCGATTAACATTTTTCTCATAATCTGTACAGTAAATAAGTTGATTTACAGCTTAATTCTGATTAATTTTTGATATTCATGGCAAAAACCAAAAGGACGACGTGTTGGAATTACCATATAAATCACTTCTAGGTCATATTTTTAGTTTAAAGGTCATTAATGTTTGCTCTTCGTCATTTTCGGTCATTAACAATCGAACCTTAGTTCAGACTTATGGAAGAATTAAAGCTTTAAATTCCCGTTCCGTTCACAAAAGACAGTTTTCTATTAAATAAAAAAAATAAATATATACAATACAAGAAACGAGGATTACAATTTGTATAACTATCCGCGTTTTTCGAAAACAATCTGCATTACAGGAAGTATAAGTTCACCATATTCTCTTTTGTTTTTGTTTTGATAAATTTCATAATTGGTGAGTCTATTGAATTTTTGAAGTCTTGTCCTAATGGGTGTTTACGAAGCTTATAAAACTATATTGTGTTGTCAACAGTTCTCAAGTATTCTCTCCAAGATCAAATATTTATTTTGCTATGAAATCTAGTTTCATGGATACCAAATCCCCATGTGCATGATTCGTTTGCTTATACAAAAATCTATATAGCTATTTTTTGCGTTCACTTCATGAATGAGGTTATGAGTTTGTACTCCTTTTTCATTATTGTTCCATAACTTTCATACACGAAAACAATTTAATCAGGTATATAAATTTTCAATGATAGTAAATTTAGTAACTTAAAATATTTCAGTTTAGTTTGTGTTCGATAAAATATCCATGCAGAGAATGAATAATACTTATAATTATAACAAAGAATTCTCTGTTTTAGTCTCAAATTTTTTTTAGAATCTTACCTGTCAGATAAAGCACCGTATATAGGAGTAGCAATTATGCTACCGACATTGTTCAGCGACAGAATAAAGCTGGTGAAATGTGCGTCATCGCATACCATATTATACTGCAAAAAATTTTCATAAGTTAGCTTGAAAAACAAATTAAAAAATATATACATTTTAGATTTTACATTAAAAAATATCTTAGCGTAAGAAACTATGTAAGAAAATTTAAACTTTCGAAATCGATGTAAAATTGATCTAAACTTTTCAACCTTTTCTATCTTAATGTTAACATTTGGAAGTTGAAAACTATTATGAATGAAAATAAAATTTAAAACTTTTATATTTGTAGAAAGTAAATAAACGGAATTTGTAGTAGTAGCTTTAATCAGAAGTTGTATATCCTGATATCCATAGCATTTATAAAAATGTTCATTTATTTTTCTTCTTGGTTTATTTCATAGCTATCTATCTATCTGAATCTTAAATTGATGAAACTCTTTTTGAACTCGGTTGTCTAAAAATGTCAGTTGCTGGTATTTACAAGTGCAGACAATTGTATTAATCTTAAAAACCATAGCGTTTAATTTTATAGTACCATATTCAGTTGCATGTTTTTTTTCCCCTTTTCGTTGTAAAATTCAACTATAGATTGGTTCATATTATACAACTCTTCCAGACATTAAAATTTTTTTTTTTCAGTATAGCTTCTGCATTTATCTTATCTTTTTATCTTTATTAGACTGCATGTTTATGAAACTACAGCTTCAAACAGTTTATAGCACAATGTTCATTCAATATATTTTGCCTGTGTCACTCTACTAGTATATTCATTTATCAATTTTATAGTTTTTACGGAAATCATTATGTTAATTCATTACCCACTGGACTTTCTTTTATAAGTCTTTAGGTTAGGTCTCCACTGGCGATTTCTTGTCGCGTCGACCAAAAAATTGCTGCAGCAGAAAATCTACAAGGTGCCTTGCGATAGATAAATAGTTAAATTTGAACAGTTTTCTAATAGATGTCATTGAAACTACTTGTACAATCGCTCATTTGCTTCTTGAGAGAAGTAAACGGAGGAAACATCGTATTGGGTACATCCAATAACAAGTCAAATATTATTGAGAGGACAGTTTTACAAGTTGTTTGAAGAATTATGTGAGCACCCCCTGCAAAGTTTTTTCAGTATTACCGAATGACAATAAGTAGTTTTGATCAATTGTTGGGAATAATTGATCCCCCACCCCCATCAATAACAATATTCAGTTTCTTTAAACTCTTCTTATAAATTTTTTTAACAAGTAACTCAGTATCAATTACTATTGCTATTCGTCCATCATCACCACCGGTAAATTCGTTGTCAGACATTTTAGGCAAGTATTTGCAGTGTTTTAAACAGAGGCCAGAACAAGACTGCTTCAGAACTGCGACTAAACTATCGCAAGTGCGTGCATGTCCACGCCTGTCCGAGTAATTCATTGGGTGGAGCGACAGTCGCGGCGCAGCGAAAATAGAACCGGTTGCAACTTTTTAATCGCTGCGATTGTTTAGTCGCAAGTTTGTGCACTTGTATTTGAAACAATGAATTTTTTATGACGACTGAAAAATAGCGTGACTAGAAATCGCCTGTGTAGGCCTAGCCTTATGTAGGTAGTTCAATTTCCATAGCACATGAACAACACAACCGACTGTTGGTGGCGGAGGACCATGATCAATTCCGATGGGAAATATCTGAGGACAGCACCTCGTCATTTTTAACCACGGTCAAATGACGATGTCCGAGCTGGTAATCCACTCTCCGAACTTCCACACCACTCCAGTTTGAGGACATTTTAAGTCACAGCAGATTTAACGTGAGCCCACGTACACGTTGGTCTTTAGTTCGAACTCCCAACCCTCTGGTTGAAGTTCCGAGATTTTACCAAGTGGGCTAAAACAGTCCCTTTCACAAGTCTTTAAAAACTGTTATTGAAAAAAGAAAATAAATCAACTGCTAAGAAAATGTAAGCCGCCTAATTAGAATAGTGGTCATAGCATTTGTCTGTTATTCAGTAGGTCGATGGTCTATGATTGTAAGTAGATGATTGTACTTGTAAGGAATAACAGTGACGAACCCACTATATATAGCTGCTCATTCACAAATAGTCGTCAGTTCACCCCTTGTAGTGCCAAAGTAGTCGGTGGTCGGACATTGGAAATAAAAATATATATTGCATCTATCTAATCTCTTATGCGCTAAACATAACCAAATACTAATATCAGAAAATGATTTACGAAAGTATAACAATTTGGAACTGAGTGTACGTATCATTGTACTTGTCAGGAATAACAGTGACGAACCCATTATGTATAGCTGCTCATTCACAAATAGTCGTCAGTTCACCCCTTGTAGTGTTATTGAAAAAAAGTGGTCGGTGGTAGGACATTGGAAATAAAAATATACATTGCATCCATCCAATCTTATGCGCTAAACATAACCAAATACTAATACCAGAAAATGCTTTACGAAAGTATAGCAATTTGGAACTGAGTGTACATATCACTGTTGTACTTGTCAGGAATAACAGTGACGAACCCATTATGTATAGCTGCTCATTCACAAATAGTCGTCAGTTCACCCCTTGTAGTGTTATTGAAAAAAAGTGGTCGGTTAGGACATTGGAAATAAAAATATACATTGCATCCATCCAATCTTATGCGCTAAACATAACCAAATACTAATACCAGAAAATGCTTTACGAAAGTATAGCAATTTGGAACTGAAGGACCTTCTCGTGTCAAACTAACCAGATATTGAAAAATGTGCACGGAATGAAAGTAAATGCATGGTGTTTTTTTATTACACACAATGCACTAGTGAATTTCACCATCTCCGAAAAGAATAACACAAAAAATGTTTTCTATTATGGTCCTTAAGGGGAATACGGAATACCATCGGAATAGATTTGGTTTCCCATCTCTTGCCACGCTCATGGAATAATTATGCAAATACACAATCACTTTCCATTTTTCTCCGTATCTCCAACACGAGTTGTTTCATGACCTCTTTTTTCCGATCGTGCGTTCCCTGGGACAGGTTCGTAGGGTCGAAGATCAGTGACACACATTGTCCAGTAGCAATGCGGTGAAAAGGTGAGCTTGACATCAATAAACGATCCATTGTGGGGAACTCGTGGTTGTAGTCACCGAATTCCGCCCAGTTCCAAGTCCACGGTGTGTACATTTCGGAATCGGCATCGTCGGGATTTACCATCTTCCCTATTACAATATCGCGCCATGTTTCTGTGATTTCGAAATGGTACAACTTCTACAGGGAGATGATGTTAAAATGGCGACGAGTTTTTTTGAAAGATATTCGCTGAGGAAATTCCCCCTGACAACCCATTGTTTTAATGTCATTGGAAATTGCAGGTTGCTGTTGTTATATTGACGAAGAGGGAAAACATGGATTGCCGAAAAATAATATGTCACATTCTGTCGCCCTCGTATTGCCAATAAAGAAAGCTTTTGCAAGTATTGCAATCCAAAATGTTACGTTTTTCAAAAATTTCGAAATATGTGACAATTGAATTATTTTACTGTGATAACAATAATAAGTGTAAAGAAATCCCCCTGTTCACATTTTGAGAAAAAGATGCAAGAAATAGTTATAAAATTTTCTTTTCCATATGTCCTATTTGTTTGTACTATATATGATGATATCACTTAGATGTCAAAGGGCTTTGTTTGTGCGAATAAAACTCTTTTCTACCACGTAGTGTGTAGAATCTGGTACCCGTGAATTTAATAGTAGTCATAAATGTCATCATGTTACCAAGAAGTATCATTTTGGAGAGGGGTGCCTGCTGAGGTGTTGACCGTGTAATGTAACATTGTTTCAAAATTAAGAAATTATTTCGGATCTTTCCCTCCAAAGACCGTCGCCAAGAGCCTTTGGTGAGACTCCAATTATATATTGGACGGATGCAAACGGTCATACTTTTTTTGGCACAAGATAACATTGCATCGCAAAACCAAAGTGTTTTCTACTTTACTCGGGTAAAGTTTTGATGTGGTTTCAAAAAAAAGAAAATTCACCGCGTACTTGGGAAAAAAATCGTATTTTTAGAATTTCGTAAAGCGTTGAAAATGGCATAAAATAAAGGGCATTTTCAACATATTAATGCTGTTTTAATTCCGAAAATGCAAAATTACTCAACAGACGCTAAAGATACACTATATAATTATAGACAGGACGCCAGCGGATTTGCATAAAATCCAACTACTTGTTTGGGGGTGTTTTTCGTGGTATGGCCCGGGACCTTTGCAAGTTGTTCCTGGTCAATTGAACGCCGACGCCTACATGAACGTTTTGGACAGTCAGGTTCTTCCTACGCTCTGGAAATTTTATGGAATGGACGAATGTTATTTAAAGAAAGACAACGCTCCATGTCATGTTGCAGCCTCTGTTAAGCAGTGGTATCAAGATATGGATGTAAAACGTCTTCCCTGGCCTGCTCAGAGTCTCGACCTAAACGCCATAGAGCCTTTGTGGGACGTGTTTGAGCGACGAATACGGACCAGGGAACCACGTCCGAAAACTACAACTGAACTGACGAAATTCTTGCAGCAGAAATGGACACAAATACCCATAGCAGTGTATCGAAACCTTGTTAAAAGTATGCCCAGGAGGGTTGCTAGTGCAATTGCAGCATGTGGTGGACCATCCCCTTATTAAAGCATATATTCTTCACTTATACCATCATATCTCGCTGTTCGGTCCATTATTGTAGGGTAGTGTATAGGGTACTGCATTATTGTAGGGTACTGCATGACCGACAAATGAGTTCAATCGCAAGAAGGTAACAATTCACAATTTCGAGATTCATATTTAGATTGAAATCAAATCTAACGAACTGAAAAAGTTCAATTCTATCCCCTTTTAGCAGGCTTTTTAAACACAATACATCATTATACTCGTATTTTGTAACAAAAATATAATATTATGAAGAATTATAAATTTCCAATTCACTTGAGCAACACTAATACAATTTTGCCGTTTCTTAACTATTAATAAATGGAATGACTATTCTATATTCTTCATCTTTAACGCCTGGTTTCAATAATCCAAAAGGAAAACGAGATGACTAATTTTACAATGTGTTTTGAAACAAATCCTGGGGAATGAAATAATATTGATTGATTCAATTCAAAATCTGAACAGTATATAGTGATTGAAAATGTTTTGTTTGTGCGTATTAGGAATTGATTTATCATTATATTTACCAAATGGGATAATTTTTTCTGATTTTAATAACCATCATTGAATTGTTATTAGTTGTTTTTTTTGCCGCAAAGAAAATTTTGTGAAACTGATTCAAAAATTTTCTCAGTACAGCCAGATTTTAAATCAGTTCAGGAAATATCTTCACTGCAAAATTAATACGTTTTCTAAGGGTACGCTTCAAACATTTCATCTTAGCACCATAAACGGAACTGACAGTGTATTTTTCGAAAAATGTTTATTTAAAATATTTTTATTTTTGATAAAATTTATAAATATTAATTAAAATTATAAAAAATCAAAGTTTTATGAAGTTGTAAATAGCATAAATTTGAAAATATTTCTATCATAAAAGCTCTTAAGAAGGCTACAAATACTTCAACAACACAAAAAGGAAATAGAACGAGGAAATGGATAATATTTTCCTTAATCAGAAAAACAACCAGCAATAAGTGAAACAATTTCATCTACTTATCTACAATAGTCAAATTGAAAATTTAGAATTATGTTTTTGAATATTTCAATGAAATATTCCCTTCAAAAGTATGTATTAAAATACAAATTATTTTTATAAAATTAAAAGGCATAGAACAATATGAAAATTACAAGTTCTAACACAAAAAAATCAGTACTTTCACATGATGTGTCAAGGATGTGAGGAAACAAATAAATATTTATAAATTCATTCCATAATTATAAGACAAAAAAAAAACATCAACCAACACTTAACATTTAAAATTGTTTTCATAAATAGGAGGTTCAAGAGCGTGAGTCTTCCATTTCCTAGACCATTTACGTCTTGCGCCACTTATTTATGAAAGAAAAAAAGTGACAAACGGAAATGTGAAGAAATTTCCATTTGTTCAACGAAACGCTCGCGATCAGCCAAAGCTTAAAAGTACTAGATGAGTAAAAGGAAGGCGGGAAACGTCGCTAAGGAATAGAAACCCTGTCATGATTTGCATTTTTTACTATGTGTAGAAAAGAGCGTGATTTTGAAACTCATTATTTTCTTTCAGAGAGATGGTATTCAAAAGGTGTTCCTCCGCGTAAGTAAATGACGCTTATTGTTGCATTTTGAAGTGTGTAGTCTATAACCCTTTTTGTTGTTGTCGCGTCCATTTTTTTGAGTAGGACGTCACCGCGTACATTTTGCACAACTTTGGCGATGTCGATTATTTTCTCGCTGTAAAGTTGTTCTTCGGGATGATAATCGATGGTTTCAAGAGCAGCTATTATCGCAGGGCAGGTAAATATATGATTAGGTGTGAGTTCAACGCCCAGGACAGTTGTTAATGACTATACGTTTTGGTCCTACCCCTGTTTTCTTGCCTTTAATGAATCCTGTTTTCAGTCTGGACATTATGGTGGTGTTTTTCTATCAATGTCACTTTCACCAATTTGTTATTTATTTATATATTTTTTTTTGTGATGTGAGTTTGAATTTTACCAAAGCATAAGCATCAGCAAGAGATATTAAGGTTTGTTCAGGATTAAATTATTTGGATTTCTTTGTCAATTGGTCTTCAGCTTCATTTCCTTTAATGTCCACATGTGCTTCTAAAAAGCCACCCCTGAAGAGAAAAACTTTTCTTCAAGCACGTGAGTTGGCTGGTTTGGATTTTATGGCGCTAAGTCCAATAGCGGACAAACTGCGCCAAGCATATGAGTTACTGAAGTAAATTAACATCTTGTACAGGGCCGTTCAGAGGCACATGCGAAAGATTGTGTAGCACTGGGATAGGGGCGCCTGTATTAAAGGGGCGCTGATAGTCGCCCCTCAGTAAAACCTCTCAGTAAAAAAAAAACATCTACACAGAGGCGGTCGAATTACTCCTTTATTTCTTTTCCAGCGAAGATACAATAAAGACTTTGACAAAAGAATTAAATACTCTAGTCGGAGGAGAGGGTTTTCGGGCTTCAGTATTCGAAGGATATTAATTTTGAAGACTTAGTTAATCAAATTCAATACTCCAAAAGTCAAGTTTGGGAACACATTGAGGATATAAAGTCAGCTACCCAACTTGACTTGTTAAGGTGTATATGCAAATATTCTATTAAAGATCTATATCCTAATATAGAAATTGGCCTCAGGATTTTTTACCTTACCGGTTATAGTGGAGTCCTGCGAGCGCAGGTTTACCATATTAAAAACTAAACCCGGTCTAGCACGGGGCTCCTTGCCGTAAATTTTTTATCTACTACAGTTACTTAAGTAATTTTATTTTGGCATAGAAAAAAAATCTCCAAACAAGTATTTTCCTAATTTTAAAAGTTAAACCTAAAATTTGTTTGATCTATATACCGACTTATAGAAGGAAATCAACAATTAAATAACACCATGGAATTATCAAGATCAGAGGCATTTAAAAAAAATAGATACTTGAAACATTAATTCAGAAAAAGAAAAGATCGAGTTTTAACGGTATTACCTCCGTCGCCAACGTTGAATCAAAGTATGTGTTGTCGAATTGCCATCCTTGATCACAAGGCCTTGTTGTAGAGTTTTCTGGCACAGTATAATTTAATATGTCATCAACAAAGGTGTAATTTATATCGTATCTGTGACAGTGTTCTTCGGGCGGACTTATGAGCGCTCTTTGTTGAGACATGCTCAGATTCGAAGATGACAGCTCTGGAACTTTGCACCAGTGATCTGGTACTGACACCATGAACAAAATATTCATGGAAAACCATGGCAACAGAGAACCTGCCGGGACAAGAAATATCATGATCAGGCTCTTTTGGTATTTTCCATAGGCCCCCACTTCGACCAAGATGTCCTCGAAATCCATTGTAGAATATGTCTTTGGGATGATAAGTAAATTCAAATATTCAAATGATGTGAAATTCGAAGGAAGATTTCAGCCTTTAACCTTCGTTTCTGCGGTCATCGAATAGTTTTTCCGATCACCAAGTCCAGTAAGGGATCCGTCTCTGAAAGAGAAATAAATTTATGCGCAATAATATTAACAACGCTAAGTAAAATATCGCGATTAATTCGAAGTTAAATTAAGTTGTTTTACACAGTAAAAGCAGAATTATTGAAGTTGTCAAATAGTAGTGTTCAATTTTTCCAAGATTTGATTAATATTTAGAAAATAACAAGATTTTGGAATGCTCCATTTGGTTTCAGTATTTGAAATATTTTGTATATATTTTCGAAGCAACAACTAACGTAAAATTAAATTTCAAGTAAAACATAAAAATAAGAATGAAACAAGGGAATAGCATTGAAATATTGGAAGAAGTAATGTATGAACACAATTTAGAACATTGCAAAAAACTAAAGAATATCAAGTATCGAAACATAATAAAAATAAGTAATTTTTGCATAATAAATATTGAAATGGATATCGAATGTGACGGAGAGGTAGAAGTAAACAGTGAAGCAAAAAAATTAACGTTTTGTGCATTTTCGTTTCGAGTCATTGAAATGAAATAGTTATAACTTAAAAAGTAGTCAACGTTAAATCTGAAAACAAAAACAATCGTCTAGGTTATACGAAGACCGCATAATAGATTACTTATTCAAAAATTATAAATCCAATGTGGGAATAGGAAAATTCGGTAGACCACGATTAACACAATTTAAAAACTGCCACTGAGACACAATTTAAAAACTGCCACTGAGACACAAACTACAAACAACGGTAAAAATCTAAGCAAACTAAAGCCGTCAAAAAATAAAAATAAATAAAATCGAGACAAAATCCAAAAAAATTAAAAAAGCCGAGTTAATAATTTTTCCTAATACAATATTCCATCACATCATAATTCAATTTTAACACCATTTAAAAAACAACTTCTATGAACACAAAAATCTCATAAACGAATAATATCTAAGCAGATAAAAAAACGATGAAAATTAAGAAGAAGAAAAAAAGGATTCAAACAAAATTAAAAAAAAAATGAAAAAAGCCGAGTTAATAATTTTTTAGAATACAATATTCTATCACATCACAATTCAGTTTTAACACAATTTAAAAAACTACTATAAACACAAAAAACTCATAAACGAATAATATCTAAATAGAAAACAAAACGAAAACTAAAAAAATAAAAAGGATAGAGACAAAATTAAAAAATTAAAAAAGTAGAGTTGATATTTTTTTGAACTACAACATTCCATCACATCACAATTCCATTTTTAAAACAGTTTAAAAACTGCCATGAACGAAAAAATTAATTAATCAATAAAATATAAGTAAAAAAAAAGAAGACGAAAATTGAAAAATAAAAACGCATTGAGACAAAGTAAGAAAAACTGAAAAAGCAGAGTTGATAATTTTTCGGAATATAACATTCCATCATACCCCATTTCCCACTTTTACACAATTTGCTATAAACACAAAATTCAATAATGAAAAAAATCTAAAATTCATGAATCAATAAAATTTAAGTAAAAAAAAAAAAGAAGACGAAAATTGAAAAATAAAAACACATTGAGACAAAGTAAGAATAACTGAAAAGGCCGAGATGATAATTTTTCGGAATATAACATTCCAACACATCACTTTCCCACTTTTACACAATTTGCTCTAAACACAAAAGTCATTAATGAAAAAAATCCAAGTATAAAACGACGAAGAAAAAAATGAGTAAAAAAAAAAGAACAAGATACAAAAAATTAAAAAGCAGAGTTAGTAACTATTCTTAATACCACAATCCAGTTTCTTCTCTACGGGGGAACTAACTGTTCGACCTGCTCGCAAGGAAGGCTTCGATACTTATAACGCTTGGTCAAACACAGCGGACCAGCGTCTTCCCCTCTCGCACAAAGTGCGCGACCTTGTCATCATGTTCAGTTCTTTCCTATCAACGGAACACTTCTCTTGAATACTAGTCCGGCAAAAATTACAATAAAAAAAACGATTGCAAAATCGGGTGGAAAAATCAAAAAGACAGATTGGCATAGAAATCCTGTGTCTCCTCCATTTTCCCATGCTTACAGCTGGCAAAACGTTATGGTTGTAAGATAATTATTAAAAATTGACTAGTTTCCTGTAGGCGAAGTATGCAAATAAAGAAAAGGATGTGCAAGTTGTGTTTCCCACAAACCACTCTACTAACCAATAGAATAAAAGCCTACCACTGGTTTCTTTTATTTCTTCACTATCCGTACGCAAAAGCGTGCTTTATGTCGCTTTGTGATTTCAGCAGCTGTGATTATTTGAATTTTTTTTTTTTTTTATCCTGCTTCTTTTTTCACTAAAATGATTAATGGGTATACCTGAAAAAAGAACCGACCATGTATCCCACTGCATTAGAATTTTTCCGCTTATTGCAGGCCCAGCTACGTTTGGCTATGTTGCAAGTTTTCTTTTAATTGACTGTCATATGTTTTTGTTTTGTTTTCTTTCAGTTTCATAATTGAGATGAGTGCACACTTTCAACGCTTTGACTTTACGCTACATTCAATCTCCCTCTTGTTTAAAACCCATTATGCTTAACTCAAAAAGTGTTCCGCGTAGGACTGTAATAAAAAAAGGTATCATATTTGCTTTACTTATATACCATGATTTGTTTTCAAAATTTCTTTCGAATTTACATAGACTCAGAAATTTTTTGCAAGTATAACTACACTTTAACATGACGTTCCCATGTACTTCTAGTCATTCGAATCAATTATTTTAATGTAAAATTTTTTTCTTTCATTATATATTTCTATGCGAAACACCCTGTATAAAATTAATGATTAATCTAATTGTTATAATTGACTTACTGAAATTTAACGAATGAAATTCTCTAAATTTACACTTTAAACATTTTTATCTTTAAGCATCATTGCATTCTCGCATTCAAACATAATAACAAAAACAGAAAATTCCATTGATTTTAAGTCATTTCGAGATTGTCGTTCAGTTGGTGCCAAAATGAATTTCACACACCTACTATTCAAAATGTGTCTATAAAATTAGAATAAAAACTAACTTTCCGTCATAGCTTACGAGATATTGCTTAAATCTGCTTATAAAATTTATGCGCCAATACGTTTGTATTAATACACAGGGAACGAGCATGTAACAATAAGTAACATGAAACGTAGCAATATCTCGACATACAATTGTCAAATTTTATAATTTTAATAAATTAAATCTATATTTAAATTAAATGTTTCTGTTCAAAGAGAACCAATATTCTGTTTGGAGGTGTCATTCTACAGTCCGATTTCAAATAGATACATTTTTTTAATTTCGAGATACTAAATCTGTTTTAGATTATTTAAAAACTAATTCTTTAAAAAAATTTTTATTCATAAATATTTTTATTTTTTTATTTATCTTTAAATAAAAACGAAAATGTATTAACGAAATATGTTTACTTCCGAAAATGTTCAATTCCAGCTTTCAGTAAAATATTTACTTTCTTAAAACACGTGCAATTTTTCCTGAAGCACATATGTACGCAATGTTCGATAGATTCCATATGATACAGTAGTATCATATGGAAGTAGTATATATATATATATATATATATATATATATATATATATATATATATATATATATATATATATATATATATATCGAATCTATCGAACATTATATTCATTATCATATATATTTTGTAACTTGGCGTTTCTGTTGTTTGTACAAAAGGAAATAGAAATTACACCTTTAAGAAGAAAATAATCAAACCAAGTGCGATTGGTGTTGGCTAAGATCCGAAGCGGAAATCGAGAAGATCAGCAAATACAATTTTTGATAGGAAACTTGTACTTCCTAAGTTTGTAGAGGCAAAGCTGTTTGTTTGTAGTGTTGATGCGGATAAGAGTTTTTTGAATTGAGGAGGAAAGATTTATCATGAGAACAGCCGTATTAAAATTATTCCAAATCGTGGAAAGTGTAAGAGAAATGTAATGTAGTTTGAAAGAAGAAATTAAAAGATGAAGACATTTATTTATTTCCACTAAAACATTAATAATATAAATGTTTACATAAAAAGTCTTTGCGTTTTTGTTACAAATTCTTTAGATGTTCCATAAGATGCATTTTTTTCAAATCGACGATTTGGACTTAAAAATTAATTTTTTTAGTACCTCAAATTATTTTTAAGTTTGATAAATTAGCTGTAAAAACAGTTGTTTTATTCGTATTTTGACAGTTGTCATAAAAAACATTCCCAATTTTTGACAATCTTTTAAAATTAAGGGTTTTATGTCACGCACCTTTACCGCACAAATATTATTTATAAAATTACATACCTTTCCAATTTTGAAGTAGCAATCCATGATCATCTATAAACACAAATTCACGCTACCACAAAAATCAACTATCGATTTTATAAATTAGTAAATTCATTTTTATCCATCGGTGCACTGAAACGTGCCTTGCGATTAAGAGAGCGACTTGAGCTCTGACATACTTCTCTCTTCAGGCCATAGTTGAGATTTGTTTATAATAAAATGACCCAAATCTCTGGATCTTGTGCTCGAGAAACAAATCCCTTCCTGAGGGGGAAGAAACAAACAAAAACATTTTATACTCTCACGAACTTGAAAAACGAAAGCGGTCTTTCGGGCTTAGAATTTCTCTTCATTACTGCACCGACAACCGCAGAAACTATTCTTTCAATAAATGTACGAGATGTTTTTTATTTTTGTCTTACCGGATTTTCTTTTCTTTTTCTTTGAGAACGTATCACATAGTCACGGTTTCAACGTTTTAAATACACGTCATAAAATACAAAGAAAAATGTTCCAATAAAGCGAGAGAACTTATGTATTTTTTGTTGCAAGCCAATGGGTTATATGTCTCTTGAATCCAACGGGGTTAATATAAGGTTCGAGAAATAGCTGTTTGATCTAATTATATGAATTCTATTGCGATGTTATGTAATCAAAATAAATTATGTCAAAAGTTTGAATGATTATTTAGGTTATTAGTTTGGTTTCGTTGGGGTTTTTACATACATGGAGTATTGTATACAAACCGAGCTGAGAAATTAATTACAGTATATATTATACCCAAATTAATTATTTTTTAACTAATCCGCTTGTGTTTTAAAGCACTTCGAATTTATTAGTTTTAAATTCCGTAAAAGTTTGTAAAACTGTATTTAAAAAAAAAGTTTGATTAAAAGTTTTTTAATAATTTTTTATTCAGAAATAAAAAAAGCACGTAAAGAAAGATTATTTGAACTGTTTGAAAACATCTGACGGCAAAATTAATCTTAAAAAAATGAGTTAGATACCACTAAGAAACGACTCGAACATATTTTAAAGCGTTAGACTTAATAATTGGGATAAAAAATCTTCAAGAAAAAACTAGGAAGTCATCTTTATAACCAAGGAAAGTATCAGCTTAGTGTATGGTGGTGCTCTGCTAACATAATACACCATTCCTTCCTTCCATAATTGGTGCTAGACATGTGGCAAATGCACAAAACACTTCATTACGTGACCAGTACTGGTCACTAGACACGAGGTTTTGATACTTCAAGAAAACATCAGACGACTGAATATCGCATTACTAACTGTGCAATAGAATCTGAGTTCAAATGCATATTCTGCAACTTGCAGTTTTTCCTGAATGACTGCAAAGTGTTGTGCTCTTAAATAATAGAAACTATCAAATATTGTTTCGACTAACAGATGCGGATGTCATGTGTGTTGGGGTAAAAGCAAAGTACTACACTGTGAAGCTAAAAGGGTTAAATAAAAATTATAATTTCTTCTATTTTTACCATACCACTTTCTCTTACACATATGGTTTTCCCTTGTGTGTGTGTGAGAAGGCTTTTACTAACCTAAAAAAGAGGTTATGCTTTATTTGAAACATGCCACAACTTCTGACTAATTATCCCTTATGTAGCAAAAAGATACCGTCGAATGAAAGAACAAAACTAAGCCAATCAATACTTCCACTACTTTTCACAGTTCATCAATTGTTGCAAGTACGTATGTTGGAGTGCTCAATGTAATAATCTACTGGCACAACATTCCATTGGGCACTAGGATCTAACTCTATATTACTGCTTTTATAATAGGTCTTTAATGGCTGAATAAGTCTATCAGAACCTTTTCCCTGGAGTGCTATTCTTTGAGGACTCTCTGGATTAAAGAATATGGTACTTCTTTCTTTAATAAATTGGGGTGAAAGTCTTTGATGATGTGAAGAATGTGAGAACCAATATGTTTAATGAAAATATATTCATTCATTGAATGAGGGGATTAACTAAGAGCAAGTAGATCATACTCTTGATATAGTTGATGATACATTGTGACCTATGGATATACATTTGGTGTTAAATCTCTTGAAAACGATTCTGCATAATTATCCCTTTTATTGTTCAGATTATTTTGCATTTAGGAAAAAGTAATTACTTAATGTCGCACTGGAGCAACACAACGAGCTATATTTGAGTTTAGGAATTACAATTTCTAGAATTTCACCGCGTTTTTTAACTACAATCTTTCTCAGTAAAAAGAGAAACGTAACCCTTGATTTAAACTTATTTCATGTGATTTTTTTTATGAACTAGACAATGAGGTTTCAGGCATTGCTCAAGCTTCAGACAGTAATTTCTTTCCAAATACTGTCTGAATTATTTTCTTATTTTAGGTATTTTCATTGCAGTTTAAAAAAAGTGTAAAAAGTCAACCATTGTTTAGTTAAAGGTTCTTCGTCACGGTCACACTTCTGTGATAGTAATCTCCTTGCTGTTTACTTCATGGTTGGAATCTATGATGATTTATTCATTATTATCACACGAATCATATCCATACAGCAGTTCACAAAAACCAACACGCATATTCTCTTTCACAAAACTATGCGGTTGCATCAAACATAGCTTACGGCCGTATGCTGAGATGGTTTCACTCATGGAGGCATCTATTATCGAGTATTAACAGCATAACATCCCTTAGACATATCCATGTCTCGTTTGAATAGACACTTTGATTTATGTAAATCAGCTCAAGCTGAAGCTGCTGAAGAATTTTGTATGCGTTCATTCTTTCGTGTTTGTGTGTATTAACTGACAACAACTAGTGATGAACGTAAATTGCTTGGATTCGTATACGGTGCGCTAGTTTGGCATCTTATTAGCAATGCTAGCTTAGAAGAAAGTATTCGAATGTAAAAGTGTGCACGCGTACTCAAAAGTATTCGTTGTTCTTAATTTTTTCTCATTGTAAACGAAAACAGTAGCATTTATCTAAAATATTCTAATACAGTAGGATTGATCCCAAGAATTCGAATACCAAAGTATTCTACTACTAAAATATTTATCTCAAGTACTCAAATGCCAATTATATAATAGCTTTATATCATATCTTTTCTTGCAGTTGGTTGATTCTTATGATCGATTAATCGTTTTTTATTCAAATACTTATTCGACCAAGTATTCGACACCCATCTCTAATGCTAATCATTAACATTTGTTATTGGCTTGGCGATAAAAAAATTGAAATCACGTCCAGTAATTTGGTAATTTTTAATTAACGTCGTACTAGAGCAACACAACGGGCTATTAACAACGGTCCGGGATCAATCCCTTAAGGGAAAGAACCGAGGACAACACCAAGTAATTTTGAACCATGGTCAGATGACGAGGCAACACCTGAGCTGGCAACCCACTCTCCAAACTTCCACATCAACCCAACGTGAGGACTTTCGGTCACGACTGATTTAAGGCGCACCAGCCGCCTCTACATCATACTCTTACAAACATCTATGCACTGACCAGGATTCGTACCAGCAACCTTCCGATCTAGAGGCTAACACCTTAGAAATCACGTCCATATCACACAGGTTACTACGATTATAATGTTTTACTATTGTTTCTCTCTACCGAATGTTTTCCTAACAGTGGGGCGTGGGGCTATCGTAAGAGGGTAATGGGCTCCGTTATTACTAAAAATAATAGGTTCCAATTCAATTTTTCCATGGACGCATTCACGAAAAACAAAATTGCAAATACAAGGCCAATTATGTTCAAATACTTGGATATATTATAATGCGATTTAATAATTTATGCAGAGCACTTATTAAAAGCAGTATTTAGCACATCAGTGAGATCTCAATTTAAAAAGAATTACGAAAGGCGATATTTGAAAGACCGCACTTAATTGACCAAATTTGCGTAAAATAAACATACTTACATTAAGCAATAACGTGTTGCATGAAATATTACTTTTAACCCAATTTTATGTTAATGATCAACATCAATATGTTTTTAATCAATGTCTATTTGAATTAATATTTCATGTATAAGAATAAAAGATTTGTTAATAGAGATTTTTTTTGAATGTTACATTTAGGTTTCATTATAAAAATCATGTTCAAAGAAAATTGTTCACTGCAAGTGAGTTATTAAAATAATGGGAGAGTGGAATTCTTTATGGTGAGAGAAGAAGGAGCGTGGGTGCAATTTTTAGGTTTGGAAACCATTGCTATACGCTAACCAACAACATCGTCATATTCGATCAGAAAGACGCGTGCTGTCTGTATACTACGAGGTCCGTCTCAGAGGAAATATATTCTACAATAAAAAAAATAGAGGCACCAAGAAGGAATTGTCCAGGAGTTCTGCCGGGCTGCGTGCGCACCGGGCTCGATCAACTTGGAACGGCGCTGTCTGACGTATAGTCTTTGGTGACGTGTCCCGTTTCCAACTGTGTCCTGACGACAACCGTAGATATTTCTAGAGACTAGACATTGTCTAGGGCAGTGTTTTGGCAATCATTTCTGGTACACTTACAGTACAGCGGTACGCAGACAATATTCTACCACCGGTTGTGTTACCGTTCCTTTTGCGACATCCCGGACTTACTTTTCAACAAGATAATGCCCGGCCGCACACGGAACGTGTTGCTATGAATTGACTTCAAGCTTTCCCAACACTTCCTAGACCAGCTAGGTTTCCTGATCTCTCTCCCGTAGAGGATATTTGGGACGTTATGGGAAGGCGATTGCAACCATCCAGGAATGTTTACCATTTAGCCGCCCGACAGTTTGACAGAGACAATTTGGCAAAAATTCCGCAGGACACCATTCGGAACTTTTCTCTGTCTATGCCACGCAGGGTGACAGATTTCATCCAGGCCAGAGGTGGGCCAACACCTTATTGACTTCCTTCCTTTGTAACGGCCAAACACTGAAATAAATCATTCAATTGGTCTGAAAGTTTAATCGTTTGTTTTTTATGTATGTTCTTCACATCCACCATTTTTAATCGCAATCGGACAGCTCCTTCTTGGTGTGTCATTTATTTTGTTATAGAATGTTTAAAAGTAGAGTGATCAATGGTAACCTTTCATGTTTCCAGAATCATGAGAACAAATCTAGAAGTACCGTGACCGTTACTATCGTCAGTTGGGTGAGACCAAATATTCGTCATCTGATTTATCCACGGGAAGTGAGGAGACTCCCATCCTGTGATCGTCGTCTGATTGGTACAAGCTACATAGTAGACGTTGTTGATTTCACCAATTTTATCACTACTCCTGCAGAAATCCTCATTCAAACACTTACACCGTCACTGGATGTTATATCGCTAAACGAGGAAATAAAATGTAACCAATTAAATTTTTCTCGCTAACCAACTACATCACCACCACACATCTTACACCTCCAGCTGTCTTCATACTGAAAGGAAACATAAGGTAATGTAGGGTAATGGAATTAACATCGCACTGGAGCAACACAACAGACTATTGACGACCCTCCGGTATCAATTCTGATGGGAAACATCTCGTGGCTTTGAACCACGGTCAGACGACGAGGTCACACCTGAACTGGCACCCCACACTCCAAACTTCCACATCACGCTAACATGAGGGCAGTTGAAGCCACGACAGATTATACGTGCATCAGCTCCTATGTACTGGATGGTCTGTGGTTGAATCAAGTTTCGAACTTGCAATCCCTGGTTCCTAATCAACTCCTCCTCTAACCATACTATTGCGACCCACGAAAAATACAGATAAACATTCTCCAGCGATCTACTACTGGGCTACGATTGCTCTCGAATCTATTCAAATGCGACGATTGATTTCAACAGTGTAAGCAGATTATGCAAGTGATGATGCAAGTATATCGGAAGGACAGTGCTGAATTTAAGCAAGATAAATGAGTTTAACGATCCTCCTCGTTTGCAGTAAAAAAAAAACTCCTCTTAAGTAGAACTTTGTATCAGCAGAAAGATAAGAACGGGAACTAGTTTGACTTGTTGACATGCAGTGCTTATAAACTATCAAGTAACTAATTGTTTGAATAATTAATAGCTTCCAGATTGTGGGAGGTACCGAACTGGCACGTTTAATAACACTCAAACAGAATGACTGTATTGCCGGGTTACAATAATTAAAAACCATACTTCAGTACCATACAGGTTTGTAGTGCACTTTATATGCTAATTTTCGGACGTGGATTTACGATTTTTGGGTTACTTCTATTTAAAATTGAAGGTCTGCGGAAAACATAGAGATGTTACAGAAATATTTTTCGGTATGAAAGAAATTATAAGTAGAAATACGATGGTTGGATTACTTTCACTTAAAATTGAAGAGCTGCGGACAACATAGGGATGTTGGATTACTTCCAATTAAAATTGAAGGGCTGCGGACAATTTAGGGATGTTACAGAAATATGTTTTGGTATGAAAAAAATATATAAGTAGAGTTACGATGGTTAAATTACTTTCACTTAATATTGAAGGGCGGCAGAAAACACAGGAATGTTACAGAAATATGTTTCGGAATGAAAACAATTATAAGTAGATTTACGATGGTTGGATTACTTCCATTTAAAATTGAGGGGCTGCGGACAACATAGGTATGTTACAGAAATATGTTTCGGTATGAAAAAAATTATAAGTAGAGTTACGATGGTTGAATTACTTCCACTTAAAGTTGAAGGGTGGCAAACAACATAGGGATGTTACAGAAATATGTTTCGGTATGAAAAAAAATTATAAGTAGATTTACGATGGTTGGATTACTTTCACTTAAAATTAAAGGGCTGCAGACAACATAGGGATGTTACAGAAATATGTTTCGGTATGAAAAAGATTATAAGTAGAGTTACGATTGTTGAATTACTTTCACTTAAAATTGAAGGGCTGCAGACAACATAGGGATGTTACAGAAATATGTTTCGGTATGAAAAAGATTATAAGTAGAGTTACGATTGTTGAATTACTTCCACTTAAAATTGAAGGGTGGCAGACAACATAGGTATGTTACAGAAATATGTTTCGATATGAAAACAATTATAAGTAGATTTACGATGGTTGGATTACTTTCACTTAAAATTGAAGGGCTGCAGACAACATAGGGATGTTACAGAAATATGTTTCGTTATGAAAAATATTATAAAAATATTTAAGAGGACCAAAAGAATTTCGGATCGTTGAAATGTGTGCGTAATATTAACAGTTTTAGAAACATAACCTCTTGAAAAGTGGATGAACTTTTGGAATTTTTGCAATCTTGAAAATTGCTATCCTGAAAAATTTGATTACTTTGTTACTTTGGGGTTTTATGGTGCAAAGCCGATATTTGTATAAGGTGCGCCAAACGCAAGACAAACAACTTCAATTAAAAAATAGACAACTTGAAACAAAAATGTCGTGGAAGGGGGAATAGGGATTGGGGAATGGAGTAAAGGAATGAAAGCAGAAAAAGATCGTTTGGGTATTCCGGTGCGCGACTCCCGTGTTTACTAAAGACAGTAAACTCAATGGGAAAAGAAAGGTTTACTAGAATACCTCGGGTCCGTGAGGGCCGTTGTAAAGAGATGTGCCTCGGAGGGCCTGAAAATTTTGGAAAATGGTTTATCAATAAGTTGCCCGAGCCTTTCGATTAATTTAAATACCTATTTTTGATTGGAAGTGTAAGCACTAATGAGATTAAAGCTGAAAATATGACCTAAAAATAATTTCTGACTCGTTTATCACATGATACCCCGGAAGCAGAAAGTGCTTAAAACTGCGATGTACGTCGCACAACAAAGTCTTGGCAGAACAATTTTTCCTTAATTTTATCAAAATTTTGGCCTATTTTGTTTTTAGCGTGCTCTTTGTCACATTTTTTTTCTTTTCTAGCTACAACTTCTCTGTAACGACAAAATATTTAGCTTAAAAAGTTATCGACCAGAATTGTAAATTCTGAAAGTATGCCTTGGTTTTAAATGAAGTACGTTAATTAATTTCGATGTTTTATTATAAATAGGTGATGCATATTTAGCCGATAAATGTGTTTTTTATGTCTGTTTTTGATTTGAATGAGTTTCCAAAATTCGGACAAAATGCCGGCAGAATAATTGCAATTGCTTGGAGTTGTGTTGCAGAACACTGAATATAATTCTGCACCTGGGATGATACCGATTGCTTTATTCCATGTGGTTCGAGAATTAATCACAGTTAAAATATGTGCATTGCTCAGTGGATATTGGGAAAATTTTCCAATGATGTAGTACTGCTCTTCTATTTAGATTTCTACAGAAGATAAGAAAGCCTATGTTCCCCTTATCTCTGTACCTGTACTTCACAGAACGAGAAATTTTGTAGAAAAATTACAATTTCATTTAACGTATTGAGGAAATTTTAGAAAATACTGTTTTTAAGCAGGAATAGTGTGACTTAATATCAATTCTCTGAGGGGCTCATACGCATATATACGTTCTGCAAACTGCAGTCTTCCCTGCATGACTTCCAACCAGTTTCGACTTTCTTGACCGATAGAATTTTTTCGAGGAATTCTTTCAACCAATAGATATAATTATTTAGAAATTATGTGTACTCTGGGAGTAAAGAGGGAAAAATACTATACCAGGTGTGGTCACGCATGAAGTCAATGAGAACCGCATTCCGGTTTTTATGTATTATAAAGGGCCCCACCACAGTTGCATAGTATTAACACAAATTCAATTTAATTAAATTAATATGCTTATATATTCTACACAAGTATTAAGTGCTATATACACATAAGAAAGTATAATTAAAATAAAATAATAATAATTATTTCAAAATTTTAATAATAAAAATAAAATATAATAAACTGTATTAATAAAACGAATAACATTTAACGACCTTTAGTCAAATCTTTCAAATTTGGCGTAAAATTTGTTAAGCCGTCCTCAGCAATTCTGCGAAATGATGATTGGTCAAGTGTGAAAGATATTTCAACTTCATTGTGGAGAAAAGATTCACAGCAATATTCTGTACCAAACATTTTAATTAGACGGCAAATAGCTTGTTTTGAGTGTGGATATTTTTATTCAGGCATGAACTTCCAAATTTCACCTACAGAAGTTCATGTTATATATTTCGATAACAAGCACTGACGACTTGTAGAAGGACCTATCGACGCAATCGAAAATCTACTTTCGAAGCTATTACGTACGACTTGTGTGTGTACGCAATTAACCTATTCAAAAAAGACCTACAATCGAAGCAACTACGTGCGACTTGGAGCACTTCACTTATTAATCTATTTGTGAAAAAAGTTATGTACTATACCAATCAAGAATCTCATGACGCTGAGAGGATTAAAAATGAATAATATAAAACCAAATCTAAGAAATAGGCAATATATAGTTATTTTTAATAGTTATATGGGCCAATAAAAAGCACTCCTTGAGTCAAAATATATCTTGATCTCATTCAATGCTTCCAGAACAGTGTATTTTTAATTTGGTTTGTCACTCTGCTTACAAGCATCATCTACAAGAAAATTTGTATGCATATAACTGAAAGAAATACCTCAACGTTATTTTTAATAACTGGTATATAAATTGCTTAAAATTACAAAATTCTTAGGTATTAATCATGATTAAAATTGCGTCAGATTAAATATTAATTAGAGCCCTTAAGTTAAAAATGATTCTTTCGCAAAATTTAATTTTAATTTTCCCGTGCCATTAATTTTATTTAAAAACTTGGAAATTTTTAACTAAACCCCTTGCAATGGTTTTTAAAAAACTAGGGGGCTCGCCCCCTGCTCTCTTACCCTCCCCAACCCCCGAAGGATTGCTTCCCAATCCTCATTGGTTAGCTGCAGAGCCTATGCTCGCTTCGTTCGCATCAATGAAGACATGTATCCTAGCATAAGGGATTGTTTACAAAATATGATATTCCAAAAATAATACATTTTTCTTTTTGCTGTTTTTAAGAAAATATATATTACCTCTGAAATCAGAATTCAAATGAAAACTTTGAGTAAATTTTGACTCGAAATGTGAGTGCTGATTTGGAAATTGAATACCCAGCATCTTGTTTGCGTGTAAATTTCCCCAGCACTCGAGCCGATCACACTTTTTTTATTGAGTTTGTTGTCAAAAGTTGTAGTGCAAGCGTCTTGTTGGCCCTGAAAAGGACCTTTTTTTAAATGGCCTTGAAAAGATCCTCCGCTTTTTTTTGACTTCTATTATTAATTGCAACAACTCGACTAAAATTAATTTTTTTCAATAAAATTTCATCCGATAACGCTATAAATTCAATTGAAGCGCGAGGCATCGTGATAAACAAACCATTGTACAATGTTGCCAAAACGCGATAACAAATAACGTCTTTTTTTGCGGGCATCGTAAGAGAATTATATATATAGATACTGCAAAAATTATGAATTTTTGAAAGGGATATAAAATATCTTACTTATAAGTTGAAAACCGATTGCTTAGAGTTGGTTCCATACAGGAGTAGTTAAATTTAAAGAAAATGCCAAATGGGCATGTATAAAGTATTCTCCAAAAGACTGAAATTTAACGTAGCGTATTATAAGATTAAATTCAGTTTTACCGCACTTACACTAAACAAGCTTTTAAAGGATGAGTATTACGTAATTTATTGATTGTGTAAACCAAAGGTAAAACAAAGATAAAGAGAAAGGGTTATTTATATCTGTTACGCCTTATTCGGATGTAATATCATTGGATATATTAAATTCTAAATTCAAAGGGTTTGCGAAATGGTCATAAATTGAACTCGGACATAAATCTTAAGCTTATTTGAATTAAGTTGAAGACCTAATAAGAACATTTCAATCTTGTGCAATCAAAAACAAATGAATAATATGGTAGGGTTTACCTCATAATCATATAACTGAAAATTGAAAAGTATGTAAAATTCAGGTTTTTTTTAATGATATTATTCATCGTTCAATCTGCACTTCCGAGATCAATTTTTTTTTCGTATGAGGATTTCTTATTTTGCTTCCTACTTCTTCTACGAGTCTACATGAAGGACAAATTGAATGAATTTTAACATTTTAAGAATTAAAATTTCTTTACGATAGAAGGTAAAGGTCACTGACAGATGAGCGTTCTGATGATTCTGATTGCAGTAATTCCTGAATAAATTTGGAAACATGCCAATCAAATTGAATTGTAATTTCAGTGACGGTTGATTACCACAAAATATATGAAAACAAAATGCGAAAAACATCTATTGATTGTCCGTCATCCATTAATAACTGTAATTTTCAGACAGTAGAATGTACTCGTAGTACAAAAATAGTTTTATCTGATACATATTTTTCGATTATCTTACATCAAACTAATAAGTTGCTGAAAATACTTTATTAAACACTACTTGTGTTAAAAACGGATCGAAATATGACAAGCAACGGATATAACAATAACTAACAACACCGCATTCTTCAATTACTATTATAAATACATGCAGAGTCCATCCATCCATACCGTCACCAGAGCAGTACTGTAGAACATTAAAACTGTTTTCATTCTAAAAATCAGTTGGAATTAGAACTGATCGACACGCTTCCATGCGCAGTTGGAGCACCGTTACTCAAAAAACCGCGTCGCCAGCAAGTCGTCTGCGCCTTAATTTCTATGCAACTTATCTATATAAATAAGAATGGAGTGTTTGTTTGTACATTCAATATTTTCGACCCATTTCAAGTTTTCTATCCGTTTTGGACCCTTCTGATGCCGAATCCGCCTTTTTCTCGTTTGGTGTCTGTCTGTCTGTTTGTATGTTGTGCCCTATACACGTCCACGCGGTTTAAGATATTTTCATGAAAATTTGCATACAGTGAGTACTTATCTTCATTTAGTGAGTGGCATTGGTTGCGAAAGTCTGTCTGTCCGTCTTTCTGTTCTATGCTCGATTTTGTGTCTGTGTGTTTGTGTAGATATCACATGAATTGTTTTCCAGATATTTGATTGCAGTGTATTTTATTTTATACATTATCTATTAGTTTAGTGAATGCAATATTAAACATTTCTTTATTGTTCTATTTAGATGAGTTTCATGCTAAAACACCTGAGTAAGTATACTTAAATCAACCATAATTTGGTAGTTTTGGAAAAATTGGAATGTCTATTGAATATTTCGATTACTTCGATTGCTTTACCAGTACTGCTGAAAAAGTAATTATTCTTCAAAATTTTTTTTTTTTTATGGAATTTCATCTCTGATATTTCATTTTTTTCGAGTCTTATTTTTATTCTTTGCGCAATGAAAACGATTTCCGAATATTTGGGACAGACGATATTTTTTAATGAAACGAGAATGAACAAGATCGCGCGAGCAGTGATATTTTTTCTGGTTCTTTCGCTCTGAATTAATTTCACATTTCTAAATTTTGTACACTTTTAGTTGTAAGTTGTGGCAACTGTGCGAGATCAAGAGATAAAATTGAATCACAAATTAATATCTTTAGAACAATTTTTTGCGACATCTTTTATTTTGGTTTACTTCGCTGTTTCCTGTTTTAAATATTTATTATTTTAATAAATGTGTTTTCCTTCTCATCACACGCAACAGCACCACAAAGTATTAGACTTAAAAATGTTAGGTAAGTCAGTATAAATTTTCAGTACATTTTAAGTGTAGTTATGCCATTATTGAAAGAATAATGCTGTTATTTAAAGAATAATGCCGTTATTTAAAGAATAATGCCGTTATTGAAAGAATAATAATGTTTATTAATCCAAACTGGAACTTTTTCCAACATTAAAAAATTCGTTGTAATAATGACAGGAGAAGATTGCAAAATTTCACAATGTCGCTTAACGGAGGCAAGAGTGCCACAAGTAAAAAAATATTGTTTTGTTGACTATGAGTGCGAGAGCACTCGCCGTAAATCGTAATTTTAATTAATTGAGTTGAACATGAAAAGAACTTAAGAAAGGGAATTCCAAATCTTGCTATAAATCGTCTTTTATAGTAGTAACCTTAGTATCACCTTTCGTCATTTTGTAGCTTTGTCATACAGCAATTGTGCGATGTATGTGAAATGTATTACATGAATGGATATGCATGTGTAGGATTTGTGTCCAAAGTAAGTTGTAGAAAATATAAAGATGGCGAAAGATGTTAAAATAAATTTTTATTCTTCAAAAAACGTAAGTCATTATATATTTTGATTATCTCTTCAATCTAGAGTAAACCAATTCAAACCGAGTAAGGTCGGGTATTTTGCTAGTTCTGTATATAATTAAATGCTTAATTAAACGTTGTGGTCGTTCTCATCTCCGCGTTACCAAGCTTTTTATAATCCTCATCGTACCCCCAGACGCCATTCTACATACATTACTCTTATACATAGTTATTTCAGTGAATTTTTTTAATTAAACGCGTTCATTTTCAAAATGGCGTTTTATAGTTACTAACATTGACATTTAAATTATATTGAAATGAACGTAAACTAAGCTGTATACAAACAATACTGAACTCTTATAATTAATGTCTGCCGCAAGTATAAATATTTCTGGGTCGTCTATGAAGAACCGTGCAGGCTGCATCCGAACATTGAATTGATTATTTTTAGATGAGACAAATTATTTATTGAAAAATTCCACTCACTTCTCAGATAATTATCTTATGCCCGAGTCCGTTATAAATTCCAAGCCTAACATCTTTATAAAAAACTAAATCTTGACTGATAAAATAAGTATGCTTAAAATAGTAATACACAGTATCGTAACCCACTTTAACTGCAACCTTTAATATTTTCTTTGTCTCTCAACATAAACTCAATATCATGTTTGAATAATCTTTTCGTTGAATAAACCGAAGAAGTGAAGCCCTAATCTGACCGTAAATTTCGTGGTGTTTTCCTCGGTCTTTCCCTTTGGGGGTTGATCCCGGACCGTCATAAATAACCCGTTGTGTTCCTCTAGTGTGACGTTAATTAAAATACAAAATACCATATCGAAGAACAATAAATAAGATCCATTGACTTCACCATTGGACCATAATCAACGTTTCGTTCTTACCTGCATCCTTTTTCAACTTTGAAGTGAAAATGAGTTCTGTTATCTGAACGGAATAAACAAGCTGGAACTGTTAATACAAAATCTTCTAAGTTTAGCAATTTACAGCATCTATTGCGGACTAAGCCTGAGCATCGAATGAAGAACTTGAATTGCTAATAGAAGAAAATCATTTAAATCTAGGACGTTAAGTTCAAATTACCCTGTGTGCATACAAGTGATACCTGAATCTTGAGTTTCTTTTCAGCAGGTGTGATGAAGCGTTTATAAAAGCTATTTCATTACCAAAATTGCAAAAAAAGCTATGATCCATGAGGAATAACCAGTCGCTTAAAACTTAGTATTTCCTCCAAGATGCTGGTAAAGTTTAGCCATCCAGTTAATCCATTTGGATTCGAAAGAAATGAAACATTCAGTCTCATTTACGTTCGTTTCATATTTCGACCTGATTTTCAAAGTCGCAGATCTGAGTTGGTAAGAAAGATAATTCCTTATTGAATCTTTCAAAGGTCTCCTAATAAGTACCCTGCAGCCCAAAATCGGTGAACGGACTTGTTGACAAAAATAATGAAAAATAGTTTTTTAAGTATTCAAGTAGAAAAATCATACCAAATCAATACCTCTGCGGGTTATCGGCCTCTGATTGGGATCTAAATTACGATATGTGTGAGTGAATGGATGTATGAAAGGGGCCTTCCTGTAAAGCGGATGTGTCATGTATGTAAAGCAAAGTCGGACTTCCTCCCAATGGGGATCAATAACATGGAAGGCGCACCCCCTCGCCTCTTGCCGTCTTCGACGGGCCTGGCAATCCTCTGGTCTGCCAGTGTAGGCATGAGAAACAACAACAACAAGTAGAAAAATATATAATTGCGTTGCAACAAAAAGTCACGAAAAAACCCATTTCAATGTCAGGGAAAGAAAGAAAATTGTGTAAAAAATAATAATTACTGTTCCGGAGATAAAAAGATAGTCATTTTTTGGGCAGTTTATTCGTACCTACTCCTGGATAAAATGTAAACCTTGACTATTGTCGTTACTTTTGATCCGGTGTGGTTTCATAATGTGTCCTGCTCTAAAAGTTTTGAGAAGCCCCTATTTTGATGTAGTGAGTTTCCTTTAGCAGTCTAATGAATGCCTTTAAATTAAAAATTTAGAGGCATTGATTTTTTATGTTTTTGCTCAACATTTGAAAACGGATGAATACCTCTTTGTGCCTGATTGCATGGGATATAAAAATTTTCATGTTAGCAAACTTCTATAATTTTGGAATTGCTTTGATGGGAAACAAAAGAAGGCAACTTTAATGTGATTAAATTTTTAGATCGTACTTTTCACTACAGCTATATAAAACCATGAAAATATTTAGAAGCGTGAATTGACTAAGTGCTTTTTGACCAGCTGCATCTTTGTTTAGGGGTAAGCTATTGACATGCTCCTGTTGTTTTGAATTAGAAAGCCAATTTTAAAGAACGTGAGACATTAATCAGGATAATTTTTTCAAATCTGTAACCATTTCTGCGAAAAATGTGTCTACTTGTAATGTCACAACAAATGAGATATGAATAGGAAATTGGAATTCAATTTCTTCAAAAGTATCGATTTTGATATTTTTAAATATATGAATAGTATTTTTATGCTATTTCAAACAATACATATTTTTTCGTCTTATATACTCTATAACAAAAAAATTGACGCACCAAGAAGGAGTTTTCCGGTTGCGATAAAAATTAGTGCATGTGAAGAACATAAATAGAAAAACAAACGATTAAAATTTCAGAACAATTGTATGATTTATTTTTGAGTTTGACCGTTACAAAGGGAGGAAGTCAATAAGGCGTTGGTCTGCCTCTGTCTGGATGTAAGCTGTCACCCGACGTGGCATAGACTGAAAAAGTTCCTGGATGGTGTACCGCGGAATTTCTTGCCAAATTGTCTTCAACTGTCGGGCTAAATGGTCAACATTCCGGGATGGTTGCAAACGCCTTCTCATAGCGTACCAAATATGTTCAATGGGAGAGAGATCAGACCTAGCTGGCCTAGAAAGTGTTGTGAACGCTTGAAGGCAATTCATAGCAACACGTTTTCTTATGCCTACACTGGCAGACCAGAGGAGTGCCAGGCCCGTAGAAGACGGCAAGAGGGTGCACCTTCCATGTTATTGAGCCCCATTGGGAGGAAGTCCGACTTTGCTCGACATACATGGCACATCCGTTTTACAGGAAGGCCCCTTTCATACATCCATTCACTCACACATATCGTAATTTAGATCCCAATCAGAGGCCGATAACCCCCTGATCGGGTACCCCCAGAGGTATTGATTTGGTATGGGAACATGGGGGACTTTGTGACCACGACCTATTTAATGTGCCCCAGTCACCATTAGTGAACACGACGGTCTTTAGCCAGGTCGAAGCGCCGAACTCGCAATTATCAGAATTGCTGGCTCCGCCGAGGACAGAACCCACAACCTTTCTGATGCGAGCCCGACGCTCTACTGACTGAGCTACCACGTGCCTTGTGCGGCCGGGCATAATCTTGTTTAAAAGTATGTCCAGGGTGTCGCAAAAGGAATGGTAACACAACCGGTCGTAGAATGTCGTCTACGTACCGCTGTGCTGTAAGTGTGCCAGAAATGACTACCAAAGGGCTTTCAAAGGAGAGGAAACCCCGTACCCTAACGCCCTGTTGTGGGCATTTGTGGCGTGCGACAGTAAGGGCAGAATCCCCATCGTCAGGACACAGTTGTTTCCCCCCCCCCCCCACACACACGTCGTCAGGATACAGTTGGAAACGGGACTCGTCACTAAAGACGTCCCCAGTCAGCGCCGTTCCATGTGGATTGAGCCCGGCACCACTGTTATTCTGCGCCTTCTTGGTGTGTGGCGATTTTTGAGTTATAGAGTGTATAAGAAGTTTAAAAATATAATTCAAGTAAATAATAAAAGGAATTAAATAAACAAATTTTCAATAGCCTGTTGGATTGCTGTAGTACAATGCTAATTTAGCTACCTATCATTGGCAAATTCGGGATTTTAAACTCAACTTTCTGAAAATTAACATTTATACTGTACTTATTCTACGAAAATACATTAATTTGTTAAAGAACACCAACATTTATGCATGAACTTTCCCAACATTTATGCATCGTAGGTGTATTTAAATGAACATTTTGTTACACGTAGAGTAAGAGTATTTGTTTTATTATATGATTATATATGTTTGTTGATTTGTATGGCACGAAGTCCATATTTTGCCAAGCTGCACCAAACACAAGACAGAAAATTTCAAGTAATGGTGAGGGTTCACAAGGAAAGTTTTAAGGACACAGAAGAAAGAAATGCACCCAGATCAAGTTACAAGAATCGAACCAACAACTCTGTGAGAAATATATTATTAAGAATAAAAATCCTATGAATTTCGTAGTTTTCAAATTTATTTTACATAAATAGTTTTATAAAATGTTATGCAGTATATTTCTAAATCATTTTAATACGTATCAGTCTATACATCTGAGGCATAAGACACCATGTCAAATATAAAAGTTTTCAGAAGATTAGTTTAAAGAATTTTCTTCTCCCTCAATTGCTCAATTTTTTAAAAGAAATTTTATTTCAATACATAAAGAAGCAGATCTTTATGTATTGAACTGGACATAGTATTGTTTAGCATCAATAAAAGCAATATAAGTTGGACAAGATTATTGTAAAAAGTCTATTTTCAAAACGGTAGTAGGGGAAACCGGGGTCGGTTGAACCATTTTCGACAAAATCGATCTCTGTAACAACATTTTGACAACGTAATTGACAGTAAGCCTTAATTGAACCTTAGTTATCTCAATACAAATGGATGAGGTTATAGTGGCATTATCTGCATTACAAAGAGATCTGGAGGAATTTTTAAAAATCAGGGGGAAATGTTTCATTCGACCCCATACCCGCTGCGGTTGTAACAGTGGTTGGGGTCAGTTGTAACACTAGAAGAATAATAAGAATTCTATTTTTATATATTTATTTAATAAATAAAAATCATAGAATATTGTAATTTATTGATATTACTAATGATAAGGCGCAACATTAACGTCTTACTTGAGAATCAGTCTCATTGTTATTCGAAAAAATAACTAAGCCTAAACTTTACAAACCTTAATTAAAAATTTAATTTCAGTAGTACAAGCTTAAGTAAAATTGAAAACTTGTAAAATACGATGAAAGTAACAAAATAACTTCTCTGCAACAAAACAAATAAAATAATGAACAAAATCTTACACTTATCAGTTAGATTCACAATTATGACACAAATAATAAGGATCACCAGCTGTACAAGCCTCATGGGACAGTCTGTATATTGTACCCAATTGTCTCCTGGCGGCTTGCTAGTGCCATAACTTTCAACGCACATCAAGCAATAATACTCCTCTTCTTCATCAGCTGAGGACAGTTTTGCCGTTTTGGACATTTTCTTGTTTTTATCTTTGGATTTTGTTAATTAAGATTTTAAGTTTTGTTTAAATTGACTTTAATTTATTTTGCCTTCTTTCTTCGTTTTATTTCCTCGGTTTCTTTTCGTATTGCCTCTTTTTCTGGCGTATCTGTGTATATTGCAGATTTTCTATTTTCTTTCCCTTATTTTCTTTTCCTTATTTCTTTTCGTATTGCCTCTTTTTCTGGCGTATCTATTGCAGATTTTCTATTTTCTTTCCCGTATTTTCTTTTCCTTATTTCTTTTCGTATTGCCTCTTTTTCTGGCGTATCTGTGTATATTGCAGATTTTCTATTTTATTTCCCTTATTTTCTTTTCCTTATTTCTTTTCGTATTGCCTCTTTTTCTGGCGTATCTGTGTATATTGCAGATTTTCTATTTTATTTCCTTTATTTTCTTTTCCTTATTTCTTTTCGTACTGCCTCTTTTTCTGGCGTATCTGTGTACATTGCAGATTTTCTATTTTCTTTCCATTATTTTCTTTTCCTTATTTGTTTTCGTATTGCCTCTTTTTCTGGCGTATCTATTGCAGATTTTCTATTTTCTTTTCATTATTTTATTTTCCTTATTTCTTTTCGTATTGCCTCTTTTTCTGGCGTATCTATTGCAGATTTTCTATTTTCTTTTCGTATTGCCTCTTTTTCTGGCGTATCTGTGTATATTGCAGATTTTCTATTTTCTTTCCCTTATTTTCTTTTCCTTATTTCTTTTCGTATTGCCTCTTTTTCTGGCGTATCTGTGTATATTGCAGATTTTCTATTTTCTTTCCCTTATTTTCTTTTCCTTATTTCTTTTAGTATTGCCTCTTTTTCTAGCGTATCTGTGTATATTGCAGATTTTCTATTTTTTTGCTTTATTTTCTTTTTCTTATTTCTTTTCGTATTGCCTCTTTTTCTGGCGTATCTGTGTATATTGCAGATTTTCGATTTTCTTTCCCGTATTTTCTTTTCCTTATTTCTTTTCGTATTGCCTCTTTTTCTGGCGTATCTGTGTATATTGCAGATTTTCTATTTTCTTTCCCTTATTTTCTTTACCTTATTTCTTTTCGTATCGCCTCTTTTTCTGACGTATCTGTGTATATTGCAGATTTTCTATTTTCTTTCCCTTATTTTCTTTTCCTTATTTCTTTTCGTATTGCCTCTTTTTCTGACGTATCTGTTTATTTACGTCAGTCTGGGTGGTGCTTAGGGGTAAGGTCTCACTATTTCAGATCAAAAGACTTCAGTGCTCGTAGATGGTTACGGAGAATCTGCTTGACTATTTGAATTACTTTCGTTTTCATGTGTTGGAGGATTTATTGGTTGGACTAGAGAAGACTGAACATATTCTAGGATTGGCTTTAATTGAGTGACGTCTTACGTCTGAATAGAACATGCTTCATTAATACTTTCACAACTTGCATAATTTAGATTGAAAAACTACAAAACACAACTTTAACCGTTTTGAAATACATGGGATCGGTCGAAACGTTTCATACAACTCCGAAAAAACTGCTACAACCCTACCTGGCACATCTTTTAGAAAATTTGTCGTCATAACCTCCAAAATAAACAATTCAGATGAAAAAGAATTACACCAATTTGAAATCCGATAAGCAAGGATCTTAGAGAAAAACAATAGTAACCATACATAGTATAATTTTGGATTGAAAAGAAAAATAACAGCAACAAAAATTCTTAGTTTTGCAAGCAAAAACACAACAACCCACCCACTATTAGCCTTGTTTCAACATACCCTGTTTCAACCGACCCGGTCAACCCTACATAGTGTCATAACCCTCCCAGGTACGTGTATAGAAATGTGCATGGAAAATCATAGCATTTATAAAGTATGTTTTCAGAAAAGATACATACATTACCCTACAATAATGGACCGAACAGCAAGATGTGATGGTATAAGGAAAATAATACATGCTTTAATAGGGGGATGGTCCCCATGATTGCTGCATTTACGCTAGCAAACCTTCTGGGCAAACTTTCAACAATTTTTTGAAACAAATCCATGGATATTTATTTCCATTCCTGCTGCAAGAATGTTGCCAGTTCAGTTGTAGATTTCGGACGTGGTTCCCTGGTTCGTAAGCGTAGCTCTAACTCGTCCCACAAATGTTCTACGGGGTTTAGGTCAGGACTCTAAGCAGGCCAGGGAAGGCGTTTAACGTCCGTATCTGGATACCACTGCTTGACAGAGGCTGCAATATGACATGGAGCGTCGTCTTCCTGGGAGTAACATTCGTCCATTCCATAAAATTGCCAGAGCGTAGGAAGAACCTGATTGTCCGAAATGTTCATGCAGGCGTCGGCATCCAATTGACCATTAACAATATGAAAAGGTTCTAGGTCATACCACGAAAAACACCCCCAAACAAGTAGTCAGATTTTATGCAAATCCGCTGGCGTCCGGTCCATTATTGTAGCGTAGTGTAGATATATTATACTGTAGGTAGTAGATGGTGTAGATATTACACTGTAGGTAGTATCTTCCAAACAGATTCTTAATAGAAGAAGAAAGAAACGATGTAATTTATTGCTCTCTGGAATTCGTGCACGAAACTCGTGATAATTCCAAGCTAAGCTGACATAAAGAAATTCTGCACAAACATATAAGACTAGACACGCAGCTGTCGTTGACTAAAACCTTTTGTTGTAGTTCTTGATTCGAGCTCTTACGTCACATAAAGCTTACCCATTTCACGACTCCTGTTATGAAAATGAAGCTTTGTTATTGCTATCTGAATTTAAGCACGCGACACAGCCCGTACCGTTAAAAGAAGCTTTTTCTGTGTAACAAAATGGAGATGGCGCATGCATTTTTTTTGCGGTATAATGTGTTGCCTTTACGTATTCGAGATAGTACGAACGTAAGTGAAATCCTTGTCTTCCAGTGGTTTGTTTACACTGAAAACCCTTCTAATAGTGTGATTATTATATGAGACGTTTTTGTAATTAATGCATGTTCGGTTTGGTTGGTTTTCATGACGCTAGGGTCTTTTATTGCCAAGCAGTGCCAAATAATGCCACGTAAGTGGACATACACACGCAAAGAAAACTAACTTTACTATACCCCACTCTCCAAACTTCCTCACTACGTCAATGTGAGGACGTATAAGACCACGGTAAATATAACCTTCACCAGCTCCCGTGTACACACCGGTATTTGGTTAGACTCTTCGGTTGCAAATCTGCTACTCCTCCAACTAGACTGCTGCGCCCCGTCCCCTACTAGCATACAAGGAACCCTTATAATTTATCCAGGGAGAAAGCGACTATGAGCCGCATACGTTTCGTAAGTCCCTAGCGCAGTGGGTAAACCCTATTAGCCTAGACAACCTCCATTGAGGTTATGTTTTTTTCGAACTTTTGAGACATTTTTACATTGGGTTAATAATTTTGTCTTATGATACAGTTGAAATGATACAAGCTTTGTGTTCAGTGTATAACACTTTCGACTACATAATCTTGGAAGAAATAACATAAACTAGGGGGCCCGCCCCCTGCTCGCTAAAGCTCGCCAACCCCCGGAGGATTACTCTGCAATCCTCATAGGTTCGCTGCGCGAACCTATGCTCGCTTCGCTCGCATCAATGAAGACATGTGTCCTAGCAGAAGGAATTGTTAACAAAATATGATATTCCGAAAAAATATTTTTCAAATCTAAATTTTATGCTGTTTATCAGAAAATATATTTACAGTACCTCTGTAATCAGAATTCAAATGGAAACTTTGAGCAAATTTTGACTCGAAATGTGAGCGTTGATTTGGAAATTGAAAACCCAGCATGTTGGCTGTGTGTACATTTACCCAGTACTCGAGCCACCCACGCTTTTTCATTGAGTTTGTTGTCGAAAGTTGTAATGCAAGCGTCTTGTTGAACTATAAAAGTTTGCCCCAAAACGGACTTTTTTTTTAAATGACCCTGAAAAGATCCTCCGTTTTCTTTGATTTCTATTATTTACTGCAACAGCTCGATTAAAATTCATTTTTTTCCCCAATAAAATTTCATCCGATAACGCTATAAATTCAATTGAAGCGCGAGGCTTTGGGATAAACAAAGAATCGTACAATGTTGCCAAAACGCGAAAACAAATAACGTCTTTTTTGCGTGCCACGTAAGAGAATTATATATATAGATTCTCATGTTAACGGGTTTTTTTTTTCATGTTTCTTATTTTTATAAAGCGTCTGGACTACTTTTTAAGTTATTCATATCTTTTATTGGACCATGTAATTAGCTGGATATGGCATTTATCTTGTGTTTGGCGCAGCTTGTCCACTTTTGGACCTTGCTCCTTAAAATCCAAAATCAACCAACCTATCGGGTTGTATGGTTTAATAATACTTGACCACAGAGGGCAAAGTCACTTTAGCTAATTCGTTACCATTTGCTTATATTCAAATAATACTAATTTCAGAGTCCTCGTATGTTAGCAAAATAATGTATTTTGTGTTCCTTAGTTAACACTTGATGGTTTATCTTCGCGTTGAAAAGTGCTCAGTAATGTCCAGCCTCTGGTGCAAAAACCTGCTTCAAATCACCAGTTCTGGACAAAGGACAATTTGTTTTTCCTTCTTGAATTTTCATTCCCCTTGGAGTAATACGACAGTTTTGTCTCGACGAAATACATCGTTCGTAGCAACGTTGACCAGATCTTGTACGATATACCTCATTGAAATACTTGGAGCTTATATCGCTTCAAGATAAAAAATATTTATCGGAAATATTTTCAAAACATTTTTCATTTAACATTTAAAAACTTTTTTTTAAGACTTTTTTAAAAAACTTAAAATTTTTTTTTTAACTTTTTTTAAAAACTTTTTTTAAAAACTTTTTTTTAAAAAACGTTCTTTTTAGCTTTGTTGAAATTTTACAGCATTTTAAGGTCGCCCCCACCTCTAATTTCTTACGTTATCTCAAATAAGAGAGAATTTGTAGAGTTCCACGGTCAAACTATTGACATATCACAACTAAAAGACGCAAATTAAATTATTGGTAGATAAATACTTTTCTTAACTACCGTATATGGGCACAAAGAACAAATATTGAACATAAACATGCCATCTTCTCAGAATTATACTTATTGACAAGACATCACTAGATAATTTCACACAAGTCAGCAAAAAAACAACCTACTCCTTGAACTTGTCTATTCGATAGAGTTGAAGGCATACATTAGTAAAAGACGACCTATACATTTATCTTATCCGGTATAGATAAACAACTTTCTTAAACACATGAATGAACTGCACTGTCAAATTGAAAATTTTCTGAGGATGCACGATTATGCTAAACAAAGTAAACGTGCTGTTTGTTGAAACGAGATACATTGCGAAATTAATATGAGCTTAAGTGAATATGGCACCAGATTATCCTCACTAGGAAGTGAAATATTTAATTAAAGACCAGATTTTGATCTATTGCCCAAAGAGTTTAAGAAGTTTTTAAGCCTTTTCGGAGAATTTATCTCTACAATTTTACTGAATTCGTTTTAAAGTAATTGCTTGAATCAATCCTAACTGTATTGGAGGAAAACGTAGAAGCGGTTACACGAATTTTGACTTTAAAATGGAACTGAGACATTGAATCAAATTTCTTTTAAAGTCAAAAGACCACATTTCGCCACGAAGTATCTCGTCATTAGCAAAACCATTAGTAGATCTTGATAGACGAGATATCTCGTCAATAGAAGTAAACTGGCTATTCTGTGATCTCGTCATTAAATCGGCAATATCTGGCTAAGATATAACTTGCCGTTAGCGAAATTGGCCATAACTTTATTGACGAGATATAATTCCTCCAAGTTCTTTTAACCCTCTTAGTGGTTAAAAATAACTTCCAATTCGTTCTTTTTAACCACTTGGAGGGTTAAAAAGAAACGCTGGTAAATTTTTCTTTCTTTAAAACAATCTTCAGTTGAAAATAAAAGAAGTTAAATTTAAAGTTTAATGTTTTAAATTGTGGATCAGAAATAGGTCAAAATATTCCAAACGAGTTGGGGCAAAACACCCAGTTCATCAAAAACAATCTTAAATTTTAAATTTCACAAAATGAATTATTTTAATAAAACATTTATAGAATGAACTCTCATTTTACTAATATAAATAAATATTTAATACACGAACATGCAACCAATATAAAGTTAAGAATTGCCTCTATATTCAAATTTTTCACGTACTGTTTTTATTTTGAGGACTTCATAATAGTTCATTCCCACAATGAATGCTGACAGAAAATGTCTTAGGGCATACATTTGGAAATAATGCATTTAATGATAAACAGAAATAATATACTGACCGAAAACTAAAAACATAAAGCATTAATGATGTAAAATCTGTGGCCAAAATTAAGAAACGTATCTATGATTTCCATTAAATATATGGTAAAGAAAATAATTACATTTTGGAAACTATAAAAGCAGGTTTTGGTACTGCGATTAAATTATATAACGATGAGACCAAAAACACTTTACAAATAATTGTAACATATGTTCCCAAGGAACATAGAAAATACCCACGAAAGAACGCAACTAAGTGTAAACACTTTACAAAACATTGCAACCTCTTAGAATTTCTCTAACTGTCATTAGTAAAGCGGAACACATCAAATATGTAGACTGCATGGCTAATGATAAAATGTATGTGATTGACTGTCAATACAGCAACATAAAGATCATAATCAGATTTGACGTTTATTATTTGATTAATTTTACAGCAACGCCTATTGCTAGCTCATTGAATCTATCGTGATCGATATAATTCAACTGAATAAAAGGTCATTTGATGATAATTAATTTACATGAACTAGAAATAACTAATTATTGCAAAAGAAATCATTTCATAAATGAAGTAAGCAATGAATCAATAAAAATAATAATAATTTCATGGCTCTTTAAAGTGCAAAAGATTTCTTCGATTTATTTAAAAGAGTAGCATCACGTAGATTAATTGAAAATGCAATAAGGAAACAAAAGGAAAAGTTCAAGTTTAGAAAACAGGCACAAAGCATAAAAATGCTGCAAAAATCATAAAAGTTTAAAGTTTACATGTTCAAAAAAGCTTCTCATAATGTTTAACTTGATCCTTTTCATAATTCAAATTTTATTATTCAAATTTATTCATATATTTTTTTTAATTCAAAATTATGAAATTTATCTTAAAGTAGTCGTTGTGTGTTTTAGAATATTTATCTATACATATAAATCAGAGTTGACTTTTGTCTGTCCCCTATACAAATCTACACAGTTTGATCAATCCCTACCAAATTTTGTACCTTTATACTTTGCAACCACCTTGTGTGTAACATAGGCTGCCTATTAACCTTCGTTCTATTTTTCCCAGTTGTGAACGGGGGATAAAAATAATTCTAAATCCCCATATCAATAACATTGAGCATAAAACGATCGCATACGGCAACTCATTTTGTTTCATCAGTATTGATGAAAAAAGAACATTTCCAATAAAATTGTTTTACTAGCAGTATTTATTATTTAACAATTATTTAAAACAAATTTGCTTCCAAAACGAATTAAATTGTAATATTTATGTTTGAACTGATTTTTTTTATTTCTTCCCATCATATAAATTTACATGCTTGCTCATATCGTTCACTTTTCAAAATTATGTATTTTTTCAATCATCTTCATTTTGCTTTTGTTTGTATTTATGTCTTCCAGTACTTTACATATTGCAAATATAGTATTTACGAGTTAAATTTTAATAAATAATTTTGATTTTCTGCAATATATCACTAGAAATGGGTAATTGTTTGCGGTATTATAGATGTATTTCAATCAGCTTTCCTTAAGTCTCTTTCTTTGGCTGAATATGCAATGGTTAGTAGAAACTGTGTTTCATAAAAATAAATAAATATACACTCATTGCCATAAAAATTTGCCCACCAAGAAAGGGTCGTCAAAGTGAAACTAAATTTTTCACATGTAAGTACTACTTTGATATAAGTAAGTGATTAGAAAATCAAAGAAAAAGGATCATTTATTGCAGAAAAACAGTACAAATAAACGGAAGTTTTAGTACTCTGTTGGAACCCCTCTAGCACGAATGCACGATGCGATACGAGCGGGCATTGAGGCATACAAGTTCCGTATGATGTCCTGCGACATCTCGTTCCACAGTTGCTGTAAATGCGCCTCTTGTTCGACAAAACTCGTAGAGTGTCCAACTTGCCGTCCCAAATGATCCCATATTTGCTCAATTGGTGACAAATCTGGGGATCGAGCAGGCCAGGGAAGGATGGTAATGTGGCGGAGGCAGTCTTGTAACATCCTTGCTGTGTGTGGAATTCTCTTTCTTAAGTTCTTTTCAGATAAAATTGCTCAGTTCAATTCATAAAAATGACGAATCTATGGCGAGTGCAGCATAGTCAACAAAACAATATATTTCTATTCGAGGGCACTCTTGCAAATCAGGAACTGTCGAATTTTCACATCTTTAATGAAAGGATGAGAAATTGAAATAATAAAATATTCATCACTAAGACAAATTTTTAAAACGAATAAAATTTTTCTTGAAAATTACATGTTTTTCTCTTTGTTTTAACACTGAATGTCTTAAGGCCGCTGTTACACTATAAAAGTTATTTGATAAAGATTTTTTATAAAATAAGTTTGACAGCGAAATATGATAGTGTAACGGTCCACTTTGATAAAATACGCGCTTCGTCAATGTTTCTTTTATATAAGTTACCCTTCTCATATAATATTTGATAAAAGATATATGTTGATGCACTTTCTATCCTGCAGTTTCAACTGCTGAAGACTTGAATTTGAATGTTCCGATTGTGAACGTTCCAACTAAGAATAAAAGGAATATTCCGCTGTGGAAAAGAAAAGGGATTGCTCCCCTGTAGGGGATCACGAACTAGGCCGTTGTTCTGTTTTCACTCTACAGTTTGGGGCGACGACACCACTACATACTTTGTAATTTGATCAACTAATCAATAATTGAAAAATGAGTGACAGGTAGTCAGTGGGAGATACAAAGAACTTTATATATGAATATCAAGTGTTTGAATTTCTCCATGATGCCCGACATGCTGACTATAGAAACAGAAACAAACGGTTGGATATATATAAAGAAATAGTTGATGTTTTGAAAGAAAATGGATTCCAGTGCACTACTGGAGATGTGAAAAAGAAACTTAATAGGTTGAGGAGCCAGTACCTTGCAAAAAAGTAAAAAGTGTAAATACAAATTAGTAATTGTTACGCTATTATTAATAATACATATATATTCTTATACAGGATAATATGATTGTTAAGCAATAATCTAAAACTAATATAACGATTCACTTTTTTTAAGGAAATTCAAATACCTTTTAAAATTAAGTTAATTTAATTTTCGAAGGTTCATTACAGGTTGGGGTTCTTATTACAGATAACAAACAGTATAAAAAGTGGAGCTGACGGATACGATATTGATAAGCCTACTGTATACTTGGCCATAGGGCCGGGTGACCTGGTCGGTAGGGCATCCAGCTCGTGACTGACTGATCATGAGTTCGAGCCCAGCTGACAGAAAACTCCCGTGTACGCTAAAGGTGACTGGTGCACGAAAAATCTGTCGTGGTCACAAAGTCCTCCATGTTTCCATAATAAATCAATACCTCTGGGGGGGTGCTGAATCAGGGATTAGTTGATCTTTGGTTTGGATCAAAATTACAACCGTGTGCCTGAGTATGATTGAATGTCGTGAAAATGTGACCTCTCCGTATAAACGAGACGTGTCGATGTGCTGCCATCTGTTGGCTAAAAACAAATTCGAGCTAAGTCGGACTTCCTCCCAATGGGGCTCACTTGCATGGAAAGGCGCACCCCCCTCGCCTCTTGCCGTCTTCGACGGGCCTGGCCCAGTGTAGGCATAAGAAACAACAACAAAAACATACTTGGCCATTTTTTATATCCTTTTATAATTTTTATGGGATCAGAAATATCTACCGCATTCCTTCTTAATGACTTATATAGAATCTTCTTCAGTGTTTGCAAGAATTAACTTTTTTATTAATGGGAATTGCCGGTGTGTTGTTGCTGGCCCTTCTAATTTTTATAGGAAACGGAAACCCACTTCTAATTTGGCATTCCTTAAAATACTAACCACTATTATTCTTAATTACATCCATCCCCTTTTTATTTTAAGGGGACATAGTACCTCGTACCCTTCAAAAAATCGATTTTTCAAAAGTATTTTTAAAAAATAATTTGGAATGTTGGGAGCATTTTAAAACAAACCGCATCAAAATACGACGAAAATTACGCGCTTACAGCAATAAAAAACTTAAATGTCAATACTGACTGACCTTGTGATAGTGAGTCGAATGTAGTTAGTTTCGGTTTCGGAATGGAAAGCATCCTTGTAATTATTTTATATTCAGCCACTCTGCTGATATATGTAATACATTTATTTAACAGGGAGAAGGAATTGTTCAACTCCAAGAATAACAATTGAAAGATAACTTGATAACTTTAACCAAGATAACTTGATTGAAAGATGAATAACAATCCAAGAATAACAGCTAACTGCTTTCATGTGCTCTCTTCTGTCTTAGCTTTCGAAAGACGTTGCGATTTTTTGTTATTGATATAAATAGTCATTTTATAAATCCTGTTAAAATGTCTGGCAAAGCAGATCGTAGATCTGGTGATTTTCGCAGAAAGAAACGTCGTTTCCATGGGAATCAGCATTCCCAAGGGAAACAATCTGACGGTCCAACGTCATGGTGTGAGTATCAAAGATCCCAATTTGACACGAGTGTTTCCTACATACACAAGAAAACTGTGCCAATACCTGTAATGGTTGCAATTGAACCTACATTTGCAGAACTATCAGCACCCAAGTTGTTGAAAAAATGTCTGGGTGGCAAGACACAAAATGCTAATGGGTCTTTTAATTCCACTGTTTGGAAGTATTGTCCGAAAACATCCGGATCATCTAAAACTGTTGTTGACGTTTTAATAAACGAATCATTAGTAATTTTTAATGATAGAATGGCAGGTAGTCTGAGCATTTTGAAATGTCTAGGCCTGTAGGTAGGACATTTTGCATACACCTCTGCTAAAAAATCTGATTTGTCGTGTTTGAAAAGTGCAGACATTAAATGTAGGTCATCAACACTAGAGGACCGTAGGGCTCACAGAATGAGAAAAAAAAGCTTTAAATGAGCATTTGGCAGAAATAGAAGGTCCTACATATGTAGCAGGAGCATTTTAAACCCTAAGATTTGTATGATATTTTACATAATAGAAATTCAATCTTCAAACTTAATTTTCTCAGTTTCTGATTTTTATACTTTCCCACAATATTACAAAAAAAGTTATGATTGTAGAGCTATAATATTTCACATGCATGTTCTACTTATGGATCTTAATTCTGTGAACCTCCAATATATTAATGAGATGCATACATTTTAATATATAGCATAATAAAAACCAAAATTTCAATAATTTAAATTTTTTATGAAATTTTAATTTTTTTTTAAATATTGAAATACTAGATAATTTTAAATTTTGAGGTTTGCAGTATAAAAGTATTATTTAGCTTTAATTTGACATAAAAATTTAGATTCTACCGTATATATTTCAAAAATTATCTTGCGGGTAGCAAGATGTTAGCCAATTAATTATTTTTATTTTTGTGTTCACATTTTATGTTCTTTAAAAAAATATTTTATCTGAATTACAAATATTTTACCATTTTTTTTAAAGTTAGTACTTTATTATGGAACCTATCAAAATTCCATTCAAAAATGAGTAAAGGTTTTTGATTTATGATGAGTCGAAAATGATACAGAAAAATGATCAATTTTTGGCCCGAAAGGTACTATGTCCCCTTCAATTTAAAACTATCACGGTACTTTGAGGGATACGTATACTACACTGGAGTCTTGCGTAACTTCTCCAGTGGCTAGAAATCGCAGAGTAACTATAAGCCTTTCATCAACAGATATTGGATTTCGTAAATGGGTCATTTGCAGTGATATTAAAGGTCCTACCTTCAGAAATAATTGCCAAAGTACCTTCATCATTAAATAGTTCATATCACTTCTATGATCTCCCGTGGTCAATTCCAGAAGCAAGTTATTCGAAACACTTTTTAACTCTCGTCGAGCAATCCATGGTCTTACCCACACACCACCAAGCTTCCTTTTACTTCTTATTCTTTAAAATCGAATCCATTCTAATGAATCGAAATGATACATTTGCTACAGCCATTGGTAAAAATACTTGATCCGTAGCTTCCACCGGTAACAACATAAATGAACTCAAACTGATCAAAACTTTTATAAAATATTATATATATAAGAATCCAATTACTCATGTTTGTTTTAATACGAATTTTACTGTTTTAAACAAAATTTCATGAAAACTAAGCAACTCAATTTTAAGAATAGATGTAAGTAAAACCTGAAAATATATTTTCAAGTTATTCTGATAAAAATTGATAATTTAACAGCTGGAAAAATGAGATACATCACGATGTTGCAAATATTATAGTTACGTGCTGCAATATTTGATTGATTATATTATGAACATTATATGATCATTCGAAATAAGTATAAGTTAACAATCAAGATTTATAGAATCATCGATATTGATATAGGTGATTTTATAAATCTTGTAATTACGAAATTTTTAAAGAATTTTATAATATATATTTCTTGCTCAGAATATATTCTCCCAAATATTGATCCTTCAAAACTATGATGGGTGGTTTCCCGTCATTCTGATTTATAAACAAAACAAGCATACATTGGAAAATCAAGACTTCACATTTCAAACACATTTCCCAAAATTGTAATATTTAGTAAACTTTCATGAGTTTTATTTTACTACACTAGGGGCTCCACCCCTGCTCGCTATCGCTAAACAACCCCCGATGATTGCTACGCAGTCATATTTAGTTCGCTTCGCGAACTACTATGGGTACTAAGGATCTTAGTAAAGTTTACTCAGTTATCCCAGTACTACTACTAATGGGTACGAATGATTCTAGTGAAGTTTATTACACAAAAGAGGGGAAAAAAAGGACACTTAAATCTATCCCAAGGAGAAAAAAAAAACAGTTTTCTCCGCTGCCGGATAGACATACCGAATCATAGATATGTTTTAGCTGATCCGTGTTGTTTGTTGTAATAGTACTTTTTAAGATTTTCATATTCTGATTGTTGCTATGGAAACGGTGACCAGATTTGCCGGTTCTTCTGAAAACATTGCAAATTTTCTAGCGCGTGCTCTCAAATTTTATGAATGAATTAATTAAAAAATATAACTCTGTTTATCGTCTACGCGTGCTTCAAATTCGTTATCCCGTAGAAACTAGGAATGCGACATCGACAGCAAAACATCGATGTTTTGAAACATCGATGTTCAAAATTAAAACATCGATGTTGATAATGCATCGCCACCAAACTATCGATGTTTTTTAAAATTTATTGAATTCAAACTTTTTTCCCCATTTCTTAAAACTGGTTTAGCACCTAGTGATGCTACATCGACAGCAAAACATCGATGTTCAAATTTGAAACATCGATGTTGATAATGCATCGCCCCCAAACTTTCGATCTTTTTAAAATTCAGTGCATTTAAACGTTTTACCTCATTTCTTATAACTGGTTTAGCAACTAGTGATGTGACATCAGCTCCAATACATCGATGTTTTCTTATAAAACATCAATGTTTTGAAGTCATCGATGTCGTATCCCTACTTTTCAGACCCTTCACCTTTGATCGCTTTGGTCTAAAAGTATGTTCAATTTTCTGATTATAAAAATTATGCTACTTGGTTATTATTAAAATTTTTGTAACGGTACTTTTTTCATTTAAAAATAAAACATCGACACGTATAAACATCGATGTTACAAAAACATCGATTCCAATACATCGATGATTTTAAAAAACATCGATGTTTTGAAAACATCGACATCGATGTCGCATCCCTAGTTGAAACACGACTCGCTATCTACCAACGACAAAGAGAATAAAGCTGAAAAAGATAGAAATATTTTCTTTTATAATAGAAAGAAAAGCAATAAATGAGAAAACATTGAAGGAATTTATATTATTTTTTGTGTTGACTAAGTTAATTTCTAAATCCTTTACGAAGAAAACCCCAGCAAATCTGATATGATATCCTCAAGGCAACTGAAGAGGTCAACTTCTTTTATAATGATAAACATGCGACTCAGAGATAAATACGTCTACCACGAGCTACTGTGGTAAAAAAAATCATCACGAAAATTGAGTAGGCTGGGTTGGAGCTAGAGATTGCAATAAGATCCGGGGGATCCGGCATCATTTGGCTATAAACAGGATACGATAAACCCGAATTTTTTAAAAATTAAATATTAATTATTCAAACCCAACTTTAAAGTTGCAAAATCGTTTATTAAGCAATCGATTTTATATTTTTCAAACATCAGTTTGGAGAATTCTAGCATAAATAATAAATTAAATTATCAATAATATATTTTTAATAAAGAGGAATTAGAAAAGCAAATTCTGCAAGAAAATGAAGACTGTTGCAAAAATACAAACTTTAGAAAATAAACAGATTTTGAGAAAATACTGAAGAAAGAAATGACTTCATATATGAAATGGAGTCAAAGGAAAATATTTGTCTCTTATGTACGACTACTAAATGACGGTTAAACCAACTAGTGTCGAAACTGAGAAGGCCTTCTTGGCCGCTGGTTGTGTTTGCATTTCATTTAGAAGTTGGTTGGGGGACGACACAATTAATACGATTTGTTTCCTTAGATCAGTGTTTCCCAAAGTGTGGTACGCGTACTCCCAGGGTTACGGGAGGAGTTTGGTTGGGGCACGTGTTGCACCGGAGTTAGGTGGGGATATGCACTGCACTGTGCTTAGCTGCGCCTAATTCTACGTTCTCATGAGTCAAGTGACGACAGTCTCGTGAGGCGTTAGATGGTCCGGAGTGACACGGCGGAAATATACCACACTTCGTTACAGAAACAACTTCGTTAACCCTCCGTCTTGCACAACCGTTCCCCACTCCTCTCGTAGAAGGGGTAGAAATCTGCTTATTCTAGTACTAGTCTCTTATCTTTACCGGATGTTTGGACCCAACCTTTTTATTTTATTCGCGCACTTCAAGGACAGCTGTTAGCGTCATTCTGATCTCTCAAGAACATTGCGCTCGAATGCGTTACACATATAAAGGTATGTTACAAGGCAAAGGAATTTCATTCTTTCACGTTCAAGATAAAGTGAACGATGCCATCGCAAAACTAAAGTTATGGCAAAAAAAAGTTGGTAATGGAAAAGTAGACTCGTTTCCCTCTCTTCATAAGTTTCTAACAAGTTCGACTACTAAAATTGATGCTGATACTCTGAAATGCATAACTCAGCATTTGGAGAGTTTGCAAGTGGGCTTGAAAAACTATTTCCCTGATTTAACCAAAAATATTGAATGGATAAGATACCCGTTTAACACTAACACAACATCCATGCCAGAACATTTGTCGCATGCGAAAGAAGAGCAATTGTTGATATTGGCTACAGACGGATTCTTGAAAAATAAACATAAGGAGAGTACTTTAACATCATTCTGGTTACAAATGAAACTTGTGTATCCGCGGTTTTAACAGAAAAATTTCTAAAATACATCTTTACTTTTCCAACTTTATATTTATGTGAAGTTGCTTTTTCAGCATTTGTAGATATTAAGTCGAAAAAAAAAGGAACAGACTATTGGACGAGGAACCACATCTCAGATTAAAATTAAGAACCAGGGAACCAAATTATGACGATCTGTTATCTCAGCACAAACAATTTTATCCTTCTCATTGATCCAAATTAACGTTATTTATAATATAACTTTTATTTATATTTTATTATGAATAATTTTATTTCTCTTTTCTTATTATTTTGTGTATGTCACAAAAAAAATTATTACATTTTGATTTTATTAAAATACATCCATTTTTTTGACTAGGGGTACTCAGTGTTACCAAAATTATAGAAGGGGTACACATATGTCAAAAGTTTGGGAAACACTGACTTAGATCGTGCTTTCAAACTCAAAAGTAATTTTCGTAACTATATAACTTCGATTTAAGCAATTAAGAAGAATTAAGAGTTCATTAGTTTGTTATGTTGACCAAAAACTGCCAAAGATTATATTTTTATGTTAGTATGAGACAAGGTTAGGTTCAATTTATGTCATTTGCTCAACGACATTAGAGATAGACTGCTTAATTTTAGATAAATAGAAAAGTACTACGTATAAAACAAACTGATGTTTTTTGGTGTGGAAACTAGTAAGACTGAGCATCATCAATCGTTTAATATTTACTACTAGTAGTACTAGTAATTACTATAATTAATTGTTGGTGATTGATTTTTTACCTATGGATAATTATTAATAAAGTTGATTTTCTAGTGCTAAAATAAACGTTTTGTTCGTCGATTTGGAATATCCAATCACTCAGCCAATTTTCGAAAAATACATACTGGTTAGATATACTTATTAACAAAGTACCAATCCGGTCGAATCCTGCTGGATTAGTGTCAATCCCAAGTTGGAGCTCAACAGCAAGGTTTTAAGTTAATGCGTCCTCATTGTTGGGTGTAATAAATGAAAGAAGACAAATTCAGAAAAGAAGTCAAATCTGTTTATCAAAAGCTGTCGAGTTTCTCTTCAACATAGATTACATTTGATGAATTTCTTGATTTCACAGCCAACAATATATTCGATTTCACTTTTAATCTTGACGATGGTTTTCGTTTGAGACCAATTTCGACGTCGTAGCGCTTAGCAATCACGAGTTATACTGATTTGAAATTTGTGCAGCACAGAAAGTCGCAGCGCCTGAACTCAAGGTCACTAACAAGTCTTTGTTCCCTCAACTATTCAATGACACTAGGTTGGTTTGGTTCGTGTTGATAATATACAAATTATTAGATCGAACTTGCCAATTTTTTCGTAATTTTCACATTTTTGTATTGGTCATCTTATATTGAAGTCGTATTCACTATGGTTGGACGAAAAAAAAATTTTTTTTTGCTATCACATTATAATGGAGCGGAAAAGTTGACTCATGCAGTAAAACTAATATGTAAAAAATTTCATCCCGATTTATTGATACACTGCTGTTTGTAAAAAATGCAACACCATGAAGAAATCATCCGAATGATATGAAATTTGCAGCAAATGTCAATTATAGGAAGCTATGCAAAGTAGTAAAGTTTCAGAGCCACAACGCATGCGTGGTGTGAGCAGTGCCCTCTGAACTGATGCTAAAAGCGTATAAATAGAGGGCTGTAGCGGGACGTTGAAATTAGTGCACAGTTATTTTTTAGTGGCGAACATTTAGTGAGACCTAAGTATACCTCCACGACGAAATAGGGTGAAATTTCAAGAAATTACGGAGTTTGAACGGGGGAGAATCATCGGCCTTCGTGAAGGAGGATTTGCCTATCGCGCAATAGCAGCTAGTGTGCAGCGGAACAGTTCCACAGTGATGCGAGTTTGGAAGCAGTGGATCGACGAGCACAGGACAACTCGAAAAACTGGGAGTGGACGACGGAAAATGATGTCAGCACGCGATGATGAACACCTGGTCCACATGGAGGTGAATGACCGTACAGCTTCCTTCAGGCAGTTGGCAGCACTTTGGTCTACTGCTACAAGTGCACTAATGTCGCCTTTGTCAATTTGCCGACGTCTGCTGCACCGTGGAGTGCGTGCGTGTATTCCTTTATACAGGATTCCCCCTCACGACACACCATCGATGCGTCTGCTATGGGCTCATGAGCACAGAGCCTGGCGGGCTGATTGGCAACAAGTTGTCTTTTCTGACGAATCCCACTTTAATTTGTGGAATCAGGATGGCCGCATTCGTGTTAGACGCTATGCCGGTGAGCGCTGCCTTCCAGAGTGCGTTTTCGAACGTCATAGTGGCCGAACACAGAAATTATGGTCTGGGGTACAATTTCGTATCATGGACTATCTCAGCTGCTACGAATTAAGGGTAATCTGAATAACAACAGGTACGTCCGTGAAGTGTAAGAGCCCGAAGTCGTTCCCTTCCTTCAAGGCATCCCTGGAGCTATCTTTCAACAGGATAATGCACGCCCACATGTTGCAAGGAATGTACGAGACTTCTTTTCAGTACAACACATTCAACTTCTTCCTTGGCATGCTTATTCGCTTTATATGTCGCCTATTGAGCAAGTGTGGGATTTGGTTCGTCGGCGTCTCGCTCGTGATCCGTGTCCTACAGCTTCAAAAGACGAACTTTGGGTTCGCATACAAACAATAGGGAATTCTCTTTCACAAGTTGACATTCAACATCTGTTTCACTCCATGCCACGTCGTATAGCAGCACTTATTGCAGCACGTGGTGGCTACACCAAATACTGATTTCGGACTCTTAATATTGTTTTTTTGGCTTTGAAAATTTATTCATTTATTTGTACTAATACAAGCCGTTTGTGTATTAAATTAAATTTAATTCTGATGACTCCTTCATAGTGTTGCATTTTTAACAAACAGCAGCATATCTTTTGCCTTCCCAAGGGGTTCAAACCCTCCCAAAAGATCAAAATTCGGGCATTTTTCATAAAAAATTATTTAAAAAAAAATTACAATTATTTTCTAATAGTGTTCAAAAGTAAGCTATTACATTCAATATTTACTGTAAAAAAATTGTTTAGATCAGTACATATCTTCTGCTTCCCAAACGGGGTCCAAATACCAGAAAAACTGATCACAAGTTTTTACCGTAATTGCAAAAATGTCATTTTTTCAATTTTTCTTAATCGTTAATATTGAATGTATTAGCTTACTTTTGAGCACTATTAGAACGCAATTGTAAACATTTTTATTTTTATAAAAAAAATGCTCGAATTTTGATCTTTTTAGAGGGTTTGAACCCCTTGATGAGGCAAAAGATTTTTCGAAATCGGGATGAAATTTTTTTCTTATTAGTTTTATTGCATGAGCCAACTTTTCCGCACTATTACGCCACTGTGCACAGTGGAAGGAGACAACTTAATGCGCATGCTTGACTTAGTTTTGCGCGTTCCAGTGTACCAGTCGTTGCCTGCTGACCGCTGAGTGAGGTGCAGTTATAAGTGTTCGTCGGACATTGAATTCTCTCAATATGACAGAATTAGTTGAACGAAGGTATTATATCAAATTTTGTCTAAAGCTTACTGATTCACAAAGCGAAACAATTTGTGAGATTCAGCAGGTGTTTGGAGACGATGCTATGGAGGTAACACAAATTAAGGAATGGTTCAGCCGATTCAAAAGTAACGGCACATCGGTGGAGAGTGACCAGCGTTCTGGCAGGGTTTGATATCCGTGGAATTTTGCATCACGAATACGCACCGGAAGGACAAATAGTGACTAAAGAGTTCTCAAGAAGTTCTCCGCCGGCTCCTTGATGCAGTTCGGTGCAAAAGACGAGACCTCTGGACGGCGAAAAACTGGCAGTTGCATTATGAGAATGCTCCATCTCATTCATCACACCTGATTCAGACGTTCTTGGCGAAACATGGAATTCCAGTCGTTTGCCAACTTCCCTACTCTCCAGACATGGTTCCTTGCGACTTTTGGTTGTTTCCAGAAGTGAAGACGCCATTGAAAGGATACCGTTTTGAGAGTAGAGAAGAGATAATGCAGAACGCGATGGCGGAATTGAACACGAACACCAAAAGCGGCCTTCCAAGTGTTTTCAGCAGTGGAAGGAACGGTGTACTAAGTGTGTGGAGACGCAAGGGGCCTACTTTGAAGGGAATTAGGGTCCCAATCCCGTCATGCAATAAATATATTTTTCCCGGCCAAAGGTCGGATACTTTTTAGATAGTCCTCGTATTCTTGATGGCAGTACAATATTCGGTAGAAATTAGCCTTGAATTGAACTTTCCGGGATTTTCAACTTTGTAAAAAAAACTCAGCAATATGGATATCTATGAAAATTTCTCAATGAGTAGAGTTAAAATTTCTGTTTCTGTTTTCAAATTAAAGCCAAGGGCCGTAGTTGCTCATTAGGTATGGCCACCGCTAGCTAACTACGATCTGTAGGAGGCGCAGATTCGATTCTCGCAGAAAACATTTACAGCATAGTCAAATATGGACTTGTCATAAAGCCTAATCGAAGCAACCAACCATCTCTGGATGTCTTCTATGTCAGTAGTCATTAAAACTTTCAAAAGCGTGGTTTTGTCTGTTACGTGTTATTGGTTGTGTTTGGCGCAGTATGACCAAATATGACTGCACCGTAAAACTCAACAAAGCAATTAACGTCAAGGAATCTTACGTGACTAGAACTGAAGGGAGGGGTTGAAAATGCCAGGTTGTTAACATTACAGCACCCAGTTTCAAGATTGTAGTCAATGCCTTGGGGACTGAATGGCAATTGTTTTAACAATTTCATGTCGTTAACGGTATATCTTTGGGGATCGGCTCATTAACCCTCCAAGTGATTTCGACGAGATATCTCATTCTTCACTATCTGACAAATTTTGCTAGAGATGAGGTATCTCGTCATCAAGGTATAGACGATTTTTTGACGATGTCGAGATTAAGATCTGGTCAGTTTTCATCTAATAACGAGATATCTCGTCCATAGTGTTCTATTCAGTTTTCTTTTAATGACGAGATATCTCATCCATCTTGATCTGGTAAGTTGTGCTAATAACAAGATACCCTGTCAAGACGAACACTAGAAGGGTCAAATGATTTAATGAAAGACATTCAGTGGTTGGAGTTCATAATCAATAGTCCCATTGCTCGGATGGTTATATGTTCAATAGTTGAAGAAATGATTAGGGGAGGTTACAAAATATACTTTCTTATACTTTACTAACCACTGCGTGGCCAGCACAGCGTTGTCCGTTATTTATTTAAAGAAAATCAAATTTTTAGGTATCGATCTGATGTGAAATTTTCCTTAGATTTCAAATCCGTTGAAATTTATACTCTATCGATCTAGGAGATAAAAAAAGAACTGTGTAACTCCAGTTAAAACTTTTTGTTTGTTTTGTTCTTCGGCTGAAAGCATTCAAACGGAAACACGGAAAAAAATAAATTTTGAATCTGTGATCTTTTGTGCTGTTGCCATTATTAGGAAAAAAATAATAATTACATATGTCATTAAATTGATTTTAAAATATTCTAGATTGATTTTTAAAATTCGGGCTTTGTAAAAAAATTGCAAAAAATCGGAATATCAGAGTGCTAATTTTCAATACTGTAAGGACCATAGATTCGTCAGTAAAGTTCACGCAATCCACACACAAACACTTCCTTCTATAATAATAGAGATTGCCACGGAAAAAAGAAAATAAAACAAACCTTCTATGCAAAGGTAAACAGGAAATCTATAACTACAATTTATGTTATCCCAAAGTCACTCTCACCAAAAGGAACATGAACCTTTTTCTAAACACAAACACGTAGCTTTGAAGGATGAACAGAAAACATATAATTGTAACCAACCTGTTATTATTACAAGTGCGAAAATTTTATTAAACGCAACATTTTCCAGTAGCTCAGGTGCGACCTTCTACAACACTGAACGTTTAACTCAATTATTTATTAATAGAAAATTAGTGTGGCACTTCCATCTGCAGACAATATTAAGATAATAATTATAAGTGATCTGAACAACAACTAATTGCCAATGCAATAATTAGAAGGTGAAGTGCAAAATTTATCTTCCAAACTCACACTGTTTTGAACATGGAAGTAATAATTTCAAGGCAACTATGCTTGTAACTAAATCAAAGCGAAATCTTTAATCCTACAAGACGGCCCACATGTCTTACTACACAGTGATATCAATTAAGTAGGTAAATTATAGCTACACACGCATATGCGTTGAAAGTAGAGCATTAAATCTCATTGCGTGTCCTCTTACAAATTCGTCTTATTGATGTTATCTTATAGGGTGTCTGTGTTTTGGTTCAAATTCAGAACAGTTAGTGCACTGGGTCTTTGTATTCTAATTGATCATTTTTTACTTATCTGATAGGAAGTGAAAGGAAAGGGCGAGGAAATATAAATGATGCAATTGTTTGGTATATTCCCAATAATAATACTTAATCTGAGCTATTAAAAATTCTTACTAAACACTAAACGCATATTTAGTCATTCAAGAACAGACCGGGTCAACTAAAATCTTTGACGAGATAAAATTTTCCCACGAGCTGAATGTGAGATTGTTTTGAAACATAGAATATGTATTTTTTTTATGTCATTCATTTTATGTATGAAAATTTATTAGCGAGTCAAGTTTTTTCGTGACTTTTAATTTTTAAACCTAGTTTTGCGCGTGCTCTTCAAGAACTCTTCTAAACTTACTTTAAAAAAGTAAAACCTCATACTGACAAATTTAGAAAACGAGACACAGTTTATAGTAGCAAAAGGACTACATATCTTCCGACCTCTGCAAATTTTTTGTTCGTTTCCAAAGCAGGAATTTAACAGTAACTTGCGAAACCACTGTCATTAAACAAATATGTCTTAAAAACAACTGTTATTCCGAGCTAATCTATACATTATAATATCCTTGCTAATACATACATTAATATCGTTGCACCTAAATGAGAAAAAAATGCAAGTTTTGATTTACACATTTTGCGTTATGCACGCGTATATCTTAAGATCTGGTACATCGTTTACTTCCTGTACCCTCGTTCCTCCGATCTCACCAGAGGATTTTTCATAGGAGGGACGGGGAGAGGGAAAACGAGAGTTAAAAGATATCACATAGCTATACAAAAAACACAAATTCAGCAAAAGGAATTCATGTGAAAAGATTAAAATTGGAAAATAACAGTAAACACATCGCACCCCGGAAAGAAAAGTGACACAACTCAAAATTGCAGAATTTGAGAGAGAGAAAAACATCACTTAAAGAATACTATAAAACTTATATTGAAATAGTATAAGCTTCTTTTAAAACTTATATAAGTATTTATGGTGGTAAATTCCATTATATTCTATAGAATAGTAATATGACACGCTGGGGCACCTCATACATATTTTTCAATGACATAACATCAAAATCTTTATTTTTTGACTTGTGTCACTATTCTTGCCGGTGTGCGACATCAACAGAGTATACAAAGAAATTACCTAACACTACGCACAATCTACACAATATGAGGAACGCAATTCAAGGACTTATTCGTCAAGAAAGCATACAGGGAAACGTGATTCTTTTATTCGTCGTTTCTTAAAATTTATGCTATGGAGATTTCTTAATAAGTGAATTTATCATGGTTGAGATTATATCGCGGCAATTGCACCCCAGTTTAATGGCTAAAATATATTTACATTTGAACTCAGAATTTTATCAAGAATTGAGTTTATTTTATTTATTTTACAAGGATTTACTCGTTTGGTAGCGTTTCTTCTATGCGTTTCTCTACATTTCCAAATACTTGCATTCTTGTGGTTACAAAATATGCGGACCTGCCTTCAGCCCTCAGATCTCACGCTGGTCTCAACCCTGTTTAAGAGATCGCCACTGCGTATTTGGAGCAGCTTGGCGAAATATAGCCCTTGCGCTACAAAATCAGCCAACCAACAGATCCGACAGAAAATTATGTTTTTTTTGTTTAAAAAAATATACGTTACCCTACAATAATGGACCGGACATCAAGGTGTGATGGTACGAGGGAAAGTATACAGGTTTTAATGGGGGGATGGACCCCCATGTCCTGCAATTATACTAGCAACCCTTCTGGGCATGCTTTCAACAAGGTTTTGATATACAGCTATGGTTATTTGTGTCCATTTCTGCTGCAAGAATGTCGCCAGCTCAGCTGTAGATTTCGGACGTTGTTCTCTGGTCCGTAAGCGTCGCTCTAACTCGTAAGACAAATGGTCTATGGGGTTTAGGTCGGGAATTTGAGCAGGCAAGGGAAGACGTTTTACTTTCATATCTTTATCCCACTGCTTGACAGAGGCTCCACAATGTTCCATGACAACATGATATGGAACATTGTCGTCCTGGAAGTAACATTCATCCATTCCATAAAATTGCCAGAGCGTAGGAAGAACCCGACTGTCCAAAATGTTCATGTAGGCGTCGGTGTTCAATTGACCATGAACAACATGCAAAGGTACCAGGCTATACCACGAAAAACACCCCCAAACAAGTAGTCGGATTATATGCAAAACCACTGGCGTCCGGTCCATTATTAGGGGGTGGTGTATATCCATATGGATTAGAATTTAAGCCTCTTGGTATTACATAAAGGAAAAAAGGATTTCGGCTGAGGCAACTAAGATCCAGGCTTATATTAACAAATATAAAGTCCATCGCTATATGTGAAATAAAAACACGGACACAGAACACTTTACTACTGTAACGTCGTGGGTATAGTTTGCGTGGCGAGTGGCTTGAAGATAATTAAAACGACATTTAGAATTACAGCACATTTAATTAATTAAGAAGAATACATATATGTTAAAACTATTTCGAGGCTTATAGATATTGTACAAATTAGGGTTTCAGTCCCGCGGCTTCAAAAACGGAGCAGTCGTCCTGCGTCCGCTCACGTTTCGGTTTTCCACGATTCTCCTTTCCTCGAGAGAAGACCCCCACACGTTCTTCCGAAGCCGCTAACGACCAAAGAGAAGGGGATACCCCCATCCGGCCATAAATTCATGGACCACCATGAAAGCTGTGGTCAGAGGGACCTCCCAGCTGTGACGTTACACTACGCATTTTAAATAGAAAATAATAACCAAATGAGTAAAGGAAAATTAGCACTTTTGTCCACAAGGCGGCATCATGGGTCATACCCGGATACGAGTGGGGATCTCTTTGGGTAATAAAGTAAGAGGGCTCAGTCGATGAATCCAGTGACATTTTGAAGGTTGCTAAGGTTTCTTCCAGGGTGCTTTAAAGGAAGTGTAGTGTTTTTATCCCATGTTTCCGCCGGTGTGTTTATCCTGTTCTTGCACCCGCAATTCCACTTACATTTATAAATGAACCATTAATGTCAAAATTGCAACTCTCTTTATGACACCCCAATTCAAGCCCTAGAAATAAAGTAGGTACTACAAAAACCATCTCAGATGGGACCTTGACAATGTCCCGGTTTTTAAGCAGGATATACTTGTGTAAATTTGTCGGTTGAAAGGAACATATTTCTGGCAGCCAAATTCCTTATAGAACATTCTGGGTGATGAGATGGGTCCGTATAACCAAGTGCACGTTTAGTGTAAAGAACCTAAAATATATATTTAGGGCGGATCGCATATTGCCAAACACCTGGAGATTTTCTCATCTTCTTTTAACATTATGCTTTTAATTAATAAATAAAAGCATTAGATAAGTAAGTATTTAGATTCTCAAAATTTAATATTCACATCAATATTCATCAGATTATACGAACACATATTCCACTAAAATGACAGAAAAGTTATGAAGTTGTAGTTTTCATAGAAAGAAATCAAAATAATTACCTGGTCGTCATTGTTATAAAATAAAGAAAAGAAATTAATTCCGTATTTGTACCCTTGGTATATTTCTACCAGCTGTGTCAGTAAACTTTAAACTATTCACTTCTGCCACCCCCACTCCCCCAATAGAAGATACATAAATTATTCCTTTGTGGCAGAAATATTTTTATATGACATTTCATAAATTTTAATATTCAATATTCGTTTCAATTTTCATTTTAAATTTTAAGGGCCTCCATAATACAGTGTGACAGGAGTATGTAGTAGCACAGGTTCAATTCCCGTAACTACCCTTCATGCATTTCTCTATTCTGCGTCTGTAAAACCTTTCTTAGGTTGTTGGTCCACCTTGACGATAAAAATAATTGTTTTTTGCCTGGCCAGAAAGGCTCTTGGGCCATAAAAAAAAATCTAACAAGAGAAATTTTAATCAAACTCAGAGAAATTCAGATTTTAGTAGCTTTCTTTTAAAATGAGTCGCTTGATTAGAGTAATTATTTTAACCATTTTTTGAAGATACAACGCTGTATACCGACCCAAATTTTGATTTAAAGCTGCATCATATTTTGAGACTGAAAGAAATTTATCTGGACTATATATATATATACTACACATTTACTACGTCATAAACAATCCAGCTAAATTACAAGGATTTTATACAATTATAATTTCAACATGAACAGTCATTTGATAGATTTCTTTATTTCCTAGCAAAAACTATTTCCCGTGAAAACGTTGCTATTAAAATCACAAAAGAAGTAACTAAGTATTTATAATTAAAAAAATACAGGGATTAATATCTAATACTACATTTTTAAAACGTTACGTACATAAAATCATCTAACCCAATGTTGTTGTAATTACCAACCATAAGGTATTTCATGAAACAACTTTTATTTTTAAAATTAGGTATCCCTAATATGTTGAAATTCAAAATTTCAAAATTTTTATTTGTCTTGTCACTGTTTGTCATTTTTTCATACAGTTGATCTCAGATCAATTTAAACCTAAGCGGTAGCAAAAATAGGCTGTAATCGCATTTTCACAACATAATTTTTTCAATGTTTGCGCAATAAAATTTCTCTGTGAAACCTACCGAATGAAATTGAAAATTTCATAACTTCGATAAGCGAATCGAATGACCGACGAATGATCTACTTTGAAGAGGCAGTCATTCATGTGCATTTCATTCAAGTGCGGAGGATACTACTTTCAGAACTACGTACTCAAGGCTGCAGTGATCTCTGCAGATAATTGTCCACTCTTCCGATGGAAACTAAGGTCAAATTCGGTTTCTTCGATATGACAAGATCAGGGATATCCTCATTTTACAGAACTCGGAGTGCTCGTCTGATACTGATATAGTCGTGACCCTCAATTCAAACATTCTTACACAATTGCTCATTTCAATACTTATTATTCCAATGATTGGCTTATGCTTTGAACGAAGATTGAGAATGAAAAACATTTATTTCAAAATTAAAATGGACTCTTTTTCACGTCAAAATTGACATTCGACTATAGAAAAGCTACTTGAAAATATCTGGGACACCGCGGTAGCCCGGTTGGAAGAATAACGGATTAACGACAAGAGGATTTCGAGTTTGAATCCAACCAAATACCGGTGTACAAAGTGGGCTGGTACATGTAGACCACTCCTCGATGTAGACCACTTGCTAGTTCGAATCTAGTCAAAGATCGTCGATGTACTTAGGGGGCCTCATGCACTTTAAATCCTTCTTGGTTTCAAATGTCATCCCGTTGGCGTAGTGTGGAAGTTTTGCGATTGGGTTCCAGCTCAGGAGTTGTCTTGTTATCTGACCGTGGTTAATTACGTGGTGTTGTCCTCGAACCTTTTCCCTTAAGGAATTGATCCCGGATCGTTGTCAATAGGCTGTGTTGCTCTACTACGACGTCAATTAAAATTACATAACCTTACCTCTCCTCGGTAGGTATTTTAATTAACGTAGTACAGGAACAACACAACAGGCTATTGACGACGGTTCGGGATCAATCCCCCAAGGGAAAGATCCCGGACCGTCGTCAATGCCCATTGCGTTGCTTCAGTACGACGTTAATTAAAATACCTACTTACTAGCTGGGCTAGCATCCTGCGAGTTCAGTAAGGTGCGCTGATACGATTGCTGTCAGGGTTAAGGAGTTAGTTTCTATATCGGAGGGTACCTGGTTCGAATCCGGGTCAATGCATAGATGTTTGTAAGCGTATGATGAAGAGGCGGCTGGTGCATCTTAAATCTGTAGTGGCGGAAAGTTCTCACCATGAGTAGGTGTGGAAATTTGGAGAGTGGGGTGCCAGCTCAGGTCTTACCTTGTGGTTCAAAATTACTTGGTGTCGTCTTCGGATCTTTCAATTAGGAGCTTGATCCCGGACCATCAATAGCCTGTTGTGTTGCTTTAGTACTTACTAGCTGGGCTAGCATCCTGTGAGTTGTAAGGTGCGCTGATACGATTGCTGTCAGGGTTAAGGTGTTAGCCTCTATATCGGAGGGTTCCTGCTTCGAATCCGGGTCAATGCATAGATGTTTGTAAGCGCATGAAGAAGAGGCGGCTGGTGCATATTAAATATGTCGTGGCCGAAAGTCCTCACGATGGGTTCGTGTGGAAATTTTGAGAGTGGGGTGCCAGCTCAGGTGTTACCTTGTGGTTCAAAATTACTTGGTGTCGTCTTCGGTAATGGTAATGGTAATTTTAGTTAACGTCGTACTAGAGCAACACAACGGGCTATTGACGACGGTCCGGGATCAGTCCCTTAAGGGAAAGATCCGAGGACAACACCTCGTAATTTTGAACCACGGTCAGATGACGAAGCAACACCTGAGCTGGCACCCCACTCTCCAAACTTCCACGCCAACCCAACGTGAGGACTTTCAGCCACGACAGATTTAAGGTGCACCAGCCGCCTCTACACCATACATTTACAAACATCCATGCCCGAACCCGGATTCGAACCAGGAACCTTCCTATCTAGAGGCTAACACCTTAACCACTATACCGGTTGGTCGGCGGTTTCAATTAGGAGCTTGATCCAGGAACGTCAATAGCCCGTTGTGTTGGTCTGATAAAATTAATTGACGTTAATTAAAATTACCTTACCTTATCCTTCTGTGTCAGGGAGTGGGGTAGGTTAGTATTTAAATTAACGTCTCACTGGGAAACACAAAGGGCTATTGACGACAGTCCGGGATGAATCCCAAAGGGAAGGAATTGAGGAAAACACCATGCAAACATGAAGCACAGTCAAATGACGAGGCAACACCAGAGCTGACATCCCACACTCCAAACTTCCACATTACTTAAACGTGAGGACATTTAATGTCACGACTGATTAGACGTGCACCATTCCCCTTCCTACACGACGGTCTAAGGTTGTATTCGAGCTCGCAACCCGTTACTCTTTCAAGCAGGCGCACCCAGGACCGTTTGAAAAAGTAACAGACAAGGTGCCTCAAATGTCCTATCGTTAAATCGACGTGGAAGTTTAGAGAGTATGGTACCGGATCAAAAGTGACCTCGTCATCTGACTGAAGTTAAAAAGGACGTGTCGTTGTCCTCAATCTTTCCGTTGGGATTGTTCCCGGTCCGTCATCAATAGCCCGATATGTTACTCATTACGACACACACGTCAATTAAAATACCTACCTACCCCCCCCCTACATTGAAAATAATCTCTTTTATTCAGATGGTGTTGAATTAACATCCAATGGAAGCAACACGACGGGCTATTGACGACGTTATGGGATCAATCCGACCAATCCTGACGGGAAACCTCCGAGGACAACATCTCGTCATTTTGAAAGTTCGTCAAGATCACGAGGACAAAACCTGTGCTGATATCCCACTCTCCAAACATAACAGACAATTTTAACAAATATTGTTGAATGCAGAAATACATAAGGTTATTCAAATTTAGTATAGAAAACAGTAATTTTATGCATGGGCAGTTGAATTAACCTCTCACTGGAGCAACACAGAGGGCTATTGGCCACGGTCAGGAATCAATCCAAAAGGGAAAGGTACGACAACATCTCGTCATATGAACCACGGTCAGATGACGTAGATAACACCTGAGCTGGCACCCCACTCTCCAATCATCCACACCACACCAACGTAAGGACATTTGAGGTCACGACAAATTTAACGTGCTTGAGCCCCTCTGTACACGACGGTATTTGGTTGGATTCAAATTCGCAACCTTCCTGTTGCTAATCCGTTACTCTTCCAACCTGGCTACCGTGGTCCAAAGCTAACTAATAAAGTAGTTGAAAGCATATTATAAGGTCAGTATATGTAGTTGAATTAGCATTGCACTGAATCAACACAACTGGCAATTGGTGACGGTCCGGGATCTATCCTGGAGTGAAAGGTTTGAGGACAACATTCCGTCACTTTGAGGCACCGTGAGATGAAGAGGTCAACCCCAAAACTGGCACCTCAGTCTCCAATCTCCCACCAACATACCAACGTGAGGATATTTGAGGTCATGACAGATTTAACGAGCACCAGCCGCCAACGTATACAACGGTCTTTAGTTGGATTAAGTTTGGACTCGCAACACTCCAGTTGCTTATCTGAGACTGTGTCAACTGGTCTACCGGTATCCTCTGAGTATGATATTTGTTTTTTCGCATTAGATCCAATCGCGAGAACTGTAGTTATTATTAGGGCCCTGCAGCCGGATTGGCTGAGAACTATCTACCAGTCATCAATGTTTCGCTACGCTATTGATAAAAATGAAAACTTAATATGCATTTTTAATATTTTCTATGGCTATATATAAGTAGATATTTAACATTTAGGACCCGTTCACATGAGGCGCGTCAAACGCGCGTTTGGCGAGGCGTTTAGGGTCTCACTCTTGATCGATCGCAAAGATGGAAACTTGAATTAGAGGAATAAAAAAACATAATTTAATGCTTACGGAAAGCGGGATCTCGCTAGCCTCGCCAAAAGCACGTTGAAACGCCTCATGTGAACGTGGCCTTAGACTACGGCCGTTATAACAGTTGGACCATGATGGTGCCAAGAAAGAATTTAGACAAAGGCCAGTGGCATCAGTCGTACCTTGAAAGTTATTAGTATCGCGCCAAGAAACAATCACCCTTGTTATATCTATAGCCGTAGTCAAAAGGTTAAACATTTTAATGCTTTTTTGATTTTCGTGATGCATTTCTTTTGTTAGTGTTTAGAGAATGCACACTTGTACTGATTCCATTTACTGTGTAATAAAAAAACACCGCATCTCACAAAGTAAATTATTCATGGTAGCATTCATTGAATCAAAATTCATATCGAAAAACATCTACAATTAATTACCATTTCACTCCATTAAAACCCCCTCACAAAGCATCAAAAGAAGATTTAATGATTAAATTATTTCCTTCTCTTTATAGATAAAACAACATCCAGTCCATTAAGCAGTTATGTTGCAAACAAGACCCTAGAGCGGCTATGGTCAACCAGTGGTTTGGCCGCAAGAACCGTGCCGGTATACCTAAAAGTTGGTGAAACGATTTATAAACTGAGTAAGATTTATTTAATTTCAACTTATTAGTCTAGGACATTTGAGAAGCGTTTTCACAATTTCAAGTACACCTGTTTAAATTATTTTACGTATTTTTTTTATCTTATTGCTAAGTATCATAAATAGGTTGTTTAAAAATAATTTTGAAAGTCATTTGGGAGCAAACGGAGGATGGTAATTGCTATCAATTGTTTTGAAAATCAATCAAAATTATACATATTTTTTGTGAGATCGGCAAAGAAAATATTTTTGCTGTGCCGCATAGTTCAGAAAATTTGCGCGCCATGAGATATAAAGTTGTGAAATTATCTGCATTTCTTTTGTTAGTGTTTAGAGAATACACACTTGTACTGATTCCATTTACTGTGTAATAAAAAAACACCGCACCCCACAAAGTAAATTATTCATGGTAGCATTCATTGAATCAAAATTCATATCGAAAGACATTTACAATGAATTACCATTTCACTCCATTAAAAACCCCACACAAAGCATCAAAAGAGGATTTAATGATTAAATTATTTCCTTATCTTTATAGATAAAACAACATCCAGTCCATTAAGCAGTTATGTTGCAAACAAGACCCTAGAGCGGTTATGGTCAACCAGTGGTTTGGCCGCAAGAACCGTGCCGGTATACCAAAAAGTTGGTGAAACGATTTATAAACTGAGTAAGATTTATTTAATTTCAACTTATTAGTCTAGGACATTTGAGAAGCGTTTTCACAATTTCAAGTACACCTGTTTAAATTATTTTACGTATTTTTATCTTATTGCTAAGTATCATAAATAGGTTGTTTAAAAATAATTTTGAAAGTCATTTGGGAGCAAACGGAGGATGGTAATTGCTATCAATTGTTTTGAAAATCAATCAAAATTATACATATTTTTTGTCAGGTCGGCAAAGAAAATATTTTTGCTGTGCCGCATAGTTCAGATAGTTTGCGTGCCATGAGATATAAAGTTGTGAAATTATCTGTCTTTGAATAAAAACCCAATCCACAAGGAAAACGCATATTCTAGTTATATTAACAAATAGTTCCATAACGGTTTCTAGATTTTTTTCTTTCCAAATGGCATGAATTGAATGAATAATTTACAAAAATATACACTTAAAAATGGTAGAATGTATAAAAGAAATAGCTATTGAAAAACTAATAATACTTATAACTTATTAGTAATACGCATAAACTGTGTTACTAAACCACATGTGGAATAGTTAAAGTAATCTTACCTTTTTAAAATGTCCATGCTTGCGAAGACCTCGCAATCAACAGTTCGACGCCGCGTGTAGTGACAGCAAGAATCTCGCCATCTCTTATGGCCCGTTTTTCAAGTTTGAATTTCTCCACCACCTTCATCAGTATTCAGAAAGCCGTTCCCTCCTTCACTTTCGAACACTGACATAGATCTCGATCTCGCGGGAACTTATTTTGCCCCCTTTTTTTGCCAATCTTTTGTAATCGGTGAAAGTCGTCGAAAAACAATTACCTCGCGTGGAAACAAGCAAATTAAGAAACGCCACTTTTTTTTTTATTTAAATCATTAGCGGGTGGTTTTTTTTTTACCACCTAGCTGCTGATGCTTTCCACTCGAATGGAAAGGGACAATTAACATAAACACCAAATCTGCAGGGGGAAAAGAAAGCTTGCCTCAACCTGATTTCGCTCGGTTCGAAACTCAGCCACATCCTCTTTGACCCCGCTTGTGTATGTGTGTCGCAAGCGTTCAACTTGGAACTCTCTCTCTATTGCAAGTTCCAGATTGAGTGTCATAGGCTTCACGCGCAGGAAGCGGCTACGATTAGCGTTGGGGTAGATAGAAAAAAAAATCACGCTTGAAATAAAATATCCGAGATAATCCACTGATGTTCCCCTCAGAGAAGACTCTATTTGAATTTGGATTTTATGTCACTTGTTGCGCCTGCCTTGATTAAAGGGTTTTTGGTAACGGGGTGTACTCAGGATTTTAAATTGTAAATAGAGTAGAAAATATTAAGGGAATCAATGCACAAAAATCTTTTAAAATTTCGATTAATTAAAAAAAATTTAAATAAATGTTTATACAATTCTGTTTAAAATTATAATTTGGATTTTGTCACTTGTTGCTCCTGCCCTCATAAGAGAGTGTTTGGTATCGGGGTGTGCTCAGGGTTTTAAATTGTAAATAGAGTAGAAAATATCAAAAGGACCAATGCACAAATTTTTTTTTTTAATTTCGATTATTTTTTTATAAATTTAAATAAATGTTTATACGATTCTGTTTAAATTATGTATTATTTATAGAGATACATTGAGTAGAAGTATTTTAAATAATTTTTTGAAAATATATACCTGTACGTATTTGAAGTAAGGTCAAATTTATGCTTTAGACTTCAATATCTCAAAATGTGTACTTTTTCTATACTAGAAACATTTTTTTTAAAGTCTATGCGAATGTAAAAAAAAATTAGTTTATAAGTGTAACATACCTTATAACATATTTTAACACAGGCATTTTGTTTTTCTATCTGCTCAGAAAAGTTCATTTTAACTGTTGAAATTGAAAAGGATGAAAAATGGTCATTTTTCAAAAACAAATATGAGTATAAGAAAAAAAAATCTCAAAACTTCAAATTTTAAGTTTTTTTAAAATATCTCCGTTAAAGTGCTTAGAAGAGTCTTCATAACCTGCATCAAAAAATTCAAATCAATACACATAAAAGATTCTGAGAAAATGTTCCTTAAAATTTGACCATTTTAAAATTACGGAGATATGACTGCACTGGTCCCCTCAATTACCCAAGCACCTATCAGAGACCGCGTTTGCTGGATGGATATGGTGGTGGGGTTTTACGGCACAAGGGCCATATTTGGCCATGCTGCGTTTGACGCAAGGCATACAATATCAAGTGAAAGACATGCACACACAATGAAATTTTTAATGATACAGAAAAGAGAAATACACCCAGAGTATAGCCCAGTTGGGGAAGAGTAGAACATTAGCAACCCAAGAGTTGCTGTCGAAAAACGTCCAACCCAAGACCGTCGGGTACGTGGAGGCTAGTACACGTTAATGTGACTCAAATCTCTTCACGTTGGCGTGGTGTGGACGATTGCAGAAGTGGGGGCTCTGGTGGGGGGCTTCGTCATCTGATCGTGGCTTAAAATTGCGAGACATTGTCCTCTGATCTTTCACATTGGTATTGATCAAGGACAATAGCTCATAGCTCATTGTGTTATTGGTGACGGTCCCACTCCAAAGCGACATTAACTCCCCCTCCCTCGAAGCTCCGATTAGCACATTAACTGCCGGTTACGTTAGGATGTGTTGATAGTTATTGCCCCGCCATAGAAATGGGTTTTCCCCAGAAGCCGACGTTGAGTTGGTGTGGAAGTTTGGAGAGTGGGGTGCCAGCTCTGGAGTTACCACGTCATCTGACCGTGGTTCAGAATAACGTGGTGTTGTCCTCGGATAGGGGATTGGTCCCAAACCGTAGTCAATAGCCCATTGTGTTGCTCAAGTACGACATTAATTACAAATTACCGTTACCATTACCCAGAACCCGACTTACTTTTTTATAACATATATGATTCAAAAGTGCGCCAATACCAGAATAGATTAGCGAAAGTTCAGCCATCTAATTTACAATTTCATCATCTGTTAGAAGAGCCGCGGTAGCTCAGTCAGTAGAGCGTCGGGCTTCCATCAGAAGGGTTGTGGGTTCTGTCCTTGGCTGCAATTCTGATGGTAGCGAGATCGGCGCTTGGACCTGGCTAAAGACCGTCGTGTTCGCTAATGGTGGCTGGGGCACGTTAAATAGGTCGTGGTCACAAAGTCCCACATGTTCCCATACCAAATCAATACCTCTGGGGGTACCTGATCAGGGGGTTACCGGCCTCTGATTGGGATCTAAATTACGATATGTGTGAGTCAATGGATGTGTGAAAGGGACCTTCCTGTAAAACGGATGTGTCATGTATGAAGAAGTCCAACCCTCCGGGGCAATGGCACCTTCAATTGGGCCATATATGGCCCGCACAACAACAACATCATCTGTTAGAGGTTTATTGGAAACCACATACCTGTTCAACTTGCATACCTTTACTCCACGCCAATACCACGCCAACACCTAACATTTAAGGCCAATTGAAGCGGAGTATAAATGTTGAGTCGCAGCTCTTACCGTGCGAACGCGTGATTGGCTACTGAGACATCACCTCACTTTACGCGCTGGCGCGTTATTGGCTCTTTAGTTGATATATAAACAAATATTAACTCTATTTAGGTTTTATTTCTATTATTATTTAAAGATATGAAACAAATGACACCTCAAATGTCGTGCTCACACAAAGGAGGCCGGGGCTAGACTAAATTATGTGAGCAGCGCGAAGCCTCAACGTTCAGGCGTTTTTCGTAGAGCCCGTTGACGCTCAGCACCGGATGTCTATATGTTCTTGGATTCACATCTATATAGATTTTTCTTCCAATTGACGTTCCTATACTTTTTATTGTGTTTATTATGTATATTTTTGAACATTTTGAAATATTTGCAATATATCCACACTTCTAAGTCTGATATATGAGCAAGTATTGAATAGTTTAGTTTTATTTCTATTATTACTTATAAAGCGCAAAGAGAGATACGAAAAAAATAACACCTCAAAAGTCGTGCTCACACGATGAAGGCCGCAGCTAGACTAAATTAATGTGAGAGGCAGTGCGCGTTTTCGTGTCTCAAATTTGCGTTGCGACTGTATCAGTCAATGGCACCAGCGCAAGATTAATGAGCCTTTATTACATTCTTTGTTCAATTCTCTTTTGAACGCGGTATAGTTTATTTATGTATCATTTATATTCTTTGAGTTGCTAAATTTTTCACATTTACGCTTTTTTGTGACACTCAAAAATTGAGCGTGGTACCCCGGTTTCGAAAAGTAAGACGTATTCTAAGTCACAAAGAAATTGATCAATTAGGCAATAGGATGGTTTTGACGACACAATCGAAACATCTGAACTTGTGATTTGTTGTATCGGTCACCGTTATTGTTGCTACACGAGAGTTAGTTTTACACGGGGTTAATTATATGTCCATTTTTCTAGGAGAAATGGTATGATACACTAGGGAGTATCTCTGTTTCATAACCCACAGGCCTAAAAACCACAGTAGTTGTAAACTGCAACATCTTGCAGATAATTGTCTGATCAATTCAGTGTATTCAAACGTGAACAAAATCTAGTATTTTCAGAACTTTCACTGCTCAGCACTTTCTGTAAATTAAACAAATTATATTCTTTCCTGTTGTAAATTAAACAAATTTTTTTCTTTCCTGTTCACATTTTATGCTTGGAAAATTTCAGGCAAATCTTGCACTTTAGCGACATTACCATCAATCAAACCGGATTCCTTGTGAGATTCGCATCACGCGAATTCCGTTGTGCGGAATGTTTCACGTGACGGTGAAGACAGGTGAAATAGAAACCAAGCAGATAAAAGTATAAATTAATCAAACATATTAAATGCTAGCAAGTCTAGCAGTGCGTGGCCTCGAATAAAAGCCAACAAACAAAATGAGATGATTGCAGTTTTTTCAGTTTGGTTTCGAACTGATATTCAAAGTGGGCGGTGTGATGTTCTTAGTCTGGGAACAGCTACACTCTACGTTTATGAGCGATGGCAACGGCCTTGTCGATTTTTTTTAGCGAACTTCTAAAGTCGCCAAGGAAAGAATTATTTCCTAACTCTTTTTCTGTCACAAATTTTTTCCTTTTTACAACACACTTTTTAAACACATTTCAGAACATTTTGAAAAGTATGTTTTTTAAAAACTTTCACAAAAAGTAGTAAGCTTAAGCATATATCAAAACACTTGAACTTATCAATTGCACTAAATACAGTAGGCATGTTGAAAAAGAAAAAGATTTACAAAAGAAAAAAAGCAAGAAATAATACAACGTGATAACGTCAGAATTCTTTCGTAAAAAAATAATGTAAACGAAAATGGTCAAAAAAACAAAACTTTTAATCCTTTCGTCAAAAAAGTGTTATAGTAAAATAAAAATTCTACAACTGTCAAAGTACAAATAAATGGACCAATGGTATCACAGAAAACGATTTAAAAGGACCAATGCAATCAAAGGATATTTAAAAAACAAAATAACCAATGGGAAGAAAGAAAAAATTTCAAACGAATCAATGAAATCAAACGACTTTAACGGATTTTGGAAGAACTTTCTAGAATATTCAAAATGAAAATTGAAATTTTCCGTTTGCCGAGGTTGCCATGAAAACCACAACAACCGTAACGAAAGATGGGTTGTCTTAATTTATCGTAACTCGCTAATAAAAGTGCGCCAAAAAAAATCGCCAAGCCGTTGCCATCACTCATAAACGTAGAGTGTAGCTGTACCTTAGTCTGTAATTAATGCATTGTGTATGTGAAAAATAAATCATTTCTGTTAAGAATTGCATCCCTCTTTGTTCATCTACTATTCCAAGATATGTTACATTGGCGTCTAGAAATAGAATTTCAAATCGGCAAGAGACGCAGCGCCATTTGATTTTGGTTTGTTATTTTTGGGTTTTATGGAGCAAAGGTGATATCTGACCAAACACAAGACAATGTCAAGTAAAGTGTCGTGAAAGAGGTAAAAGAAGGTGTGTTGGCAGGTAGTTAATTAAGCCGTAATACAACGGGTTATTGGTGGCAGTCCGAGTTCAATCCGAGGACAACACCACCATATAATGAACCAGGAAAAGAAAGGATTATGGGAATAGAATAGAGCGATGAGACCAGAAAAAGATGGCTTGGTTCCGCCGGGAGTGCGATTCCCATGTCATGATTATGAGTACCTCCAGTCCGCGAAACCCAGACACATCTAAAGGAGATATGCCCCAGAGCATTTTTTTTTCTAATGGCGGGCACATTTGACCGAAGTCATTGGCCACTACAAGGCCGGAAGTGATGGCCACTTGTGAAAAGGAGCACCCAGTGGGAGGGCCATCATTGCCCCTAACAATTACTTCGTAATTTTGAACCATGTTCAGATGACGAAGCAACACCTGAGCTGGTATACGCTTACAAACATCCATGCCCGAACCCGGATTCGAACCGGGGACCTTCCGATCTAGAGGCTAACACCTTAACCACTATACCGGTTGGTCGGCATGCCCCAGAGCATAATAGGCGCAATAGAATACTGCTGAAGCTTTTATGTGTTTGCAGTCACTATATCGCATGTGCATCAGAGAAGGAAGGAATAAATTTGGCGTAATACATGTATCAATTCCAAAGTATTTCAAGAATTGGAAAATTGACGTTCGTGATTCAATTCTGACTTTAAGGTATCAGGACTGATCGATTCATCGACAGAAAAACGGTGAGTTATGATTATTTTTGAGGCTAATCCGAATTTATATTTTAATAGTGTCCAAATGTGGTGCATTTTTTGTTGCGTTTTATGGTATTTGCTATAAACGTCACACTGAGCTAACACAAGGGACTATTCGTTGTGTCTTATGAAACGTATGCTATTGGTATTTTCAATTAACTTCAAACTGGAGCCTTGTGTTGAGTTGGTACAGCTACATTCTACGTTTATGAGTGATGGCAACGGCTTGGCTTTTTTTTGGCGCACTTCTAGTAGCGAGTTACGATAAATTAAGGCAACCCATTGTGGTTTTCATGGCAACCTCGGCAAACGAAAACTTCAATTTTCGTTTTGAATATTCTAGAAAGTTCTTCCAAAATCCGTTAAAGTCGCTTGATTTCATTGATTCGTTTGAAATTTTTTCTTTCCTCCCATTGGTTATTTTGTTTTAAAAATATCCTTTGATTGCATTGGTCCTTTTAAATCGTTTTCTGTGATAACATTGTTTCATTTATTTGTATTTTGACAGTTGTGGAATTTTTATTTTATTATAATAGTTTTTTAACGAATGGTTTTGTTTTTTGACCATTTTCCTTTTCATTATTTTTTTTTACGAAAGAATTCTAACGTTATCAGGTTGTATTATTTCTAGCTTTTTTTCTTGGTACAGCTACAGTCTACGTTTATGAGCGGTGGCAACGGCTTTTGGCGATTTTTTGGGCGCACTTCTAAAGTCGCCAAGGAAAGTATTATTATCTAACTCTTTTAATATCACAATTTTTTTTTCTTTTTACAACACACTTTTTAAGCAAATTTCAGAACGTTTTAAAAAGTATATTTAAAAAAAACTTTCACAAAAAGTAGTAAGCTTATATCAAAGCACATATCAAGCACATATCAAAACACATTTGTGAACCAGCAGAGAAACTAAGCTACGAATGGTAAGAATACCCTGAAACTTATAAATTACACTAAATACAATGAGCATGTTGAAAAGGAAAAATATTTACTAAAAGAAAAAAAGCTAGAAATAATACCTGATAAAGTCAGAATTCTCTAGTAAAAAAATAATGAAAACGAAAATGGTAAAAAAAAAAAAAACTCTTAATCCTGTCGTGAAAACTATTATAACAAAATAAAAATTCCACAACTGTCAAAATACAAATAAAAGGACCAATGGTATCACAGAAAACAATTTAAAAGGACCAATGAAATCAAAGGATATTTTTAAAACAAAATAACCAATGGGAGGAAAGAAAAAATTTCAAACGTATCAATGAAATCAAACGACTTTAACGGATTTTGGAAGAACTTTCTAGAATATTCAAATGAAAATTAAAAGTTTCCGTTTGCCAAGGTTACCATGAAAACCACAACAGAAAGATGAGTTGCCTTAATTTATCGTAACTCGCTACTAGAAGTGCGCCAAAAAAAATGCCAAGCCGTTGCTATCACTCATAAACGTAGAGTGTAGCTGTACCTTTTTCTTTTGTAAATCTTTTTCTTTTTCAACATGCCCACTGTATTTAGTGTAATTGATAAGTTTTAGGGTATTCTTACCCAACATTCGTAGCTTAGTTTCTCTGCTGGTTCACAAATGTGCTTAAGCTTACTACTTTTTGTGAAACTTTTTAAAAAATATACTTTTTAAAACGTTCTGAAATGTGTTAAAAAAGTGTGCTGTAAAAAGAAAAAAATTTGACAGAAAAAGAGTTAGGAAATATTAATTTCCTTGGCAACTTTAGAAGTGCGCCAAAAAAATCGCCAAGGCCGTTGCCATCGCTCATAAACGTAGAGTGTAGCTGTTCCGAAAGGAAGAAAAGAGGATGTAATAGTTTTGGCACAAAATCTAGGGTGATTGATACCGAACAGTTGCCAATAACCAGTTGCATTGCTTCAATGAGACGTTAGATAAACTACCTACCCACATACATATGGTGGTACTTGAACGATTCAAATTAATCTGTTTTTTTTTTTAAATCCTGATTTACATTCATAACGATTTCTACGACCACCTTTTCGGTACAGCTACACTCTACGTTTATGAGTGATGGCAACGACTTGGCGTTTTTTTTGGCGCACTTCTAGTAGCGAGTTACGATAAATTAAGGCAACCCATCTTTCGTTTCGGTTGTTATGGTTTTCATGGCAACCTCGACAAACGGAAACTTTCAATTTTCATTTTTAATATTCTAGAAAGTTCTTCCAAAATCCGTTCAAGTCGTTTGATTTCATTGATTCGTTTGAAATGTTTTCTTTCCTCCCATTGGTTATTTTGATTTTAAAATATCCTTTGATTGCATTGGTCGTTTAAATTTTTTTTCTTTGATACCATTGTTTTATTTATTTGTATTTCTACAGTTGTGGAATTTTTATTTCATAATAATTTTTTTTTCACGGCAGAGTTCTGACGTGTAATGTTTTTCGCATTTGTGGAATATTCTTGCTTCGTAATTTTTTTTATCTCGGGACCGTTCTGATGTATCAGGTTGTATTATTTCTTGCTTTTTTTCTTTTAAAAATCTTTTTCTTTTTCAACTTGCCTACTGTATTTAGTGTAATTGATAAGTTTCATGGTATTCTTTACCCAACATTCGTAGCTTAGTTTCTCTGCTGGTTCACAAATGTGTTTTGATATGTGCTTAAGTTTACTACTTTTTGTGAAAGTTTTTTTAAATATTCGTTTCAAAACGTTCTGAAAATGTATAAAAGTGTGTTGTATAAAGAAAAAAAGGTTTTGACAGTAAAAGAGTTAGGAAATAATTCTTTTCTTGGCGACTTTAGAAGTTCGCCAAAAAAAATTGCCAAGTCCGTTGCCATCCCTCATAAACGTAGAGTGTACTTGTACCACATTATGTAGGTATTTCAATTAAAGTCACACTGGAGCATCATAATGGGCTGTTGGCGATGGTCGAGTACCTAAATCAAGGATGTGTTTTGAAGAACGTAAAATAATTTTTTCAATATCTCGTTATTCGATGATGGTTCATGCTTGGAGTCATAATTACGAACTCAGTACTAAGTCTACCAATTGAAGAAGACAGCTATATCTAGCCAATGAGACATTTTTATGCCGTTACCACGTTTATTATCTATACTGTATTCATTATATTTGTCGTTTATTTATTCGTGCACTTTTATGCAAGTATCGCAATTCCAAAAAGCCTAGTACGTATGCAGAATACATACAGCTGCAGGAAAACAAACCTTTTCTTTTGTTGTGTATCATACACAGAGAATTGAATGAAACCATCGAGACTGAATAACGTCTTCAAATCCATTATAAGGGGTCGTCTACATGTCTCAAATTGTTCACAAACTTCGTAGTTTCTAATCAAAACACCAAATTTTGAATTCATATGTATATCAAAATTTAATTTCGTATGTTTTCTCAGGTCATTTCGTCCATCCGTTTCTGGATTGTGCGTTCTAAAAATTTCTTTAACCATTATTTCTGTTTTGCTCCAAAATAATCTTCTTGTTACGGTGATTTTTTTTTTTTTTTGAAAAACCCAACAGAACTAAATCCGTTTCGTTTTATGATAATAATTGGATAAATCCCGGATTGTGACGTGAGCAAATATTTTTTGCAAAGTAGCAATTGACTCTTATGTTTTTTGGTATGCTAATTTAAAATATTTCATTCGTTTTTGTCCATCACGTAACAGTTTTTGAAAATTGAGTTTGAAAATTTTGAAAAATAATGCGTTAGATACCATGTAAATACATTTCTAGGAAGTAAAACAAAGTAATAAGTAAGAAGTTTTGTGTGAAAAATTACTTTAATACTCAGATATATATTTAGAATCCACATTACTGAGTCGTTTGCTATCATTAGTACAAAATCATATGATTCTGGATATTCAGCAATGGCCGCATAAAGTCAAGTTTCTAAGGCTTTATAGTACCTTTTTCTTTTGTGTTGAATACTCCGCGTGGAAGCAGATCTTCTGTGTGTAACTTGTGGCTGTTCTCTACGTAGCGACCAGCAGTAATCTGCTATCATGTTTTTGTTCCATCTACCTTTTTATTTGCATTCCATCTGCTTAATGTCTTGGTGAAATCTTTCACCGTGTTCTTCACTGACGGCACCAAGATTTTCAGGAAAATAGTCCAGGTGACACATTAGGAAATAAACTTTTAAGCTGACAGAACATCCTATTTTTTTTTTTAATTTTCAAGCATACTTTGTACAATTTGTTTAAAGATGGGATCCTTATAATTTCCCAGAAATTTATTAACAACTTTTTTAAAGAAGCTCCAAGCTTTCTTTTCAACATTTGTCATACATACTTCAAATTTTTCGTCATTCATAAGTTTTCGAATATCTGGTCTCACAAACACATCTTCCTTTACTTTGGCTGCAGATAATCGAGGAAATGCATGAAGCAAGTGCTCGAAACACCGACTTTCTTTGCCTAGAGCTTTCACGAATTGTTTTATCAAATCAAGTTTTATATGAAGTGGAGGCAGAATAATCTTTTCTCGGTCAACCAAAGCTTCCTCAATAACATTTTTTCTGCCAATATTCAACTTCTCTGTTACTGGCCACTCTCTCTTAATCCAATGTTGACTCCTTTCCTTACTATCCCACTCACACAGGAAGCATGGATATTTTGTATATCCCCCTTGTCCAAGAAGCATGGTAATTACTTTTAAATACCCACATATGGTTCACATGTGATACTCGTATTTAAGTTTGTTAAAAATGATGGCTAAATTTTAGTAGCATTCTTTGTAGTGCACGGAATGTCCAACTGGTATTGAAGCATATTTGTTTCCGTTATAGAGTAGCCCATCTTTTAGGCTTCTTTTGCATGAGTCAATGAAGAGCCACCATTACTGTGCGTCATATTCAATTTGAAACTGTGCCATCAAGCCAGGACTATTGCTGCAATAAACTAAATCAACATCTTCAGAAAAATAAGGAATGAAATCGTTTTCTCGTCTTCTAAACCATGAAAAATAGACACCAGGTGGCAATAAGTTTTTTTTTTCATTTCACCTAGAACCTAGTAGTTTTGTGGAATTTTTAGGAAGTCCTAAGTCTGTCACTAAATCATTTAATTCACTTTGTGAGAAGAGTTGAGGATCGTTACTTCGTGCTGCATTGAAATTATCATCAGATCCTTTGTCGTCTTCTTCGGAGTTAGAAGATATATCTTTAAGTTTTTATGGTGGTTTAAATATGAGTATTCCAGAACCATGGGGTACGGGACGCACAGACGATGGAATGTTTGGGTAAACAAAAAGCCCTGTAAATATTCCTTTCCTATTTTTGGCGTTGAACCCATGCACATTTGAGGAACAAAAGTAGCAGTCATTGTTGAGAATAGGAATGTACCACGTGGGTGTTGTTGAGAGTGGAGCTTCTTGCTGACACTCTCGGCGAGACTACGTGATCGTTCGAAAAGTAATGTGATTCAAAACAATTTAAAAGACTTCCTGAATGGCACGGCTTCGGGTGTGAGCTTTCTTGATGAGCTCCCTCCTTGTACTAGAAACTTGAATTTATGTATTTCAGCGTGATATTATTTGTTGCGTTGTTGTACCGTTTGTACTGTTTGTTTGATGTCCGAAAATAAATCACAAAAAGACATTCTTGGACTCGATGATTCTTTATAGTCATCACTGTGGTTAGTTAGCTCCCTCCAGATCATCGGGATATCGAGGCGAAGATATTTTTGTTTTTCATATAACAACTGTTTCAATTCTTCCACACAAATACAACAGACGATGTGTGGGGCCCAAGATTTATCCTGATCTCCCAGCTTGACACCAAAGTAAGCATTTTTAACAAAATCTGTAATTTATTTGATGTTTCTTGATTAAAAATTCACCGCAGATGTAGCAAAATTTTTTAGAGTCATTACATTAGCCCCTTGTAGCCATTTTACAAAATTGCCCACAATCACAAAAATAAATTCCAATCACTGATTAAATGGTATGATGGTTCAATTGAAAAAAAGAAAATTCAAATCGGAAAAGAAAATTCTTATAAAAACACGTATGTTAGACTTTAAATTAACATAAAAATCAGCAAAAATTTAAACCGTCTTCATTTGCAAAACTTAACTCAGAATGACAATACAAAACGGAACATTGGGGGTGTACCGACTGCAGTCTCCCTGGCGCCAGTAACGTCTGTGTTTAGAGACAGGCGCCTCAATCCCATGATAGTACTTTACGCAAGTCCAACTTGATTGGCTAATCGGATCACATGACCTAGATACGTATGTCAATAAGGTTTATAGTTGTTGGCGATTTATCTCTTCCTTTCTGCTTTCTTCTTTTCTTTTCAGATCCATGGCTATGGGTGGGTAGAGGTGGGAGCCGAAAATTGTATCCTTTTATTATATAAGTTAATAATTATATAAGTTAGTGTTTTATGTATGCTTTTTGTTACATCAGAATGGTCCTAAGCCAGCGGTGGATACGACACCAACATCCTAAAGCAAAGGGGACGGCAGAGGGGCGGAAAAATATCAGCTGGTAGTGAGTTCAGGAGTGGTTCTTAGATTATTTATGTAAAATCAACGGAAGCTTGGAAAAATATGAAAAGGGTATTAAAAATTAGGAAAAGTAAATTAGAATGAAAAGAAATTAAATTGGAATTTTTTTTAAATAATTTGGAGGATCTAAAAATTCTTCCGACAGCTGGGTTCGAACGCGGGAAATCATCCTCCGCTGCCGACGCTAATCTGAAAGTGGGTTACTTTTGCCATTAGGCCATCGTTGCTTCACGAAAAGAAGCTCTTTAAAGTATAAGTACCCTTAATATAAGTTGGCAAGAAATACTACTAACAGCACCACCACAACACACCAACCACCATACAACATATATATGAGGAGCAAATCAGAGTCAACTTGTCGGACACTTACGCTGTACGCTGAGGCGCTAGTGTATGTATTGTATTTCTACGAAACAACGCGCATATTCAAAATAAAATGGTTACTGCAACAATCAGATTGGCGAGATATCCAAGTGAAGCCAAGCCCGTGAAACTATCCAATCAAGTTGGACTTGCGTAAAGTACTATCATGGGATTGAGCCGCTTCTGTTTAGAGTTGGTGTCACATATCTGTCTTAAGAGGAAGTGACAGAATGAATGAACTTCATCTCATTGTCTACACTATTTATCAATTTATTTCCTTTTTTTTTTCTTAATTTTTGTGTGTCGAACATGTTTTTATTTTATCAATTGTTTATTATAAAATAACAAAAAACATCATATAAAAAGCTTAGTTTTCCGGAAATATTTTCACCGCAGACCTGTGTAATCAATAACCTTTTATTATGAAACTAAAAGGGAACACCAAACAGGAAATATTGAAAGGTAGGAAGGTAGTTAATTAACCTCGCACTAGAGCAACACAATGGGCTAATGGCGACGGTCCGGGATCCATCTCGATATCACCTCTTCGTTTTGAACCACGGTCAGATGACGAGGTCACATCTGAGCCGGCACTTCACCTTTCCAAATTTCCACACCACGCCAACATGAGGACATTGGAGGCCACGATAGATTTAATGTGTACCAGCCACCGTGTTCTAATCCACTGCTCTTCAACTGGGCTACCAAAGTCCTGTAAATACTGAAAGATTTCTTATGTCTACAAAGTTTCTATAAGTTCTTTATTTCATTTATTACGAAATGCTGGTTATTAAAAAAAAGTTGACTACAATCAGAATGTATCAAATATTATTGGTATTCAAATACTATTTCAGTATTTAATATATATTGCGTTCAGAAAGGACCTTTTAAATAGAAATATTGCGCACATTTTCCATTTTATTAAATAAATACTTGATAGAAACACCAATATGATAGGGAGATTACGGAATTAGTTTTTGTTTTAAATATGACATTTTTCAAATTTGGATGTTGCATTTATAACTTATTTTTAAATGTGATGCAACAACAGTTCTTTATGCGAATTGTATTTAAATAATTTATTTAAGATTCCTTGTCGATTGGTGCCGATTTAATTTGCTCTGCTATGAATGATCCCTGTTTTTATACATGTTTTGTTAAGCACATGGTTATGATTGCGTCAGACATTTTTTGGGTAAGCACAAGAAACATGTCTTTTTTTCCCCACCAACTAACTCTATGGGAATCCCTTTGAATCATTAAGATCTTCCTATTTTCTAACTGTAATGGTATTCGACGGTTGAGTGTCATAACAAACATTTTCTCTTATCTTATATTTTTATTATTCATTTTTAATGCAATCACAACTAGCTTAAAGTAATGCGACATCGACAGCAAAACATATATATATATTGCCTGGTAAATTTCAAACTGATGATTTAGAAAGTAGATTTAGTTTATATAGGCAGCTCGCAAGTTCACAGTATCATATTTCAATACAACAGTTATTGGAGTGTGAAAAAAAAATTAAGGATAAAGTCAGTATTGCAACTTAAAATTCCAACAAAAGCTTTTTGTGAAATAGTAATTAACGATTTTGAAGTTGGTGATTTTATAGATGATTATGATATTGAAGGCAAACATTTTCCTATTACTGTTGAATATTCAGATTTAGATGATGTGAATTCATATGTACCAGTATTTATTTATATAGCTGGATATATATTGTATACATAAAGTATTAAAAAAAGAATATTGTGAATCATGTGCAGAAACTCATTTGTGTAATAAAAAATTAAACTTAAATGTTAATTATGATTTTGTTAAAAACTTAGATAGAGGACACAATAAAAGTTTCCCAAAGAACACATAGTAAATGCAGTGTTATATAATTATGTTGTCGTAAATAAGTTATGTACGAATTTTAAATCTGAATTTTTAAAGTTAAAAGATCAGCGTAAAATTGTTTTGTCAATTACTATGTCTATACTAGATGATAATGATATGTTGCTATCTGAAGAAACGTGTGAGAATTTTCATAACATAGGCACTATTCTTAAAAATGTTTTATGGACATCTTCAAACATCCTTCTTAATAATTTTTGCAAGAAATGTAATGATGATGTAGTAGCATCTAATTATTTAAAAAAGAATAGCGATAAGAAAGGTAAGAAGAAAACTGAAGTTAATGAAGCAAATTGTTCCAACCAAAGAAAGTTGGGCAAATTTATATGATCGTTTATTTTTTTTTCATAAATTTAAATGCACCAAATATTTTAAAAATTCATTCTTTCCTGATGTTTATAAGTCTATTATTCTAAGTTTTAGCCATGTTGATGTTTCTTAGTTAAATGTATCAATAACTAATGCTGTGTTGATTTCATTTAAATTTTTAATAATTTGTGCTTAGTTTATAAATTTTAGTTGTACCGAAATATTGCTGTTTGGTTTGATAATAAAAATGTTTTTCTGATTTGGTTTTGTTCTTTTCTTGTACTTTATTTCATAAACAGTGTATTTGTGTAACTTTTTTACCTTAAATAAGTCCTTAAATTTTAAAAATTTACATTTTGTATCTCAATTAGGTATTTATGGTCATTATTTAAAACAAGATAAATGTATAGTGTAATTTAAACTATAGCAAGCCTAGAAGTTTTTAAAAGGTTAACTAAAGTAAGAAGTTAGATTTATTCGAACACAACCAAAGTAAAAATGAAGTTATTTTCCTTAGAAAGAAAATATCAGCAGGTAATATTATCCAATCCCTCCTACACTCCTTCCAAACATCTAAAAATTTAACCTCCTCCCTCTCACACAAATCCCTTAACAACCCATTCATCTTATTGGCCCTTTGATTTAACCACCCATTACCTAACCCATACCTAGGTAGTAATCCTAATACTGTTACTTCTGCCCCATGAGACTTAATGCCTCTAATGATAAGCAAATCAAGGTGTTACGTCATCCGACAGTGAATCAAGCGCTTTGCGCAAAGTGAATTTCTGCAATACAGAGTTGGATTTCAGAGTGTAAGGACTCGAAACGGTTTGTTATGGCTCCGAAGTATCATTTGGAAGAATCTGTGAAGTGGAGCATTATTGGCCGTTTAGAAGCAGGGCAGACAAACATGGAAGCAGTGAGATGTGTGAATAATCTAATACAGACAGTCTATGTGCTATGGAAACAATTTCAGAACTCTGGAACTGTTGTAAGTAGGCCTGGACAAGGTCTTAAACGTATACAACTGCTTCTCAAGATCGATATTGGCAATAACTGCCCGCAGTAATAGGAAGTTTACTGCTCGGCATTTACGTTCAGAGCTTTCTGCCACCACGGAAAATGTTGAATCACGACAAACTGTATACAGAAGGCCCAATGAAAAAAGGAGCCTTTGTGCCAGAACTCAAAGGGTATTTGTTTCACTGTCTTCACAACACAAGAGGGATCGCTTTAATTGGTGCAAAGAACAGCAGAACTGGAATCAACACCAATGTGCCCATGTTCTCTTTACTGATGAGTCAAGGTTTAGTTTAGCATCTGATTCTAAGCGTTTGTACATCTGGAGGGAATGTGACCGTTTTGATAGTGCAGGTGTGATGGTGTTGGGTGGAATAAGGATCTATATACGTACGCCCCTACACGTTTTTAACAGAGGATATGTGACTGGCCAGGGATATTGTGATGAGGTTTTAGAACGTTATGTAAGACATTTCAGAGATGCATATGGATATGATTTTTTATCTATGGACGATAATGGTCGTCCGCATCGAGCAAACCTCGTTGACGAATTCCTTGAAAATGAAGCCATTGAGCGAATACCGTAGTCAGTGAAATTTTCTGATCTGTACCCGATAGAGAACTTTTGGGACCTCCTTGGAAAAGCAGTGGCACGTAGACATCCTCCTCCTAGATATATAAATGCCTTGAAGATCGCATTGCTGGAGGAGTGGAACTTAATTCTCCAAACTGGGGTTAACAACATGATTCCCAGCATGAATTCACGTTGTGATATGTGTGTACAAGTCAGGAGCGATCACATTCTATATTAAATTCATAGCCTTAATTTTTTCTGAGCTATTCATTTTTTCTGGACTTTTTATCACATATTATTGCTAGTTTTATGGTTTCATGCCACAGTTTTATATCATATGCAGTGTTCTTAAATTTTTTCCTATGTATTTATGTGTAATGATATTGTGTCTCATTCCAGAAAAATTCATACATCTCACAGTTTCTGAGAAACCCGTGATTCTATGCATGTAAAGATAATTTTGGACACCTGTGTATATTTAGATTGCTATGGGGAAACGGACAATATTGTTATGTAATGAACTCATATTTTTAAGTATTTACAAAAGGATCTGGTTGTGAGACACAAAACTGTTTCCCGTTGCCTAGCAACTGCATTTGCTTTTTTTTTTTAAAGAGTTTTGAATCGTCAGCAGGCTGATTTTCTTTTCAGAACTTGCTTTGCCTTTATATTCGTAATCTATTGCAATTTGCAGTTTCTGCTCTATTAAATTTTATTATTATTTTCAATTTTTTTTTTATAATTTAAAGTTTTGGAGAATTTTGCTTCTTATTCTTATTTTTATGTTGCTGTTATATGCTAAATATTCTGCAATTACCTGGTACTTTGAAAGTTCTTGTGTAAAGTCAAATAAATTTGTTTGTAAGATTGACTAGTAATTTTGAATTGTGATTAAAACTTTTGAAGTCATGTACCTTGGTGTACTAAGATTCGTTAAAAACATTCCTAATTTCCCTTTTATTTATACTAAACAGAAGGTAACTGTATCGGTTATAAACCATTAATATAATCCCTTGAGCTATTGTTAATTTTAATATTCACTTTATATGTTTTTCACATACCTAAGACTACCAACTCAAGAAATTCATAAGGTTCCCAACAAATGTATTGTTAACTGTCGAAATTCTTAACGCGTTCTTTATGTATAAAATGCATTACATTGAACACTGAGTGCTTCATGCAGAAGTTCGTAAAACTTTACTTGCATCTGATGACGGTCCATAATTTTCACATACAGTTTTTCAACTCTATCTGTGGTTTTTTTTAAATAACGATAAATTAGTTGGATAGTTGGTTAGATTTTCTGGTGCAAGAGCTTTACCAAGCTGCGATAAGTAACAAATGATATGTAAATGGATGTGCACACAATAGGACATTTTTTTGATACATAATTGATAAATGCACCCAGGGAGAAATTAAACATGTGCGCCTATAACTTTAATTGAATAGTGGTTAGAAAGTTTCCAGCATTATTACAGATCCCTATATATTAACTTGCATATTTAGGAAACTGGAAGTGACTATGCTTCCGAAATTCCGAGTTGTATTTTGACAACAGCTCCATCCTTGTGTTTTACAAGTCAGCAATATTTAATACCCTATATACATCATTTACTGATGTTACGGTGAGAAAAATTTGCTTTGTGAGAGACAAAAACAAATTTTCATCACTAATTTTGGAAAAAAATGTATAGAAAATCATAACAAAATTAAAAACGTCAAAAAAAGAATCTGTATTTTTACCATCAACCTGATTGTGCATCAGCGTTACGTAATGATTAAAATGTACCTTTGATCTCATCCTGTTTTTAGGCAGAAATTGCTCTTGTATTTACTTCTTTTTTATTTATATTTATTTCCGTTAAAAGATGCACTCCAAAGACTGAAACAAAAGGTCATTGCGTAGATATCTCTTTGGCGGAAACGTGACCTTCACCCAAATCCATCAGTTTCTACGCGTAGAGAAAGATTACAGATAATCTACAATAATAAGTCCTTTAATCTTAGTTTATTTTGCGATCAAGCTTCAATACTTAAAATCTAATGACTCAATCTATTTTTTTACAGATTTTTGTCAAATGGCGCCACTAAATCTTGGTAATCTATTTCATTGGATCTTTGCTTCCTGTATTATCTTCATGGGTAACGGAAATATCCGCAAGTATAGGTAATAGGCTTTAAAGAGGCCGATATTGACATTTTATGAGCTTTAACGTGGTTAATGTAGCAGGTTCTGTAACTTCTTGACCAGAGGTTCAGTGAACGCATTACATAAAGCAGTGAAAATCTATAACCGATCGCGGTTTTTATTCAACTGTGTTTTTAGTAGTTATTCTGCAGAGATACTGTCATACAACCATTGCGAGGATTGCAAAGGAAACAGACGAAGTCCAAATATTCGTGGTATGCGTGTTTTAGTTTTTCTGCACCAGAAAGTGATGTTCTTTAGACAGGTGAAGTGTGTGTGCCTGTGTCTACCAACCGACTACCCGGGAGCAGAAAGTGCTTAAAACTGCGACGTACATCGCATAACAAAGTCTTTGTATACAATTTTTCCTTAATTTTTTCAACATTTTAGCCGATATTTTTTCAATCATAAGTTACGATTTTTTGCAGTACAAAGCGAGCTCCTTGCCACGCCTTTTTTTTTCTATCTACGGAACCAACTCCGCACACCGCCACAATTACTACGAACACTTTATAAATAACACATCTTCTATGTCAATGACAAAATATTTAACTTCAAAAGTGATTGACAGAATTGCGAATTCTGAAAGTATGCCTTGGTTTTAAATTAAGTAAGTTAATTAATTTTGTTGTGTTTTATTAGATACTAGGGGGCCCGCCCCCTGCTCGCTAACGCTCGCCAACCCCCGGAGGATTGCTTCGCAATTCTCATTGGTTCGCAACGCGAACCTATGCTCGCTTCGCTCGCATCAATGAACACACGTGTCCTAGCAGAAGGGATTGATTACAAAATATATTCCAAAAAAATATTTTTCAAATCTAAATTTGTTGCATTACATAAAAGATATATACAGTACCTCTGGAATCAGAATTTAGATGAAAACTTTGAGCAAATTTTTACTCGCAATGTGAGCGTTGCTTTGGAAATTGAATACCCAGCATGTTGTTTGTGAGTACATTTCCCCAGTACTCGAGCCACCCGTACACTTTTTGACTGAGTTTGTTGTCGAAAGTTGTAGTGCACGCGTCTTGTTGTACTATAATTGTTAGCCTTGAAAAGGGCCGTTTTTTAAATAGCCCTGAAAAGATCCTCCGCTTTCTTAGATTTCTATTACAAACCGCAACAGCTCGTCTAAAATTCATTTTTTTTTCAATAAAATTTCATCCGATAACGCTATAGATTCAAATGACTCGCGAGGCTCCTAGTAAACAAACAATCGCACAATGTTGCCAAAACGCGGTAACAAATAACGTCTTTTTTGCGTGCCACGTAAGAGAAATATATATATAGATATGTAATACACTATATAGGGGCTCCGTCCCCTGCTCGCCGACGTTTGCCAAAATTCACGTTTAGAGGTACTCTAAAAAAATCACTGCTGAAGACTGAATATTTGTACGTCTGTTGATCACTCGCGTTAGAAATTTCGCTTTTTCTACTTTGACACTTAATGAACCATAAACTAATAGCAGCCTCGGAAAAAAATGGTAGTACCGTAAACCGTAACTTTTCTCTTCCTCCAGGATATGTTGAACCCGAACCTTTGCCACTAGCTCGTCTTGTTGCCTCCCCCCCGCTCCTCTTTTAAGAAGAAGTAAATCAACAACCTACCAACCGAAGGGGCTGCGGTAGCTGGAAGAATAACGGATTTGCCACAAGACGGTTGCGAGTTCGAATCCGTCGTGTACAAAGGGGGCTGTTGCGCGTTAAATCTATTGTGACCTCAAATGCCCTTAGGTTGGCGTTGGGTGAAAGTTATCTCAGTTTTGACCTCGTCGTTTGACCTTGGCTCCAAATTACGTGGTGTTATCCTCAAATCTATCCCTTCGTGTTTTATCCCAAATCGTCAAAATTGTTTAATCGATTAAGTCTTGATAATTTGCAATTTTCAAGGCGCAAACCGCTCTGGATGCTTCCATAAATATATATCGTTTGATATGGGCTATGGCAGCAGTAAATGTTGCAGTTGCTATCAGTTTTGTATTGGCTGGTCTGTACCATTTTTTCTGACACTCCGGTGTACATTTATAATTTTATTAGTAAGTTTTTCGATTGCAATACATAAACAAATTTAAAATACTCTTTGAATGAGTTAACCAATGAATTGAGTTGATACACATTAGCGTAAACAGTTGTTATAATGATAGAATTAAAATTTCGCATTGCTTGAAACATTTACCCTTCATTTTCTTTGAACTACGTTTCTTAATTTGGAAGTTTTTCTGAATCCGATTTAGGAACGAAAAGAATTGGTTAAACTGGTATTGAGAGTTACAATCGGTAATTGACAGGTGCTGAAAACGTCAGTTTTTACAAACCTTAATAAAATCATATACCTTATTTCAATTCACAAGAACAGTTTATCAGCTTGATAAAATAAAGGCAACATCATTGAAATCCACACCTAATAATAAAAAATTAAATTTCAAAAATGATAACTTCTGATGTTTCTGAAATGAACTAGGGATTTCACTATCTTATGCAACTATCTTATGGAAACAACTTTCAAAGACGCAAGGCACCAGCTTCTTATCAAGATGTTTATTTGGCGACATGAAGTTTAAGCACACTCCACACCATTCATAAATTTTTCGTACTACTAAAGTACTCTCCAATTATATTGCACAACATTGAGCATGCCGCACGGCTATTTCAAGCTTCTGCCTAGACCAACAAATTCTACCAACTCCGATAGACAGTACAGCTTCAAAACACTTAAATTGCTCAATAGATAAACCTTGACTGAAACTACACAACGGTAGCTCTTATCGCCTTCTTATCTAGGACTGGTGAAAAATACGGGGCACAAGTCATTCGGCGCCCAACAACCGAAACAGAGGTTATAAAGGGATCATTTTTCATTCAGCAAGTTTTATATACACATATTGGAGTAGATTTTTCCTCGGTGATTGATGTTATTCCGGGAAATGGAGGACTAAGCCTTTCATAACAGAAACTTTTTTCCCTCCGCTTAATCCTTCCTTTACTTTTCAATTGATTTCGACGATAGATTCGTTCATCGAGTTGATTGGAGAGTTTTTTTTAAGGGTACAAAGGCCATATTCGGCCATGCTGAGCCAGACACAAGACATGAAGGCATAGGCACACCACACACAACGATACAGAACGGTAGCTTGGTATTTAATTAACGCATCACTGGAGCGATATAATGGGCTATTGGCGACGATCCGGTACCAACCCCGAAGAGAAAGAAACGATACTTTTCCTGAGATCGGTTTTGCGTCCATTTTGATGGTCTTGTTCAACAAAATGGTTTTTTAGAAATGGAAACATTTTTTTTTAATTTTCTGTTCATACCTTTTTGAATTTTGTACTATTTAAAGGAGACCCAAACCACAAATTTCGAGAACAAATATTTCAAAAAGTGTTTTTTGGCTTATTGAATAAAACGACGCATCAGATATTCAACAGCAAATGGACAAAATTTCATAGTCGAAGAAAATTGCTAACAGCTGCTTTTTAACTTTTATTTGACCTTCCAACTACATAATCGGCAGACAACCATTGGCTTCGGTTTCCATGGAAACCTCCATTTATGCAACATTATATCATAGTGTATCTACTACCGACGACTATCCCAAACATTTTAAATATCCTTAAGGTGTAGGCTCCTGGTTTTTCTATCAATCGGCGAAAGCTAAAGGACAAAATTCAGGTCCTCATGTAAAATATGTGGTGATGCCATTGAAGGAAACACATTGAAAAAATAGCGCTAAATTTTGTCGCATGCGTACCACTACAAAAAAGGCTCGTTTACAGAAAAAAATAGCTGCAGTAAAAAAGAAGGTGTGGTTTTCCATTGGTGGTTGTTTTAAAATAGTACTGATGGCAATAAAAAAAAAATTTCAGTTCATTAAACAAGAAATGAATGATTTTACAGTGAATTATCACAAATCACTCAGTTGTCCTCAGAAATAAAACTGGCTTTAAAAAATATGTACGAGCTTACGGTAAAAACTCTTGTTTTGATAAGAGTCAATGTAATAGAAATTACTAAAAAAATAGTACTTGCAAAAAGTAAGTTCTTTTCGTTAACTTCTGTTGTATTTTGTACTTAAAATGCGATTGTCTCAAAAACAGCTTTTTGCAATTTTGCCGAAGTTCAAAGTATTAACCCTTCTTTGCTTGATTTTTTCTTTATTGGTGAAATAAATCAAGGTGATATAATTCATGTTCAAAATTAAAGGAAAAATGGTTAAAAAAAATCTTAGTATATATTTATAGTATAAATTTAGCAAAAAACAATATGATGATATCATGTGGTATTTTTTTTTAATTAAACGCAAACTTTTTCAGAAATTGCTCTAAAAATAACAGAAACGCATGTTACAGACCTTTCTTCCACTCATTTTCACTTTTTTAGCACAATAGAAACTCAAATATAATAAAACAAAATAAAAAACGAAATCATACGTTTATTGCAACTACAACAAACAGCGGAATGACAACTTCAAGCTCGTTTTACTGATAGTGACACTTGCTTATTTTTGACAGCTATGTTTTTTTTTTATGCAACGGACATTAAAAAGGTATCCAGACACGATCAACTTAAAGTGAACTTGTTCTTTTATATAATTTTTGGGCATTCAATGTTATGATGGAAATTTCCACCATTGTGCAAAGAAGGGTTAAGGCTTTTTGATAAATGCCCTTAGAGTTAAACTGTTTACATTTGTTAGGTTTTGAATAACTGTTTAACAGACACAGGAAGACCTTTTTTGTATGAATAGTTCAAAAAAATTTATAAAAATTAATAAACATAAAAAATTGGATATTTTTATAAAAACTTAACACATAACGAGTAAAATATTTTTTTTTATGAAACTCGTAAATAAATATTTTTAAATATCTCCCTATGTCTTTTGCATATACTATAACAATATTGTAAAAATTTATTTCATACAAAAGTATTGAAAATTGACAGAGGAGTAGAGTTTATAAAAAGTGTGTATGTCGGCTGAAAAAAATAAAATAAAAATCGTTATATAAAATTGCAAGTAAAAACTAAATTTATTTATTGATTATTGCTTTAAAATATGTGCTTAATTATCACTAAAAAAAATAGGTTATGTGAAATGAATAATAAGAATTTTGGGTTTTTCCTTACGGGTCTCCCTTAACAGAATTTAAAATGATTCACGGCAAAATATGTTACATGATGATAGTGGGTAGGTATTTAATTAAAATAGCACTGTAGTAACACAGCGGGTCATTGGCGATGGTCCGGGATCAAAGCCGATGGGAAGGTAATTATGGTAATTTTGTAATTAACGTCGTACTAGACCAACACAACGGGCTATTGACGACGGTCCGAGATCAATCTCTTAAGGGAAAGAATCGAGGACAATAACTCGTAATTTTGAACCATTGTCGGTTGACGAGGTCACTTTTAATCCGGTACCATACTCTCCGGTACCATACTGTAACTTCCACGTCGATTTAACGATAGAACATTTGAGGCCAGTTTCTTGTCTGTTACTTTTTCAAACGGCCCTGGGTGCGCCTGGTTGAAAGAGTAACGGGTTGCGAGCTCGAATACAACCTTAGACCGTCGAGTATGAAGTGGAATGGTGCACGTTTAATTAGTCGTGACATCAAATATCCTCACGTTTACGTAATGTGGAAGTTTGGAGTGTGCGAGTCAGCTCTGGTGTTGCATCGTCATCTGACCGTGCATCATGTTTGCATGGTGTTTTCCTCAATTCCTTCCTTTTGGGATTCATCTCGGACTGTCGTCAATAGCCCGTTGTGTTGCCCAGTGAGACGTTAATTTAAATACCAACCTACCCCTCTCCCTGACACAGAAGGATAAGGTTATTTTAATTAACGTCGTACTAGAGCAACACGACGGGCTATTGACGTTCCTGGATCAATCTCCTAATTGAAAGATCCGAAGACGACACCATGTAATTTTGAACCACAAGGTAGCACCCCACTCTCGAAACTTCCACACCAACCCATCGTGAGGACTTTCGGCCACGACAGATTTAAAATGCACCAGCCGCTTCTTCATCATACGCTCACAAACATCTATGCATTGACCCGGATTCGAACCAGGAACCCTCCTATATAGAGGCTAACACCTTAACGCTGACAGCAATCGTATCAGCGCACCTTACAACTCGCAGGATGCTAGCCCAGCTAGTAAGTAGGTATTTTAATTAACGTCGTACTGAAGCAACGCAATGGGCATTGACGACGATCCGAGATCTTTCCCTTGGGGGATTGATCCCGGACCGTCGTCAATAGCCTGTTGTGTTGTTCCCGTACGACGTTAATTAAAATACCTACTTAGGAGAGGTAAGGTTATGTAATTTTAATTGACGTCGTAGTAGAGCAACACAACCTATTGACAACGATCCGGGATCAATTCCTTAAGGGAAAAGTTTCGAGGACAACACCACGTACTTAACCACGGTCAGTTAACAAGACAACTCCTGAGCTGGAACCCAATCTCAAAACTTCCACACCACGCCAACGGGATGACATTTGAAACCAAGAAGGATTTAAAGTGCATGAGGCCCCCTAAGTACTTCGACGATCTTTGACTAGATTCGAACTCGCAACTCTCCGGTTGCTTATCTGATGCTCTTCTAGCCCGGCTACCACTGCCTTGAAGCAGAAAGGAGAAATACACCAAGAAAGGAATCAAACCTGCGCAGCTTACAACTCGCAGAACCCATCTGGCATATCCACTGAGGCCCCTCTCTTTCAACAAGATCTGGCTAAGTATGCTAACGATAAGATGTTTCTGCGTCCAAATATCGCCAATTTTTTTATGCTGTAAAGATCAAGATTAGGTTAGCATTTTCGTTATTAAGAGATCCATCTCGTTCAACACAGATTCGGTATCAGTTTTGCTATGACAAGTTTACCTCGTCGAGAAGACCACCGGGATGGTTAGCCCGTTTGCAATACAAAGATAGTTTAGCAGTAATTTTCAATTTTTCACGCACAACTATACCGTTGCCTACTTGGTTTTTGTCTCGACTACGTCATTATCAGAACTGATTGGATTTTTATGCTCATAATATCTCGGCATTAGAAGAACACTGACCAGATCCCGTCATCATCAAAAGGTCGGCCCATAATCTTGATGATGAGGTACGGGTAACCCTCGTATAGCACGGTACTTCTATGACACAGATTCTCTATAACAAGGTACCAAAATTGCGCCATCCCTCATATAACACAAGCCTAGGTTCTCCATATTACACGGTTTACAATAACAACGGTAATCTGTATAAATGAGAATGGATTATTTGTTTGTACCTTGAATATTTTCGATCCATTTCAAGTTTTCTATCCGTCTTGGACCCTTCTGATGCCAAATCCGCCTCTTGCGCGTTTGGTGTCTGTCTGTCTACCCATCTGTCTTTCATCAAGATTCGTCTGTCGACAACGTCTGTCTGTCTATCTGCAATGAAGAGTTCGAGCCGCCCAAGGAAGAAAAAGCCCATGACTCGTAACATGTTTCGATTCCAGTGACATAAATTAAAAAAACCATTTGAATTTTCTGTAATTTCAACTGTAAATTTTTATGGATGCATGTACATAATATAAATGAATTTAATTTTATATTTGATATTCAAAGTTGAATAAAGAAAATTTTTCTAAACACGCCGTATGTTCACTTCTGTACAATTTGTGTGTATTCTATATAACACGGTTTTGGTTTCCATATAGCACGGTACGTATTATGACCTCTGAGTTTTGGTAAACACGGTTTCTATTTAGCACGAGTATCCTATAACACGATTCCCATATAGCTCCAGTTCGCAATATCAAATTTTGTGAGACTTGTAAGTTTCGTATAATACGGATTATCTATACCACGGCACCAATTCACCGTGCTATACGAGGGTTACCAGTACATCGTTATTAGTAAAATTTGGTGTTAGCAAAAGTAATGCTAACACTAACATTATAATGAAGAGATATTTTTAGGTTATAAATTATGAACAAATACAATGGTTTCGTTACTCGACTGTGTATTCTGTAGATGTCTATATCTATCTTAACTTTTCTTTCATAAGTTTCTATAGGCTTTCGCGTGTTTTTTTTTTTTTAACTTTAACCTTTCATGGGTTTTTTAATCAATTTGTTAGGTTTTAGCGGTTTCAATAAAAAATATCATTTTATGATTTTGATTAAAAGTAGGACGGAATTTTTACACAATGATACTATCTGTAATCATCCATTACAAGAACAGTTGACTTAAAATACAGCTTATATAAAACACAGAAACAGTTAACCATGGAGAGTATTTTTTGTAGATTGTGTAGGGGAAATTAACCTAATATGTAATACCTGCCTAATATGAGATACTCCTGTATCTTTACCATACGATGTCGGAACTGGATCAACTGGAAGTGTCATGAACTGTTATAGATGGGGAGACTGTAGAGTCATTGTAAACATAATCATCCCCGTTGCAAGCCTAATCATAATTCAGTAGCAACCTATAGTGTACATCGCTTTAAGAATTTGGAAGATTTCTTTTGGACTGGTCTTTAGACGTATAAGGTAGGTCGTTAAGTTAATTGAAAAGTTTTTATATAAATAAAAAGTTTTATTTCAAATATATTTTTGTCACACTTGTATTTCTTTGTCATTGTGAATACACAATGTAATATCGTAAAAGCTTATTATATTGGACAACCTTTTCCAAAAACAGATTATTCAAAAACTTTTATAAAATTTTCTTTGCTTATATTTGCAATGTATTTTGCCGAAAAATCTATCAACATTTCAAAACAGTTCAGTGACCGTGCTAAAAAAGAAAAAGATATTTGCTAAGTTTTGATTTGGTCATTCACCAATGCAATTTTAAAAAAGGTATCTCACATTAGGTCACTTTTCTTTTTCTCGACAACGTTTTCGTTCATTTCTCCCTCACATAATCAAAAAACAACTACAGAGCAAGAAACCAATCTGTTACCGCTACATTGATCAAACTATCCTCTAACGTGTCTTGTTCGAGCTCTCTGAAAACACCAGATTTCATTTTGTCTAACAAGTACTTTATTTGCGACAGCCCGAATTTCTGAAGTACGTTCACATATTTGAAATAAAGTGGGTAGATACGAAAAGGCTGAAGCAGGGGTTTAGTAACAATGTTTGTAATAACATGTTTTTGATATAAAACACTTTCATGAGCATAGATTTCAGTAGCAGTGAGAAATGACTTCATACTCTCTTTCAAACAGTCAGCTGTGTTGTTCAAAACTGTTACATGAGGAAAAACACGGTGTTTGCAGTTGAAGGTTTTTTTTTTATATTGATTCACTTAGGGCTTCTAAAAGCTACACAAATAAAATCCTAAAATGTACTTTACTGTCTGAAACGAACCAGTTTATATAAATAAAAAGAGAATGCTTTTGTACATTTAACTTTTTCGTCCCATTTAAAGTTATGTATACGTTTGGGTCATTTTATTGCAAAATCAGTGGTTTATGGGTTTGGCGTCTGCATGTGTGTCCCCACACTATGTCAGAACGGCTGGATATATTTTCATGAAATTTTGAACACTTTGAGGTAGTAACTGCAATTAATTAATTGAATATATTTTTATAAAATGCTATGTATTTTATGAAATGTACTATATCCGGCTTGGCACGAGTTAAATTAAAAATATGTTGATTGAAAAGTCATCAATTATTTTTCATAAAAGAATGTTAGCATCATTTAAGTGCACGGAAAAACATTTTAAATATCCATTTGAACTTCTCCATCGCTTCTACAGTTGACCAAGTGGTCTGGTGGTTAAGGTGTTAGCCTCTGGATCGGAAGGTTCCTGGTTCGAATCAATTTCAGTGCATGTATATTTGTAAGCGTATGGTGTAGAGGCGGCTGATGTATCTTAAATCTGTCATGGACGAAAGTCCTCACGTTGGGTTGGTGTGGAATTTTTGAGGGTGGGGTGCCAAGCTCAGGTATTTCCTCGTCATCTGACTGTGGTTCAAAAATACGTGGTGTTGTCCTCGGATCTTTCCTTTAGGGGATTGATCCCGGACCGTCGTCAATAGCCCGTTGTTCTGGTACGACGTTAATTAAAAATTAACAAAAATTACCATCGAAAATATGCATGCATGTTGTATCCAAATCATATTCATCGAACTTCTGCTGACAGTTTTTTTTTCTGAGATGACTACTACAGAAATTAATTTTGAGTTTTGGAGTGACTACGAATATTCCCCTGTATTTATTTTCAGTAGAAGTGGCGAATTTTTTGGCGGATAGTCTTGCACTTAGTTTCCCTATGAATATGTTTTACTTGTGACATTCTTGCACCTAGAATGCGATATGTTCGAATTCATCAAAAATATGAGAAGATGGTAAGTTAAATTGTTATGTAATTCGGAACTAATTTAGTTTGAAACAAACGCAATTTTTCTCGAAACTTTCAATCAGCCCCAGGTGGGATAACGGAACTACTGTTAGATAGATAAAGCAGAGTTGACATTTATATGTTCTCTATACAAATCTACACCGTTTGACAAATCCACACAGTTGGTACACTTATATTTTAGAACCATGTGTGTATAATTGGCTACATATTAAACCGAGTTTATTTGTCCAAGGAGGCTAAAAATTTATGGTATTCGTGACTAATTTAGATTGAAGCACACACAAACGCGCTTTTTCCCAAAAATTCCATTCAACGGTGTGGAATAACGGAGCTTGTGTAAGAAACAAATGTCTCCTCTGTGTAGGCAATTTAAACTCAACCAATTATAATTTTTTAATAAACAGAAGGTTAATTTTGAACGCTTTTACAAAAAGAAAATCACTGCTTTCAACGAATGATTCACATGTATCTAAGTTGCATAACAAAAGCTCCAATATGTAAAGTAAGCAACCTCGTCTTTCTGTCACTTCAAAAATTTCCAAAAATTTCAATGTTTCAAAATTACTAATTGTGATATTTCAAGATCAACAAAATCTTGTTCAGGGCTTATGACACATCACTTATTGTCATTTTTTTTTGTTCTTTTGCCACCTTTTTCACACTGTGTAACTTTTTAAGGTGTTTAAGTTCTTAAATTCTACTTGAACAAAAATAATTTTTAATGCAAAATTTTAAAAATTCATTTTTATATAGGATCTGGAACGGCAGATATTTTGTGTGACAAGATTTTGCATGCTCTTAGTGAGTTATCCCTTCCACAATCTCAACTGCTCATGATTGGATCAGATGGACCCAATGTCAACAAGTCAGTCTTCAAAAAGATTAATGACTCATTTCTTTCTATCCGAAAAAAAGAACAAATTAACAATAGGACATGTAATATTCACACAATACACTTTGCTTTTCTTAAAGGTCTAAAAGAGCTTGGGGAAGGAGTATATAGTTACTAGTTTACTAGTTACTATATATAACTAGTTTTTTATATTCACAGATTTTTTAATCAGTGGCCTAAGCGTTGGTCAGTATACAAGCAAATTCAAAGAGACTTGAAACTTCCCACTCACTATTTCCTCAAGCATTGTTAAAGCAGGTGGCTAAGCCTAATGCCAGCTGCTGAAAGGTTGCTTGAACAATGAAATTCAGTGCGAAATTATTTCCTTGACTACATTCCAATAAAGAAGCCAAACATAATACAAATGAATGACCAGCCTATATGAAAATTGTTCATTTACTTAGTAGAGAAACTATGAAGGCTGATGTGATGTTTGTCGTATCAAGTACAAGTATCTTTAATGACCTAATTTCTTCAAAAAAGGAACCTTTAATACATAACATTCATTCGCAACTTGAATTGTTGATAAGAACGATTTTGGGTAGGATCTACTAAAAGGAATTATTTCAGGATGGATGAAATGGAAGATATATGTCCCCAGAAAACTCTTACCTCTGGCTGATATTGTGATTGGAGATAACATTTCTAAAGCTCTATAAAATGTGAAAGAGAGGGAAATTAAATTATTTTTTTCTAAGGGTTCAGAAGCATTACATTGCTAGTGTTAAATATCTTTTGAAGAAGTCCTCCTTCAGCTCATCTCTCCTTAAAAGTTTATCCTGTCCTGGTCCTCTTGAGAGACTCAGTGGTGAGAGTAAATAAGTTGCAAGAGCAATGTCATGGGAGGTCCAAACAGACATACTACTGGATAAGTAGAAATTACTCCAAAGAGAATTTGAGGAAGAAGGATCTAGAATGGAGCCTATTGATGTTTACTGGAGCCAGTTCTTCAGACTGCGAGACATTAGTGGTGTAGATCCTATGTCAAAGCTAGTAAAGGCGGCTCTGTAACTTTCTCATGGTAGTGCTGACATTGAACGTGGCTTCTCAGTCTCAGGAAGAGCTTTGACAGGAGACAGAGCATCAATGTCAGAACGCACACTCAATGGATTGAAGACTGTCAAAATTAGCTTGGCAATCAATTTTATTTGGTGCCGATCGCATCAAAGCTAATGGATATAGGAAGGGTTGCAAAAAAGCCTACAATGCCTATTTAGAAGATATTAAACGTAAAGCACAATAAAAGTTTTAGAGGACAGAAAAAGAAAGAAAGACTTGAAGCAAAAAAAAATTAAGCATCTTGCAAAGAAAATAAAGGTAATAGAAGAAGAACGAAGGCAAAATGATTTGTAAGGAAGAGGATGAAGCGTTGGGCATTGCTTCCAAAATTGTTAAAGGAAGGCAATAATAAACTCAAAAAAGCGATACAAATTATTTTAAGGGAGCAGCACTTGCTCAGGCAATGATTGAAGGGACGGCCAAGTCTCAGATGATGAGATGATGTTTGTCAGCAAAGACAGACTTTAAAAAATGCATTTACTTCCCTTGAGAAGAAAAATACAAAATTAATTTCAGACAATTTCAACAACAAAAAAAGTCAGACATAATCTTTCAAAGAAAAGGAAGAATTTCTTCAAGCTGTGTCAAAAATGAACAACATATTTAAAAATTATGATTACAAATTATTGTTATTTTTTGTTAATATTGTTTCAAAATAATATGCTTTTTAAATGAAGAAGAAAAAAATTTCTTCCAAAGAAAGAAAAGAAAAAGACAGGTAGGCTAGGGAGGATTTTTTGCTTTTCTATCTTTATACTTGAATATATTTGGCATTAATGTTATTTGTCACTCATTGTCCCTTTTTTACACCTTAAAACCTGTTATAACCCCCTGCTTGTTTAAAATGTTCTTTTCTCCAACAGACATTCACAATGTATGATTTGTACACTGTATTTATTTTCATGATACACAGCAATCTACACACTATTACGTATTCAACAAAGGATTTAAAGAAAGTTGATCGAAATATACCTATACCACCAAGAAATTACTCATGTATAGTGATATTTTGCAGGAAATGAATAAATCATTAAAATCTAACTCTTAAATAAAATTTATGCAATAGGTATTATACCGGAACACAAAAATACAAACAGAAACAAAATTCCAATCCTTGAAAAGTGCAGAATTCTGAAAAAAAATCTGTTCTAACGTGTTGAATTTCGACTTCCTGAATATATTTTGAAACAGAACAATTCGACAAAAGACAAACAATATTGATGAAAATAATGACTTATTGGCAAAAATAACACAGTTATAATACTTGGGAATCCTTAAGTATAACTTCAACATCTCTCTGTCAACTCAAATACCCAAACAAAAAATTCTGAATCAAATTTAAAAAAAAAATTAAAATTAATTCTGACGTTGCCGGATACCGAGTAGCAAGCTTACGTTTTTATGATCAACTAGCAAAACACCCGACCTTACTCGGTTTGAATTGGTTTACTCTAGATTGAAGAGATGATCAAAATATATAATGACTTACGTTTTTCGTAGAATAAAAGAATATTTAACTCCGTTCGCCAACTTTATAATTTCTACAACTTACTTTGACTACAAATCCTACACATGCATATCCATACATGTAATTCATTTCATATACATCTCGCCCTTGTTTATGACAAAGCTAAAAAATAACGAAAGATGATACTAAGTTTTCTTCTACAAAAGGAGATTTTGAGGTAGATTTTGAATTTCCTTTAAAAAATAAATGACGATTTATGGCGAGTGCTCTCGCTCTCATTGTCAACAAAACAATATATTTTTCTGTCCTCGGCGGAGCTTACAATTCTGATGATTGCGAGATCGGCGCTTCGACCTTGTAAAGACCGTCGTGTTCACTAATGATGACTGGGGCACGTTAAATAGGTCGTGGTCACAAAGTCCCCCATGTTCCCATACCAAATCAATACCTCTTGGGATACCTGATCAGGGGGTTACCGGCCTCTGATTGGGATCTAAATTACGATATGTGTGAGTGAATGGATGTGGAAAGGGACCATCCTGTAAAACGGATGTGTCATGTATGTCGAACAAAGTCGGACTTCCTCCCAATGGGGCTCAATTACATGGAAGGCGCACCCCCCCACCTTGCCTCTTGCCGTCTTCGACGGGCCTGGCACTCTTTTGGTCTGCCAGTGTAGGCATGAGAAACAACAACAACAATAACTTTTTACTCGTGAAACTCTTGCATCCAGCATGCAACATTGTGGAATTTCGCAATTTTCTAGCACTTTGGCAAATAATTTAGTAATAATTAAAAAGTTCTAGTTCAGATTTTTTAAACATTATTATTCTTTCAATAATGCACTATTCTTTCAATAACGGCACTATTCTTTCAATAATGGCATAATTACATGTAAAAGTTGCTTTATTCTGACTTACATGCATCTTTAAGTCGAATACTTTGTGGTGGTGTTGCGTGTTATGAGAAACAAAATACATTTACTAAAATAATAAATATTTAAAACAGAAAACAGCGAAATAAAACAAAACAAACGATGTCGGGAAAAAGTTGTTCTAAAGATATTAATTTGTGATTCCTTTTTATCTCTTCATCTTGCAGTTGCCACAGCGTACAACGAAAATGTACACAAAATTTAGAAATGCGAAATTTCAGAACGAAAGAAAAATAAAATATCACTGCACGCGATCTTAACCAACACGAGTTTCCATTTTATTCCTATTCGTTGAAAAATATCGTCTGTTCCAAATATTAGTAATTCGTTTACATTGAGTAAAGAAAAAAAAAGACTCGAAATAAATAAAAAAATACTTCAAAAAAAAAATTGCTTTTTAGCAGTACTGGTAAAGCAATCTAAGTAATCGTAATACTCAATATTCATTCCAATTTTTCCAAAACTACCAAATTATGGTTGATTTAAGTATACTTACTATGGTGTTTTCACATGAAACTAATCTAAGTATAACAATAAAGAAATGTTTTATATTGCATTCACTAAACTAATATATAATGTATAAAATAAAGCATATTGCAATCAAATATCTAGAATACAATTCATGTGATGCCTGCACAAATGCACAACCACAAAATCAAACATAGAACAGAAAGACGGACAGTCAGACTTTCGCAACCAATTTCACTCTTTAATGGACATATAAGTACTCACTGTATGCAAATCTCCATGAAAATATATTAAACCGTGTGGACGTGTATAGGGCACGTACAATACATACATACATACAAACAGATGGACAGACAGACACCAAACGCGCAAGAGGCGGATTTGACATGAGAAGGGTCCAAAACGGATAGAAAACTTGAAATGGGTCAAAAATATTCAATGTACAAACAAACAGTCCATTCCTATTTATATAGATGAGTTTTCTTTTGGACTTTCGTGTTCCATTACAAAATTTAAGTTATGTAAAAAATATTATTTCTTCATCAATCAAATATTTTTATAAATTATTTACTTTCATAGAAAGAAATAAAAAGTCAGTTCAAACATAAAAATTTTAATTTAATTTGTTTTAAAAAAATTGTTTTTCGATCAACACTGGGGTAAAGCAATCTGAGCAGCGTATAGCAATCGTTTTATACTCAATGTTATTTCTATAGCGATTTCGTATTGCTTTTGGCTTAGGCCTTATGTCAATTTTAGGCCTCTTAGGAGTCGAATTTTTCAAAATCCTTTCTTAGTACACCTCTATAAGAAGAAACACCCTGGAAATTTTCAGCTTCCTAGGCCTGTAGTTCTTGAGATACAGTGATGAGTGAGGGAGTGGTATTTGGCTTTTATCTATATTTACTTGTTTCTAACTTAGTGAATGCATTTTTAAATTTCCATTGTATACTTTTTAATCACATTTCAAGCTAAAGAAACATAATACCAATATTGAAATTGCCTGTGTTTTAGAAGCTGGTTTTAATTGGCCAGTTTTGGAGAAGCTGGGATTTAAATTGAGACTTATTATTGTTATTCCGATTGTTTTACCAGTACAGCGGGTAAAAGTAATGGTAATTTTAGTTAACGTCGTCCTAGAGCAACACAACGGGCTATTGACGACGGTCCGGGATCAGTCCCTTAAGGGAAAGATCCGAGGACAACTCCTCGTAATTTTGAACCAAGGTCAGATGACGAAGCAACACCTGAGCTGGCACCCCACTCTCCAAACTTCCACGCCAACCCAACGTGAGGACTTTCGGCCACGACAGATTTAAGGTGCACCAGCCGCCTCTACACCATACGTTTACAAACAACCATGCCCGGACCCGGATTCGAACCAGGAACCTTCCGATCTAGAGGCTAACACCTTAAGCACTATACCGGTTGGTCGGCCCAGTACAGCGGGAAAAGACATTTTTACAGAATATAAATTCTAATACTTTACTTATTATTATCCTTATATTTTTATTTGTGAAACTAGGGGGCTCCGCCCCTTGCTCGATAGAGCTCGTCAACCCACGATGATTGCTAGGCAATCATATTTAGTTCGCTTTGCGAACTATACTTTTCAACAATGAGGGGTAGGGGATTGCTTCACAATCGCTTTGCGAACTATACTTTTCAACAATGAGGGGTAGGGGATTGCTTCACAATCGCTTTGCGAACTATACTTTTCAACAATGAGGGGTAGGGGATTGCTTCACAATCGCTTTGCGAACTATACTTTTCAACAATGAGGGGTAGGGGATTGCTTCACAATCCATCCCCATATGGATCACTGCTGGATTGATCCCGGACCTCTAGTACGACATTAATTGAAGGTTCCCTTCCTTTCCCTTCCCATTGCGATATTTATCGATATCCCGAGTAACGGAAAATTGCCTACTTTTTTTGCGAGATAAGCGGATCCGTATATATGCCGACCCCAGTACTTAAGCTTTAGAAAACGTTCCAAAAATTCTCGGCTCATACGCGGATATATAGTGTAAATAAAATAAAAAAATGTTTTAAAAAACGTCAAAAGCAAAACATCTCTTTTCCGTATAAAAAAGGAAATATTTTAGCATAACATATTGTTAAAATTCAGAGGAAATCTCGTCATAATTTCAAATGTTTTAGCTTCTCCCTGCCATGGCTTCTCCGTGTTGTTTGTTGTAATAGTATTTTTTAATTTTTTATATTCGACTGTTGCTATGGAAACGGCGACCGAATTTGCCGATTCGTCTGAAAACATTACAAATTTTTTAGCGCGTACTCTCAAATTTTATGAATGAATTAATTAAAAAATATAACTGTGTTTATCGTCTGTGCGTGCTCCAAATTCATGAATTCCAAACCGCATGACTCACTATCACGTGACTCGATATCAATTAATCACAAAGCGAATAAACCTGAAAAAGACCGACAAATTTTTTTTAATAATAGATAGAAAGAAAGAAAAGATGGTAAATGATTTCAGAATATTTGAGACAGATTTTATAAAGAGAATAAGCTGTTCAATTTTGTCATAGAGCAAGATAGAAATAAGTACCCAATATCGGTGGAGACGTATGTTCATTTTCTGGATGGTATGTGTACATTTCGACCAACTTACTTCAAACTTTCTATCTAACTAAGACTGATAGAAATCGAATCGAAGTAATATAAAAACTTGACTTAAGTTTTCTATACTAAACTATTAAATTCATTAAAACTTGCATTATTTTCCAAGTTTCAATTAAATTTCTTGTTTTCATCAACAGTGGTACTCAATGGATAAAAGAACATCATATTTCTCATTCTAAAAATTGTTACGTGGTTTCCATTCAAACTTAAATCGGCGACGATTCGGAATCAAACATGAAGTGAAAGAACCGAGTACATTATCTCTTAATTTTGAACCATGGTCTGATAACGAGGTTAATTTTTGAGCTGGCATCCCATTTTTCAAACTTCCATACCACGTCAATGGGAGAACATGTAAGGCCACTACAGATTTAACGCACATCAGCCTCTACGAACACGACGGTCTTTGGTCGGATCTAGTTTCGAACTCGTAACCCTCAGGTTTCTAATTAGCAATCGGGCTATCGTGATCCTATTTTTTTTACACTAAAGCAGGGGTTCCCAACCTTTGAGTAACTAATTACCACTTGACAGTTTAAAAAAATTTTTGCGTACCACCAGTTCTATATTTTTTAGAAACATATCTAATGTTAGAAAAGTGCTCAATGGCTTGATTTATTTTAATTAGAATACAAAGAAAGCTTCATATTTAATGATTAATGCACTTGTACTTCGTATTAATGATGTTTTAATACAGGAAAAAATAAAACGATTATTGAAAATTACAGTTTTATTTTTTACTCACATGTCTAAAAACAAATAATTTTAAATAATTTGTACAAACTAAGCAAACAAAGATTAACATAATCAAAAATCAATATTTAGTTCGAAACTTGTTGTTGTTTGTCTTTTATTAAAATATCAATATCAGGAGCAATGGAGCTCAACTTCACTCTTAAGTACTCTTCAACACTTACTCGGTCTCTATACTAATTTTTATGTACAAAAGTTCAGAAAAACCACTTTCACACAAGTAACTAGTAACAAATGGCATACGAAATAGCAGAGCTTGTTGGAAGATCATTGGGTACTCTGTTTTACACCCGATCCAGAAGTTAATTAACGATTTCTGCTTAAAACTGTGTTTCATGGAACTATCGTGTGTTAAATCGATACAACTTTTTTAATCTCAACTCAATTGGTGAGGTTACCCAAAAAAGATTTCTGATCCAGTCAAATTTAGAATAATCTTCTGATAAATATTTAGTAAAACTATAACGTGGTTGTACATACTAAAGAAATCGAACAAACTTCGTAGAATATTTGGGTCATCCGTATCATCCATGCGTACCACCTGAAACATTACAGCGTGCCACCAGTAGTATGCGTACCACCTGAAACATTACAGCGTACCACCAGTAGTATGCGTACCACCTGAAACATTACAGCGTACCACCAGTAGTATGCGTACCACCTGAAACATTACAGCGTACCACCAGTAGTATGCGTACCACCTGAAACATTACAGCGTACCACCAGTAGTATGCGTACCACCTGAAACATTACAGCGTACCACCAGTAGTATGCGTACCACCTGAAACATTACAGCATACCACCAGTAGTATGCGTACCACCTGAAACATTACAGCGTACCACCAGTAGTATGCGTACCACCTGAAACATTACAGCGTACCACCAGTAGTATGCGTACCACCTGAAACATTACAGCGTACCACCAGTAGTATGCGTACCACCTGAAACATTACAGCATACCACCAGTAGTATGCGTACCACCTGAAACATTACAGCGCACCACCAGTAGTATGCGTACCACCTGAAACATTACAGCGTACCACCAGTAGTATGCGTACCACCTGAAACATTACAGCGTACCACCAGTAGTATGCGTACCACCTGAAACATTACAGCTTACCACCAGTAGTATGCGTACCACCTGAAACATTACAGCGTACCACCAGTAGTATGCGTACCACCTGAAACATTACAGCGTACCACCAGTAGTATGCGTACCACCTGAAACATTACAGCGTACCACCAGTAGTATGCGTACCACCTGAAACATTACAGCGTACCACCAGTAGTATGCGTACCACCTGAAACATTACAGCGTACCACCAGTAGTATGCGTACCACCTGAAACATTACAGCGCACCACCAGTAGTATGCGTACCACCTGAAACATTACAGCGTAGCACCAGTAGTATGCGTACCACCTGAAACATTACAGCGTACCACCAGTAGTATGCGTACCACCTGAAACATTACAGCATACCACCAGTAGTATGCGTACCACCTGAAACATTACAGCGCACCACCAGTAGTATGCGTACCACCTGAAACATTACAGCGCACCACCAGTAGTATGCGTACCACCTGAAACATTACAGCGTACCACCAGTAGTATGCGTACCACCTGAAACATTACAGCATACCACCAGTAGTATGCGTACCACCTGAAACATTACAGCGTACCACCAGTAGTATGCGTACCACCTGAAACATTACAGCGTACCACCAGTAGTATGCGTACCACCTGAAACATTACAGCGTACCACCAGTAGTATGCGTACCACCTGAAACATTACAGCGCACCACCAGTAGTATGCGTACCACCTGAAACATTACAGCGTACCACCAGTAGTATGCGTACCACCTGAAACATTACAGCGTACCACCAGTAGTATGCGTACCACCTGAAACATTACAGCGTACCACCAGTAGTATGCGTACCACCTGAAACATTACAGCGTACCACCAGTAGTATGCGTACCACCTGAAACATTACAGCGTACCACCAGTAGTATGCGTACCACCTGAAACATTACAGCGTACCACCAGTAGTATGCGTACCACCTGAAACATTACAGCGTACCACCAGTAGTATGCGTACCACCTGAAACATTACAGCGTACCACCAGTAGTATGCGTACCACCTGAAACATTACAGCGTACCACCAGTAGTATGCGTACCACCTGAAACATTACAGCGTACCACCAGTAGTATGCGTACCACCTGAAACATTACAGCGTACCACCAGTAGTATGCGTACCACCTGAAACATTACAGCGTACCACCAGTAGTATGCGTACCACCTGAAACATTACAGCGCACCACCAGTAGTATGCGTACCACCTGAAACATTACAGCGTACCACCAGTAGTATGCGTACCGCCAGTTGGGAATCCCAACACTAAAGCACTCCGTATGACAATTACAAATGTATAAAATAAATTTCACTTTTCATTTTTACAAAAATACTTATTTGTTATGTAAAAAAATTATAAGGATAGGTCATTTTTGAATCGGAAAACTGTACATGATCGTACAAACACTTTTCACCCTTAGACCTCGCATGTATATACCGGTACCGGCACACACGTATTGACAATAGTTAATACTAAGATTTGTAACTACCATATCTAAAAGAGAAAAATGCATAAATGTCATCTTGATCACGGTTTGTTTTACACTACGAAAAAGATAAAATTATATCAAACGTCATAAAACGAGAATAGCAATTCGCTTTTCTAATTTCACAAAACCAAGTTTTCAAACAAAACAAATGTTTTGGTTTCGCTAACACTTTATTGTATTCATCATCAGAAAATAATTATTTCGCACTTTTAGGGACTCGTCTGCCAGCTGTTTACTGAGTTACACCGCATTATAACGGTTATTGTTGTTTTGGTAAGCAAATAAAGAGTCCAAGAAAATCAAGCATGCCTCCAATTGTGAAGTGAGATCTGTAATCCTATTTCTAAACCTTAAAAAATTAGCGACCAAACAAAATTTATCAAGAAATCAAAGCAGTGTATGGTTATGTGATGGATTAATCATATATGCGTCCTTGGTGCCGAAAATTCAATGAATTAGGCGAGAACGTTCATGGTGAGGAGCGATATGGCCGTACAAGTTTCAGTATGGATGAGCTTGACAAGTCTGTCAACAAATTCATCAAACAAGATCGTCGTGTGAGTTTGGATGAAATTCATGATAAATTTCACGTGTCTCGCACTATCACTTACAAGTGGTAACGGATCACCTCAAATTCAGAAAAATTTGTACAAGATTGGTGCCATGCATGATGCTCTATGATGATCACAAAATCAAGCGAATGGCTACAGCGTTAAGCTTTTCGGTGCCCTACTCAAATGAAGGAGATTAGTTTCTTTCTCATATTATTACATGAGATGAGTTTCTTTCTCATATTGTTATAGGATATGAGTTTCTTTCTCATATTATTATAGGAGATGAGTTTCTTTCTCATATTGTTACTTGAGAAGAAACTTGGGTATCTTATGCATCTGAAACCAAATGTCAGTCTATGGAGTGGCATTATGCTCGTTCATCAACCTTGGCAAAAAAGTTTAACCAAAGAATCGCGACTCGCAAAAACATGGCTACTGTCTTTAGGGATCGTAAAGGAATATTGCTTATTGAATTTATGACGCATAAACGCCGATGCATACGGTGAGACATTAAAGAAGCAAGGTCGTTCAATTCAGAATCGAAGACGCGGCATATTGTTTAGCGGCATGATCCTCTTGCATGACAATGCATGGCCTCATGCAGCTGCGAAAACGCAACAGTTGATCGACAAGTTTTATTGGGAAATTCTTGACCCCCTATAGCCTAGACTTAGCCCCTAGTGAGTTTCATTTGTTCGTCAAATTTACAGAGTTTCTGGATGGGAAACATTTTTCGAACGATGAGGAGCTTAAAGATGTTGTTACTGTTTGTCTCAAAGGACTGTCTTCTGAGGAGTATTACACTGGTATTCAAAAGCTCATCACAGGATACGACAAATGTTTAAATTTGCAAAGGGACTATATAGAAAAGTAATACAAGGTATGAAAATGTAAAGTAAAAAGTGTAGTTGAAAAATTTTAATTGGTCTGTCTTTTATTTAAAAACGGGTATTACTTTCCGAACGACTCTCGTATATTGTATATCTAGCGTTTTTATTTTAGATATTGTTTTTAATTTAATTCTTATAGAACATTTACTAGCAGGGGCGGTCTTGTGGATCTTAGAATCCTGGCATTTGTTTCGTGATAATTTCAAAGATAAGATATACAATCAACAAAAGCACAACTGTGGCGTAATTCCATTTCCTTGTTCATTTATTTTTTTAGCGTCCAATCGGAATGGTGGTCAGGTTGCTGGCTTCTAGATCGAGAGGTTCGTCATTCGAATACATGGTGTGAATGAATCCGGCTGGTGTGAATGTGTTGCCTATATAAACGGGTTGTGTTTTGAGTGTATGCAAAGTGCAATGCGAACCCATATGTTGCACCAGGGTAACGTCAAGTGGTTCACAATTCATATTTGTAGTTTCATGATCATTAAAGCACGTTGAACAAACGTACAGGAAAAAAAAATCTTATTTTTACTCCTGATCCATTCAAACTTGCATTCATTCTTCACAAACTAATTTTAATGTGCAGATGTATGAAATGAAAGGATTGAATGACTATAATTGAACACAAATATATGAATACACACACAGAACAAAGGAACCCAAATATATCAATAGAATTTATCTAAGTTAATATTCTTCTTTTACCATTATTTTTCCCATTTTTTCATTTCGCCTTATCTTATGGTACACTTTAAACCGTAGGCCTAGGTCAAATCAAACCTCATACTGCAAAACAATGACATTAAAGCTATATAACAAACTTTCCTAAAGTAGTATCTTTTTTTACTCAGAACTTTCCCATAAAGTTAAAATTTATGTCTTTTTGCATTTTTAACAAAACATGAGGTTGAAAAACTTAGAAAGCAAGATAACTGACGGAATAAGCAGGTAGTTTCCGCTGAAAATGAAATTGTACCTGCAATATTATTGCTTGCAGTAGAAAGTGTGTTTAGCTCTGTACTTTTACTAAGGAGAATATTTTATATCTTTTGAATGTTTGAAAATTATAAGATGGAAAAACTTAAAAAGCAACATTAAAGCAATTATGATAGACAGATAAAAATAAGTGGCATTTGATAAAAGTGTAACTGAACTTTCACAATTCATCATTCATAGTAACAAGTGTTTCAAAATTCAATATCTCACTGTGCTCTTAGAGCTTTTTGTATTTTTAGCAGATTAAGGTGTAAGCATATTACTAAATCAGTCATTAGTAACCGATGCAATACGAATCTAGTTTTCACAAAAACATAATTGTATTTTAATTACAAAGACACTTAATTTGATATCTTTTACAAGTTCTGAGTAATCTCATTCTAGTCTTAAGGAATGTGCGTTTCTCAATTGAATGTATCGAAACTCGAAAAATCAAGGGCATGTTCTAATGAGTTTTAGGTTCACAAAAACACTCGAGCTTGATTAAATTAAGTTGCGATGTTGTAAAAGGGAATGATAACTTTGGCTTGATCCTTCAATAAACTGCTTAGTCATAATGTAAAGCGTTTTCGTAAGTTATTTTATGGAGAAAAGTAAGCAGAATCATTGCTTATGTCAAATGAATTCAAAAGATTTGGAAGTGACTATAATTACTTTTCTTAAACACAATGGAACACTGAAGTTTTTTTGCATCATTTTTAACATGAATGGTTTCATCATTTTTATCATTGTTTTTTAAGCGACTACGTCTTTAAAATCGAAACAGTACTGTGTGGCATACAACAAAAAAGTTTAGATTAACAAAAATAAAAACCCTTTACAACTATTTTGTATTGTGATTTCAGTACTAGAAGAACAATAGTGTCGTGTAGACATAAATCCGTATTTTACATGACAATTAGAGTGAATGCGAATGCGCAGGCGCACTGAGCAATTCTATGCTCAGTCCGCTATGTGTCGAAACCAGTAATTATTAACCTTTACTGACTCACTTACAATTTCACAAGATTATTACGGCACGTAGTCGTAAAATAAAACAGTATATATATATTTTTATATTGCATGATAACTGAAAATCACATGCATTACAGTATACTTATCAGTCAATAGCAAGTACCAATCACTAAATGAAATTTGGAAAAAAAAAAGAAAGAAAATTGTCACAATTTTAAAGGTAATTTGGTAATTTTAGTTAACGTCGTACTAGAGCAACACAACGGGCTATTGACGACAGACCGGGATCAGTCCCTTAAGGGAAAGATTCGAGGACGACACCTCGTAATTTTGAACCACGGTCAGATGACGAAGAAACACCTGAGCTGGCACCCCACTCTCCAAACTTCCACACCAACCCAACGTGCGGACTTTTGGCCACTACAGATTTAAAGTGCACGAGCCGCCTCTACACCATAAGCTTACAAACATCCATGCCCGGACCCAGATTCGAACCCAGGAACCTTCCTATCTAGAGGCTAACACCTTAACCACTATACCGGTTGGTCGGCTCACAATTTTAAAGGAATTTTCCTGATGTCTTTTACAGATGTTTACAATATCTGCTAATGTGTGTGAAATAACTACTCTCATTTCCTCATTTTTATTTGTCAGCCTTTCACGTTTCTTTGTCTTAATATTCGTTAATGTTAAAAAACAAGGCTTGCCTTAGGTACGATGTTGAAAATTGTAATGCAACTTTAATCGCTTTTTCAGAAAGAGTTTTAAACTCAGCTTGAACAGAAATCTAAATTCTTCGACTGGGTTTTGGAAATTTTCATTTGGAGAGTACGATCCGTTGACAACACAATAAATTATAATTTATTGCGTTGCAATGAAATCTCATAACTTGATGTGTTGACTGTAGAAACTGGCTTTCGTATCCCATCATAAATTTCTGTATTTAATGTGGGAAAGTATTTCGCAATATTTTCTTCGATTGTAATAATGCTAAATGTGTGTGTGTGTGTTGTATTATATTAGGAATTATTTCATACGTATTGTTATTTTGGAGTGAAGAAAACATGTCCTCTGTCCTTTGTTAAACTATGCGCGTTCTTCAAAGTGATATATTTTTTTGAAATGCTGACAGTTTGTCAGTAGATGTTAGATTATTTTCGTTTTTGCTTTGCTTTCCGGTACTCACGTTACTTAAATAATTTTAAGATATTAACTAAATATAACATTTCAATACACCAAATATAGTTTGTAAGAAAATGTTATAAATATCGTACCCTTCGCTTTGAAAAAATGTTGACAATCCTTAAGTTACAAAATTCGGTTCATCACTTTACCTCGCGATAACATCCTCACCTCAGTATGTAAAAGTAAAAATTCGTGTTGACCGTGATTGTAAGGGTCGCGATTTGATGTAGTTTACCATTTACAAATTGGTATAATATGGATTTTAATACCGAATGTAATGTTTCTGAGACAAGTGATTCTCATTATAAAAGACAGTGTGTAAATAGGATAGTAGGATCTTTCTTCTTCCCAAAAGTTATAAATATTTTAAAAAGCTACCATTGAAAGTGCACCATTGGTTCAGATTCCGATACATTGGTTGTGCGTTCAGTAAGTTGTCTGCAGCATTAAAGTGGATTTACTATTTTGTTTTTATCAATGAAGCGAACAAATTCTAGTACATGAGCTTTCTATATCTATTCGACCCAAGTATTCACGTCAGTGCAACGGTTTGTATACTCGACACAAGCCCTACCAGCTGTTATTTTTATCATCATTTGTTTATTATTTTCACAATCATCCATTGATGCAATCGACAGACAAATGTGTACAATGCATACATAATCTTTTCTACCTAAATATTTCTGAATACCATTAACATAATGAATTCTGAAAGACGATTGGGAAATTTGATTACTAGAAGAATGACCCAACCTTACTCGAATCGAATAGGTTAACTGTAGATTGAAAAGGTGACTAGAACAATCACTTTTCTCTAGAAACATCAGGAAAATAAATTTTTAACATTTTCATAACATCTACAACTTAATTCCGACGCAAATCATGTTACTTGCACATCGCGTCCTTATTTGATTTAACTACGAAAGGTGACACTAAGGTTTTGTTTTGTTGATTAGGAATTTCTGGTGATTATGAATGCCCTTACCAAAATTTTTGCCGTGTCTCTCTTCCATCAGTCATGTGACGTGCTTGAATTTCTCCACCTTTTAAAAGAAGGATGATAAATTAATTTAATATACTAGGGGGCCTGCCCCCTGCTCGCTAACGCTCGCCAACCCCCGGAGGATTGCTTCGCAATCCTCATTGGTTCGCTGCGTGAACCTATGCTCGCTTCGCTCGCCTCAATGAAGACATGTGTCCTAGCAGAAGGGATTGTTTACAAAATATGTTACCAAAAATAATGTTTTTCAAATCTAAATTTGCTGTATTACAGAAAAAATATATACAGTACCTCTAAAATCAGAATTCAAATGAAAACTTTGTGCAAATTTTGACTCGAAATGTGAGCGTTGCTTTGGAAATTGAATACCCAGCATGTTGTTTGTGTGTACATTTTCCCAGCACTCAAACGACCCACACTTTTTCATTGAGTTTGTTGCCGAAAGTTGTAGTGCAAGCGTCTTGTTGAACTATAATTGTTGGCCCTGAAAAGGACCGTTTTTTAAATGGCCCTGAAAAGATCCTCCGCTTTCTTTGATTTCTATAATAAACTAACTGCAACAGCTCATTCAAATTTCCTTTTTTTTTTCAATAAAATTTCATCCGATAACGCTATAAATTCAATCGATGCGCGAGACTTCGCGATAAACAAACAATCGTACAGTGTTGCCAAAACGCGATTACAAATAACGTCTTTTTTGCGTGCCACGTAAGAGAATTATATATATAGATTCAAGATTAATATTTTTGAGTAAATGCATTTCCTCTTGATATTTCCATTTAGTGGCACGTGTATTAACAAAAGAACTTGTTTTAAATTGGATGATTTTTAGTACACACAAAAAGGGTAACTGACTAATTTTTTCATTAAACTAGTATATTGATTCGACAGCGTTTTTTTTATACGTAAGTCACTGTTTTCAACAACAGAAAACGCTTGTTTTTTTAAAGATATAATAAGTTTAAGTCGTGAAGTAGGCAATATTGATTTTCTGTATCTATGACAAAGTATATTTGATAGTTCAAAAGTTACAATTTGTATTTTTTCTAACAATATTCTTTCAATACCGACAAAGTTCGATTTAACCCACAGTACAAAATTCTAAAATTATTGTATCCATCTTATTGAATTAAAATAAAGAGATTTTATACTTTTAAGACACTAGAAAAGCTAGTTCAAATTAATTAAAAAACTTCCAACGCAAAATGCCAGCAATCCCAACTTCGTTTTAAGGACCAAATGTTATAAATAATAATGAAGCTAACCTTGTCGATTTAAAAAGATCGAAGGAAAAAAATGTCTATTTTCTTTAAAAATTCGAAATAAATTATGTCACCTGTCACCTAAAGTCTAAACGCAACTTTTTATAAATAAATATCAGCAGCATAGAAATTACGCTTTTTCTTCTTGATTTTATATCACTGAACACCACATTTTACGAATGATAGAAATACAAAACTCCAGAGTGTAAAAAAAAAAAAAAAAAAAAAAAATGGAACTCAGTTGCCTCAAAATTGTAAAATCTGTCACAAAAAAGCAAGAGAATCAATCAATCGCGAGAGGAAGAACACACATCGATCTCTAAACTATCGATCTTTATAGTGTTGTTTCAAGTTCAATCAAGTGACCGTCATGGAACTCCACTCACTAAATCTAAGGAGCCGGGGTAGCCAGTTGGACGAGCAACTGACAAGTTCGAATCCAACCAAAGACCGTCGTGTACAAAGCGGAATGGTGCCCGTTAAATCTGTTGTGGCCACAAATACACTCATATTTGTAGAGTGGCGTGCCAGTTCTGGTGTGTGGCCTAGTCATCTGACCGTGGTTCAAAAGAACGTGGTGTCCTCGAATCTAACCCTTCGGGTTTGATCCCAGACTGTCATCAATAGCCCGTTGTGTTACTTATGTTCGACGCAAATTAAATTACCTGCATCATTAAACCCAAAGAAGGAATTTATATATAACTATTAGGTAGTGCTGACATCTATTGAGCAAATTTGTTACTAAACAATTGCAAATAATTTTGAATATAGTAACTATCTTATGTATTTGTTGGGTTGGCCGCCTACGTGTGTTGGTCATATATGTAGCAGGCATGAAACGTTTTAAGGATCGCCACCATTTCTTTACACTAAAAACTTCAATGAAGAATATTTACATAAGCCTTTTAAATTCGAACCGCGACATTTAATTTCTTGCTAGTTCATCAAACGAAACTGCATGGGAGCTAGGCGAGAAGACCCTTTGTTGTCGAACGGAAACACGCACGGCGCCATCTCGCATTATGCAGGGGGTAATGCTTCTCGACGGAGCGGCGAAGAGAGTCTGTTTACATTTTTAATCACGTGCTCGCATTCAAAGGGGTATTCGCGCAGGAAGGAGAAAAAATCATTTTCTCCAACCGTGGCTTTCGCATACCGCTACATATTGTTCATTCCTTCATCATAGACTTGAAAAGATAGACAGTCATGTAAATCCTTGGGTATTAGATGGTGCTGTCATCTGTTGGGGATGATTGTAACTAATAAGTTATAAATAATTTTAAACACAATAATTAGATATGAATAGTTAACCCCTTCATCCCAAATTTGAAAACGCAGAATTGCTCTTACATTTTGAATTGAATATACAACAATGGTTAGTGCTTTTATCTATTGGAAAAGATTATACCTTATAAATTGTAAATAATTTTGAAACAGTTGACCATATAAATTGACTGGTGCTCCTATCTTTAGGAAAAGATGGTAACTAATAATTTAAATTGAATTTTCTGAAGATATGATACTCTTTAGTCAAAAATTATTTGAAATGATAGTTTTCTGCACGAAAACAACAGAGATTTCAGTATAATACAGTTGAATAGATTTATAACAAGTTTTTTTTTCAAATCTCTTTCACAATGGGAATAATTTTGAGATTCTCCATCAATCTGAAGGATTCAACGGAAAAAATTTAGTGCAAGGGTGTCCTTTTTATCTCAAAGTCTATTTTTATATAGAGTATTGATATTTTAAATCATATCAATTTAAATTTTTTTTTATGGCTTTATTACAAGAGAACGAAAATAATACATTTATAACAAAGGGACAAATGTATCCCACTGCGCTTGTATCCTTTCTCTCCAAAAGATGGCAGCACAATGTTTTTAAAAGTTTCGGTCCTTGTTACATCATTTTGATTTAATCCTCCAAGTGTTTTCGCCGAGGTATCTCGTGCAACTAGATCTGACCATTTTTGCCAATGATGAGGTAACTCGTCATTAAAGTACTACCGATTTTTTCTAACAGGATAAAAAAAAGATCTGTTCAATTTTCTTCCAATGACGTGATACATCGTTCATCAAGATCTGGTCAGTTTTGCTAATGAAATATCTCGTCGAGGTAACCCACAGGAGGAGGGATTCATTTTTGGCCCAGGATATTTAGGTGCTTAAAAGTTAAATTGGTTTTTTAAAAATAGGGTTTTGGTTTTAAAAGATACAAAAATATAACTTTAGTTTGTTTGAGATAAGTATAAAAAAAAATTTTTTTTTACAAAACTTTTTTGCAACAAATTGGAGTGCTCTTTAGCAGCAATACTATCTATTTATAAATTATTTCTTTTGATGAAAGTTCTGCCTCTTTATGCGATATGCATAATTAGCCTTCTTTTAAGGCAATATATGAGATACCAACAGAACAACAAAAAATGTCGAAGGGTGTAGGTTGAAGAAGTCATTTTTGATAGTTTTTCGGTAATGCAACCGTTTTCAGTTTCTAGATATCGTAAACTCGAAAATAGGTATTTTTAGGTACAATATATGTTTTAATTAGGTCATGCCATATCGTAAAGATGTTAACAGATTTGTAATACAGTGCATAAAACTATATAGGTAAAAACCCAAGAATCCTGCTCCTATTGATTATTGGTAAAGAAATTTACGGCGTTTGCAACATGTATAATGAAATGTATAGTTTCTTTTACATTTGTGATAAAATAATATTTTGCGGTAATATGCGGTGTATATATTTTTGGTATAAAGAAAATATGAATGTTATATCAAAAGATATTTATAGGGAACGGAATTTTTAGGCATCGTAGTTAAATAATTGTTATCCACATGTTACCTTTACCCTTTCATATTTAAGATTTCGTTTTACGTTGTGTCAACACATAATTCTTTCCAGGTCGAATTCGTGCATGAACAATATTTATGAATTGAAATTGAGGCATTTTCATCCCTTTCTACATACTAATCTTCGGTCTTCATATTGATATCACTTTCTTCTATATGTGCTTCTTCTATTCTATCAGTTCATATTCCGAGGGGAAATAAATGTTCAGGATAGGTAGTAGAACATACATTGAACCAAAAGTTCCATAGTTTTTATGATCAAAACTCGTTCCCATTTTAGTTCCAATTCCTATTAGTTTTTAAAATACAAATAAAGTTAATTATAAACTCAACTAATTAATTTTAAGTTTTGAACTTTATATTCGATTTTTTAAAATTACTTTAGCCTGATAAGTAAAGCTTGCTCCTACATACCTTAGATTTCACAGAAGAAACAGATTAAAACAACAATAATTAATTACAAATTTATTAAGCGTACATAAAATGTTCAAATCGCTGTTTTCATGCATTCCATGAAAAGTGCATAGAAATTAGATAAATTGGTATCAACGAAATTTAGATTAGAACTCCCCTCGACAAATCTAAAATTAATAACGCATTTACAATTAATTCTAAAATAAGTTGCAGGGAAATCTATTTACCCTTTCTTGAATGACCAGATAACCTGCCATGCTGGAGAGATAGTATAAGATGATTATTAGAATCAGAACACAAACTTACCATTGAGTATCTAAATCTCTGTTTTGATGGGATAGATCTAGAGCTCTAGTCAAACATGACAATGGGAAAGTGAATCTATATTCCACCAATCAAATGTCTAATGATGGATGAATGGGCTCCTACATGTCAAATAACCGGATAAATACAAAAAGACAAGATAAAGGAGAAAGAAACATCGATCCTAACAGATGTTTATGACTGAAAGCACTCGTTTTTACAAATATTCTTCGTGTAAAAATAATTACATCTTAAGAATCGGGATAAATTTCACAATACACTCTGGCAGGATTGCTATTCTTGCTTTGACAAAACCACTGTTGTGTCTACTCCGCCTAACTACCTAAACCATGCCTGGAAATAGATTTTTTAATACATGGGCACCTTGTGTACCTAAGTTTTTAAATTAGGTGCACATTTGTAATGTAAACTACTTTATTAGTTGGGTATGTTTAGATAGGTCAGTAGTAGTTGTAAATAAAAATATTTAAAATCTAAATTCTCCCTTCTCCAGCGCACGGCTGTCACTGCGAAAAAATTAGGTACACAATTTTATTTTCATGTGCACAGTGCACCCGGGTATTTCAAGCCCTGACCTAACCTAATATAATCCTTACGTATGGTTAGATAAGGTTAGGTAGTTAATTAATAGATCGAGTATCAATCCCGAAGGGAAAGATCTTAGAAAAACGTCTCGTAATTTTCAACCACGGTCAAATGACGAGATCAACACCTGAGCTGGCACCTTTCTCTCCACACTTCCACACCATGCCTACTTGAGGAGGTTTAAGGCAACGATAGATTTAACACGCATAAACTCCCATGTACACGACGGTATTTGGCTGAACCTAGTTTCGAACTCGCAATCGCTTATCCGTTTCTCTGCCAACTAGGCTACCACTGCCCCATCTACGAAAGGACATGTGTTCTACAAACTTCTTATGCGAACTGCATTGAGAAATAATACATGTAGAAAATCTACACTGATACTATAAAAACAAGACATTTAGTTAAAACTGTATATTCACATGACGCCTACGGTTCTGAAACTGATCAGCCCTGTTCTAAAAACTGACCTGACTGTTCTTTCAAATCAGAATATCAATTCCGGTTAAAGATAAAATCAAAATTGCGCTGGAAACGACACGCACAATAAATATTAAAATAAAATAAATTGGAGAATCAACTGCGAGCTCGAGCTCATGCTTCAACAAGTATAACCTTTTATTCAAAATTATCCCCAGAAAAGTTGCCATCTTAGCTGTAAAAGCGAGAATAGGCCATATTGTCACTTATGCCTGCTTGCACAGATGGCACTTCGCTGATTCAGTAAAATGTCTCGTGCGAAGAACAGAATTACCTTGAAGCACATCTCGTTCCTGTGAACTACACAGAACCGTATTAGGAAAATAATAACACTAAATTGTTGGAATAGTTGCGTAACATTTTCGTTCTCTTATGACGTAGCAATGAATATAATATCTTCTGGTAATTATTGAGTTCTATTAAATACTAAGGGAGTACGCAAATGTTTACTAAACGTTATTTAGGAAATGTAGATGGCGCACGTTTGATTCCTCTAACATACTCTGAATGTATCTATCCTCTGCATCAGTAAAGTTTTTATTGTTTGTATATGCACCGTTATCCGTCTTGTGTTTTGCTCAGCATGGTCAAATATTTCCTTTGCGCTCAAATCCCAAACGTATAAATTTAGTTCAGTAAGCTGTGAAAATCTAAGAAATCTATCAAGAAAATAGGATTCGAACAACTTCTAATCGCTAGCCCGGAACTCGTGTTCCAATATAAGTAGGTAGCTGAATTTATATCGTATTATTATTTATTATTATATTATATTCGTCGCATTATTAATTATTATATTATATTCGTCGCATTATTATTTATTAGATATTTTATTATTCTTATATCCGTAGAAATTATTATTTATTATTATTGTTTATTATTATTATTTATTTTTATTATTTATTATTATTATTTATTATTATTATTATTATTATTATTATTATTATTTATTATTATCTATATATATAATTCTCTTACGTGGCACGCAAAAAAGACGTTATTTGTAATCGCGTTTTGGCAACACTGTACGATTGTTTGTTTATCGCGAAGTCTCGCGCATCGATTGAATTTATAGCGTTATCGGATGAAATTTTATTGAAAATAAAAGAAGGGCATTTTAATGAGCTGTTACAGTTAGTTTGTAATAGAAATCAAAGAAAGCGGAGGATATTTTCAGGGCCATTTAAAAAACGGTCCTTTTCAGGGCCAACAATTATAGTTCGACAAGACGCTTGCACTACAACTTTCGGCAACAAACTCAATGAAAAAGTGTGGGTCGTTTGAGTGCTGGGAAAATGTACACACAAACAACATGCTGGGTATTCAATTTCCAAAGCAACGCTCACATTTCGAGTCAAAATTTGCACAAAGTTTTCATATGAATTCTGATTTAGAGATACTGTATATATTTTTTCTGTAATACAGCAAATTTAGATTTGAAAAACATTTTTTTGGTAACATATTTTGTAAACAATCCCTTCTGCTAGGACACATGTCTTCATTAAGGCGAGCGAAGCGAGCATAGGTTCGCGCAGCGAACCAATGAGGATTGCGAAGCAATCCTCCGGGGGTTGGCGAGCGTCAGCGAGCAGGGGGCAGGCCCCCTAGTTATATTATATTACAACTATTTTAAGTAAATTTAAACTGATTCACCTAAAAAGTTTTGATCCTATTTTTTAAAATAATTTTCTTTAGTATCTTTTGTTTCAAGTTTATAGAATACGCTGTTGTGTTGTAGTCATTGCCCGGAGCTCTTGTTCCAATATAAGTAGGTATCTGAATTTACATCGCACTAGAACAGCCAACCGGGTTATTGGTGGGTATCGTGACATGAAAGTATCGATAATTTCATCTGCTTGGGAGGAGTCGTTCGAGAGTCACGTTGACAAGACAAAAAAATCGCCTTTTATTGGAATCTATAAATTTAAAAGTATGTTTGTGTGTATATTTTTTCTATACAAATCTACACCGTTTGAACAATTCCCACCAAATTTGGTACACTTATACTTCAGAACACTGCGTAAAACATAGGCCATTACTTTCCTGTCTTCAGACCAATCTATAGCACTTACAATCGTGGAAATTGGCACACAGGTAGCCCTAAAAGTCACATTCGAAGCCTCAATTCTAAAATATAAAGTTTGTTTTCTTGCAATAAATAAATACTGACAAGGAAACACGTTCTACGGGGTTTGTGTATGTGAGTTAATACAGGGAAATGACGGAGTCATATTTGAACAGTACTAAATTTCTTAAATCATTGTCGTCTTTATCAATATTTTTCTGTATTTTATCGAATTACACTATTTTAGCTCAGAAAGTCAAAATTCGACACTTTGCATATTTTTCGTTTTTCAGAATTCTGCATTTTTTCATCGTAATTTCGTTTTTGTTTGTATATGACTTAATCTTTTGCAGATTGCAATAAATTATACAGGAATTAATTGTATATATTTGCATCCGAAGTAAATTTTAGAAGGTACAAAAAAGTTAAAACGAAGTTAAAAAGTATTTTCCGTACAACTTAAATGATTGAGATTAAAATGTATTTTCCGTACAACTTAAATGAATGCATTTTTCTATGTAAGAAGAGTGATTAGTTTAATTCATTATTCAATCCACATCTAACCATTTTAACACTAGCAACGCCGTTTTATTCAGCTAGTTGTATATAAAATGTGTATAAACTACGATGCTCGTAAAATTAAATGAATGTTTTAATGTAATGCAAACCTAGAAGGCGATGAAGAAGGAACCATCACAATTGCATAACAGCTTAATTTTAGTATAACTTTACCTCTATCTAATCTAATGCTGAAAAGTAATGGTAAACTAATGGTAAATCTAATGCTGAAAGTGGTTGTGAGGTTCTCCAGGTCAGACACGGAGGAATGTTGACCGGAAGGTACCATTTGATTCCATTGGTGTGGGTGCCCGTGGACTATCATCCGGGTGAGGAGACAAAAGGAGAAGAAGGAAGAACGATGAAGAAGGAACCATCACAATTGCATAACAGCTTAATTTTAGTATAACTTTACCTCTATCTAATCTAATGCTGAAAAGTAATGGTAAACTAATGGTAAATCTAATGCTGAAAGTGGTTGTGAGGTTCTCCAGGTCAGACACGGAGGAATGTTGACCGGAAGGTACCATTTGATTCCATTGGTGTGGGTGCCCGTGGACTATCATCCGGGTGAGGAGACAAAAGGAGAAGAAGGAAGAACGATGAAGAAGGAACCATCACAATTGCATAACAGCTTAATTTTAGTATAACTTTACCTCTATCTAATCTAATGCTGAAAAGTAATGGTAAACTAATGGTAAATCTAATGCTGAAAGTGGTTGTGAGGTTCTCCAGGTCAGACACGGAGGAATGTTGACCGGAAGGTACCATTTGATTCCATTGGTGTGGGTGCCCGTGGACTATCATCCGGGTGAGGAGACAAAAGGAGAAGAAGGAAGAACGATGAAGAAGGAACCATCACAATTGCATAACAGCTTAATTTTAGTATAACTTTACCTCTATCTAATCTAATGCTGAAAAGTAATGGTAAACTAATGGTAAATCTAATGCTGAAAGTGGTTGTGAGGTTCTCCAGGTCAGACACGGAGGAATGTTGACCGGAAGGTACCATTTGATTCCATTGGTGTGGGTGCCCGTGGACTATCATCCGGGTGAGGAGACAAAAGGAGAAGAAGGAAGAACGATGAAGAAGGAACCATCACAATTGCATAACAGCTTAATTTTAGTATAACTTTACCTCTATCTAATCTAATGCTGAAAAGTAATGGTAAACTAATGGTAAATCTAATGCTGAAAGTGGTTGTGAGGTTCTCCAGGTCAGACACGGAGGAATGTTGACCGGAAGGTACCATTTGATTCCATTGGTGTGGGTGCCCGTGGACTATCATCCGGGTGAGGAGACAAAAGGAGAATGATGGGGTGAGAAAAGTGACTCAAGTGGTGGACACCGACCAGGAAGGACGTAGCGAGGGTCATTCGATGTCATGTTCCAAAAGACTTCGAACGCTTCAACCCTCCAAATGGTTACGACGAGATATCTCGTCCATCAAGATCTGATCAGGTTTTTTCTAATAACTAGATATCTCATCTATTAAATTAAGATGTGGTCAGTTTTGTAAAAAAAAGAACTCGTCGGTCAATAACTGGTCATCGTCGAGACTAGGAGGGTTGCATGTAAAGTATGTAAAAAGTGCATTTGATACTAGGATTAATAATTTAATAATTGAAAAGTATTCCTTTATAGACTTTATAGTAGTCTGTACCTGAAAGAAGGGAACCGTGTGTAACAGTTATATTGAGATCTAATTTGGAAATGGAGTATTACTCAAAGGTATATTTAAAATTTATTGGAGGTACTGTGGCGTTTTGGCACCACAGCGATACAATGGAGTCAAACTCAGTTGGACACCAATTTAAGCTATTTATTTTACTTAAAAGGTTTCCAATGACAGTTGGAAAATATCTACAAAAACTATTTACAGAGAACAATCACTAAATGAATGTTCATTGAAAAATAAACGTTTCTCTTCACAGTTTTTTTTTACCGGTGTTTAACCTCACCGTATAGTTGTCTAGAGAGCTCTGTCTTTACTACCGCGCGCAAAGGCCCTCTTCTCTAGTCTCCATTTACGTATTTCCGCCTCCTTCTTGGAATTAGTGATGCGACATCGACAGCAAAACATCGATGTTGATAATACATCGCCCCAAAAAATCGATGTTTTCAAACATCGTTTTTTTTTTTTTTTAATTCAGTGAATTTAAACTTTTTCCCCAATTTCTTAAAACTGGTTTAGCAACTAGTGTTGCCACAGCGACAGCAAAACATCGATGTTCAAAATTATGACATCGATGTTGATAATACATCGCCCCAAAACCATCGATGTTTTTAAAATGCAGTGTATTTAAACTTTTTTCCCCATTTCTTAAAACTGGTTTAGCACCTATTGATGCGACATCGACAACAAAATATCGATGTTCAAAATTAAAACATCGATGTTGATAATACATCAACCCAAAACCATCTATGTTTTTAAAATTCAGTGCATTTAAACTTTTTTCCCCATTTTTTAACACTGGTTTAGCAACTAGTAACGCGACATCGGCTCCAATGCATCGATGTTTTTTTATAAAACATCAATGTTTTGAAAACATTGACATCGATGTCGCATCCCTACTTTTCAGACCCTTCACCCTTGGCCACTTTGGTCTAAAAGTATGTTCAGTTAGCTGATTATAAAAATTATGCAGCATAGTTATTTTTATACGGTACTTTTTTTATTTAAAAATAAAACATCAACAACGTAAAAACATCGACAAGTATAAACATCGATGTTACAAAAACATCGACTCGAATACATCGATGTTAAATTCATCGATGCTTTTTTAAAACATCGACATCGATGTCGCATCCCTACTTGGAATGTCGATCGGGTGTTTTCCAATAACACCTGCAACACTGAAGCAGAGTCTCAATCCCTCACGTGTGAGTCCTTTCATTGGATTTTGGAACAGTTATAAAGTGATATGTGTGACTCAACTAGGTACCAGGTGCAAGAAGGTTGGGGTGCAAAAAGTCCGCACCGATTGTAACACACGTGTTCTTTGTTTTGGGGGTGTCGTCTGCTCCTCTCTACTGGCAGGTCCACGATGAGCTGGGTGTCTACAACGTCTATTTTCCCCCATACACAATACCTATCTATTAAAATTGTGTTCATATAATGTTTAATAAAGTAACTGGGATAAAACAGCGAATATCAGTGAATAATAATTTAATTGCATGGTTTTAGAAACTGGAAGTGCAGTATACATTCAGATAGATTTTCAAGTGTTTTGTAGTCTACTGCAATTGTGCCGAATGTCTTATAAGCTACTTCGACTGAAACATTTTGATTCGAATATCTATTGAGCAAAAATAATCTGTAGTTTCATACCGCATTGTTATTATGAAGATTTATTTCTTATATTTCTGACACAAGAAAATCCTGCTCAAAACTATTTTTAAATAAAAAATGAACATCTAGAATATAACTTTTTTTTTCTTTATTTCCACACACACACCAGGTATCTAATAAGAAATGTATAAGCATTTTATATAAATTTTTAGAACAGAATAGTTTCATACAACAGTAGAAAAGTATATTTGTGAATGAATCACTAGAGTGTATGGATATAAAAAGAAAGTTTTTATTTACATATTTAGAATAGCCTCTTCGGACAAACATGGTTCTTCTGTATTTCAAAGAAAGCAATTAACTTGCTTTTCCTATGTAGAACAAACTTGTTACCACCTAAATATCATATTATTTTAATTCAGTCTCTTTCGTGGTATGGATTGGTCGAACTGGTAGTGTTGAAAGACGGGATAGTTCGTGTATGAAGATGATTGGTTTTCTTTATAAGCTTTGAGTAGAACTAAGGCATGGAATTGGAGAGCTTGGTGACTTTTTCCTGAAATACACAAACAGAGATATAAAAATAAGCCACCTCGCTCATTGAAAAGTGGTCCAAATAAAATCACTCGTTTTACGTAAACACCAGTTTTTAGGGTTGCTGTAATGTGAGTTTCTATCTTCTTAAGGCCCTGTTCACATGAGGCGTTTCCTAACGCGCGTTTTCCAAGGTCAGCTTTTCTTATACATTAAATTATGTTTTTTTTTTATTCCCCTAATTCAAGTTTCTATCTTTGCGATCGTTGAAGATAGAGTGAAAATTTCAGCGGATTTGAAATCAGCGAAAATTTTTATGCAATAGCGATACGAAAAACAGATTTATTACTTAATTATTTACCATTTGATTATTTAATAAGTTATTAAATAATTAGTTATTTATTTTAAGAAAATCACATTTAAGTTATCGATCAAGTTTGAAATTTTCCGCAGATTTCAAATCCGTTGAAATTTTTACTCCATCTTCAACGATCGCAAAGTTAGAAACTTGAATTAGAGGAATAAAAAACATAATTTAATGCATGAGAAAAGCTGACTTTGGAAAACGCGCGTTAATAAATGCCTCATGTGAACAGGGCCTAAATAAGATTAATAATACACTCTGGGCTCTCTTACGACATGTTTTCGAAACTATAATATTTAATATGCATTAAAAATATTCGTTACCGACTTGGGTGTTAATTGAATATGTATCGAAATATTCGTTAATTGCGTTACATTTTGATCAAAGGAGAGATTATTATTCCATGAAGAGTTAGGGGATTAAGAGGTACACTTAGTGATATTGAGAGTGATAAATGTTTTGATAAATTATTTGTAATAATTTATCTGATTAATAATTTATTTTTTATTTATAATCAATACAAATAAATAACATAATTCATTACCTTTTACATAATTTATAGCATTATTTAATGATAATTTTTGTTATAAATGTCAATTTTGCTCGCATTTTATGGATTCATACTAAGTTTAAGTTTTAAAAAATTAGTCAGTTTCAAAAGTATTTCAAGGGTAAAGCGAATAGATATTCTTATGACTGTAAATGACAATAATGAATCGAAAAAGTACTAAATTAATAAAAATGTTATATAATTAAAAGAATGAAAAAAAATCTAGAGTTAAAAAAGTGCCTAAGTGTGGTGCTTGATAAAGTGGGAAGTTCGAATGAAGCGTAATGCATTCCATGCTAAGTACTGTTGATACTAAACTTATCCTTATAATTTCTTTTAATTTAATCTCGAATTTCCAGATTTAGTGTAAGGATTGAATAGGAGGGGGGGGGGAATTCAAATACTAATTGCTAGAAAATGTTTATTTGTTCTATCGAACCAAATGAATTTACTCAACTTACTCTCTAAGGCCAGGCCTCCACTTGCGATTTTTAGTCGCGAAATAATAATGCGATTTTTCAGTCGCAAAAATAAAACTCATTGTTTCAACTACAAGTACACAAACTTGCGACTAAAGATTTGTCTTTGAGAAAGAACTTGCGATTAAAAAGTTGCAACCGGTCCTATTTTCGCTGCGACGCGACTGTCGCTCTACCCAATGAATCACACAGACAGGCATGGACGTGCACCCATTTGCGATAGTTTAGTCGCGATTTCCAAGGTCAGTCTTTCTTTAAATTAAATTATGTTTTTTATTCCCCTAATTCAAGTTTCAATATTTTCGATCGTTGAAGATAGAGTACAAATTTTAACGGATTTGTAATCTGCGGAAAATTTTACACCTGATCGATGCCTTACATGCGATTTTCTTTAAATAAATAACTAATTATTTAATAAATAATTAAACAATCAAAAGGGAAATAATTAAATAATAAATCTGTTTTTGGTATCGATCTGACTTGGATTTTACGCTGATTTGAAATCCGTTGAAATTTTTACTCTATCTTCCATGATCGAAAGCTAGAAACTTGAATTAGGGGAATAAAAAAACATAATTTATTGAAAAGAAAAGCTCGCCTCGAATCAAAAGAGCGATCTCACAATTAGTTTCAGTGACATCCATTGGAAAACTGCCCTAATTCAGCGATTTATCTATTGCAGTGTGTGCACCTTGTAGATTTTCTGCGACAGCGATTTTTTGGTCGCCGCGACTAGAAATAGCAAGTGGAGGACTTACCTAACGTTGGAAGTCAAGCGATATTTTGTTCTAGACTATCACATTTCCACCTCTCTCAATGTCATATCCTATGGCCTCATGGTGGCGAGAGGGTAAAAAGGGTAGCATAGCCGAAGTGCGTCGGGAGTATGTACTCTTGATAGTGCCACCCAAGGCTGTGCTGTTTCACCCGGCTTACATAAGGTGAACAGGTGGCTAGGTCCGACTGCTACAGAGATGGCACTCAGATTTAAGATCTTACGATTTTTAATAGCATACCCTCTCTACCCTTGTCATGGACTTGTGTAAAAATACTGCCGACCACCTATACGTACTTAAAAAGCAATTGCATAGATCATCTCCAGTACTTATCATTCACTGGTACCTCAGTACAACACCAGGAAAGCTGTTTGCCTTAAATTTGCCCCGGAAAAATTTACTCTTTCCAGGCTAAGATCTGGTCATTTGAGCAAGATGATATTCTTTGATGGCCAGGAATCCTTTCCCGCCTCTATAAAGTGTACCTCTCCCTCACACATCCTGAATTGCATTAGAGCCATATATGAAGACATTTTTAAGGACCCATCTGCCATTGTCCCGAAACCTGTTTGCAGACTCAATGACTTAGGGTAATGTGTTTGTTTCTTTTACACTGGGATAAGAAAGAAGACATTTTCACAGTTTCTGTTTTCTTGTTCATTACTGACAAAAGTCTATTTTCATAAATGGGGAAATATACCTCTTCCAAGAAAAGTATTCTTGGTCTTTCCCGAATTCTTCCGCTTCTGTCGCGGTCTGTGGTAAGTTTTCATCCAGGGTCTCGGGAAGAAATGACGCCAAAACACTAGCCACTATGGACACGAAACTTAGGGCTACGAAAGGCAACTCTTTCCCGTACACACTCTGCAAAAGAAGTAGCATTTTATCTACCCAATCAAAAAATAAAATGTCATGAATTTCTCCCTGAACATAAAATTATGCAATGAGGAAGTTGCGGCAAATCTTGAGAAAAATGAGATTAATGAATTAGGACGAGTAATGCATTGGTTAATTAACGCCACCCTGGAGACATTGTGGGCAATTTACGATGGTTTCCGATCGACCCGTTACCGCCTTAACATTTTACGACAGGGTGTGTGAATCTCTAATATTATAAAAAGGAAGTGTTTGTCTGTTTTTTTTTTTCGCGGGCGCAAAATCCTGACGATTCTATGGCACTTACAGCAATGAGATTTGGCACACAAGTAGTCCAAATTTTTTGCAATTTTTAAGTCGCGGCGAAATTTTAAAATTCAAGAATGGGATTTGGTACATAGTAGTCCAAATTTTTTGCAATTTTAGGGTAGCAGATAACTTTAAAATTCAATCTAGAACATTTTTAAATGAATTTAATAGTTTTTTTCGCCGTTCTTTCATCATTCGGAAATGAAGAAGCATCAAAATTTAGACTTTTTCACCCTCACGTCATTATTGACGTCAGCCATTGGAATCATGCTAAGGTTTTTTCACCTGCCGTCTCGAATGGGAGCGAACAGATTCGAATGACCTACGATTGATTCGACATTCATTTATTTTCTGAGAAAAGGATTCGAGTGTGAAACAAAAGAGATTATTAAAGTTATCACTGGCGTTCTTCAGTGCTTTTTTCTATCTCGGCGATCGTTAAAGACAGAATAAACATCTCAATGGTTTTGAAATCTGCTGAAAATTATACAACAGATAGATACCTTATATGTTTGATTTTCTTTTGATAAATAATTTATCAAAGAAATATTTATATTCTTTTGTGTGCGGGTAATGTGACCCCTCCGAAAAGAACTGTCACGGGCTACTCCGTTATGGGTGTTATCTAATAGTCTACAAATTCGCAAACCAAATGGCAATCCGTGATGGCTGTTATCCAATAGGCTACGAATTCCCATTTGGTTTGCGAAGCAAACCAATAACCCCACAAAAGCAACTGGCACGGGCAACGACGGGCTAGCCACGCATTGGCTAGTATATCTCTACTATAGAGTGGCGACAAAAGTGGTGAAATTGCCAAAGATTACTATCAGATAAGGTATTATTGAATCAATGAGATGATGAAACACTAGAAATCTCCTTCGTCTTCTCCCGTCCCGTGGACTAATGAAGAATGTTCGTTTCCACCCGACAGATGAAAGAAGTCTAAGGGTTTCCAATGCTCACTCTACTTTAAAATTTCCTCTATGATTCATGCCATGTTTAACCCTTTGAATACAACTATAGATATAACTGGCGCGATTTTTCTTGGCGTGATTCTTATAACTTAGAAGGTACAACTGGCTGTACCGGCCGTAATCTTAATTCTTTCTTGGCACGGCAAGGTAATTTTAATTAACGCTGTACAAGAACAACACAACGGGCTATTGAAAACCTCTCTTGGCGTGATTCTAATAACTTTCAAGGTACAACTGCTGTATAGGTCGTATTATAAATTCTTTCTTGTCGCGGCCAAGACAAAACTGTTGTACCGGTCGTAGTCTTGATGGTTAATATCCTAATCATTTCTCAGTCGTCTGCAGAGTAAATTAATAAACTGAAGTACTTACAAGGTCAGCAAGATAAGGAAGAAGAAGCGTCACAGCTGTTGAAACTGTTTTCGCGGCCCCGATTCCAAATGTCCTAGTGACTGTAGGAAAAATTTCAGATCCTTGCTGGTCCGCAATCATTAAAGTACCATTTGCAGAAAACTTCCCAACCATAGAACTTATTATATCGATGTAGGGTAAACCTGAAATTAAAAGATAATGCAATTTTATTATTAAGATTCTATTATCAGCAGTTCATTCCTAATCAGACTTTGAAAACAAATGTTTATTACTTTTATACATAAGCCCATCAGTTAAGTCACAAATTTATTCATTCGCAATGTGTAAAACAGGTAGCTGTCTTTAACCTTCCTTGTGGTTGTCTCTCCGAGGTCATTGGCAAAAGTGATCCGATATGGATAGACAATATATCTTGGCATTGGAAGACAATTGACTAGATCTTGATATCGTCCTCATAAAAAAATTATTCGACAGTGTCTTGATAACAAGATACCTTGTCTTTATCAAAATTTACTAGATCTTGATATCATCATCAGAAAAATATTATTCGACAATGTCTTGATGGCAAGATACCTTGTCTTTAGCAAAATTGACTAGATTTTGATATCGTCATTAGTAAAATATTATTCGACAATTTCTTGGTGACAAGATATCTTGTCATTAGCAAAATTGACTACATCTTAATATCATCATCATAGAAATATTATTCGACATTGTCTTGAAGATAAGATATCTTGTTTTTAGCAAAGTTGGTCTGATCTTGATGGAAGAAATATCTCGTCAAAACCACTTAAAGGGTTAAAAAATAAATATATTTGGAGTGCGTGCAATTTATTTCAGAGACGTTCATTTTTATTTTTTTTTGCACTGGAAAATAATTACATTTCCTTAAGCGATGGACATTTTGCATGATTATTATTTGCTGATTAATAAGTGTATTTCAACTTAATACTAAGATACTACAGTATACTTACAGTAATTATACTAACATAATATGTTATACTATACTATTAACGCTATGGTATAGAGGGGTTTGGACAGGCTGTCTGTAGATCTTCACTTTTCGGCTACGTAATAATTAACTAGACTGATATAATAATGATCGAATTTCAATTGAAGACAATTTTTAAAGTATCCCTCTTGTTTGAGGTTATTTCTGAAGGGGGAATTAAGGGGCTACGAGGAACGATTCTACGCCAAGTTGACAACGATTCAACAAAACATTCGTAAGGAAACTGATTGACCGCTGTAGCCTGGATGTCCTCAAATGTACGCTATCATACCTGTCAACCCTTCTGGAAAAACACTTGGTTTTCACGTCTTCTGGAAGAGAAAATGTAATTTCTGGATTTTTCTCCTATAGGGGAGTAAGTTTTCAACTGACGTTAGTTTCAAAGTTTGAACTCGAATGATACATATCGATACTTGTAAAAGGCATTTTCTGCAAAGCTCGATATAAGAGGTGATAGTAATTCAGCGGCGATTCGTGTTTCTTGTTCACATTCTGAACGTGACTTTTTTTTCGAATGATTTCAAGAATAAAAATTCCAAATAATGAATTCCGAATGGATAAACGGACGGTCACCAATACTCCGTTTTGTTGCTTCAGAGCAATGTTAATTCAACTACCTACCTACCAAATTGATAAATTATTGTTGATTAGTCAACATCAGTTAGATTCAAAACCAAAGTCTCCAATCTCTCTTATAGGTGACTAGCAAAATTATCGACCCTATTTGGTTTGAAATGTTTAATTGTAGGTTGATGAGATAATCAAAATATATAATCACTTATGTCTTTCGTAGAATAAAGTTACATTTCAACACCTTTCGCCATCTTTATAATTTTTACAACTTACTTTGGACACAAATCCTACACATATATCCATACATGTAATACATTTCACATACATCTCACCATTGATGTATGACAAAGCTACAAAATGACGAAAGGTGACACTGAAGTTACTCTACAAAAGACGATTTTGAGGGAGATTTGGAATTAATTTACTTAAGTTCTTTTCACGTTCAACTCACGACGATTTACGAAGAGTGTTCTCACACTCAAAGTAAAAAATATATATATATCTTTTAATGGGGCACATTTGCATCAGGCATGCGACATTGTCGAATTTCGCCATTTTCATCTGTCATTATGAGAAAAAATATTTTAATGTTTGAGAAGTTACAGTTCGGATTTTTTAAACATTATTATTATTTCAATAACGGCATGATTACACTTAAGATGTGCTTTATTCTGACTTCCTTGCACTTTAAGACGAATATTTTGTGCTGGTGTTGCGTGTGAAGAAAAGAAAATGCAATTTATAAGGCATATTTAAAACAGAAAACTGAGAAATAAAACAAAATAAAAGTTGTCGGGTAAAACGCATGGAAGTAGGAAAGTTCCTACTTATTACGAATGCACGAAATTGCTTCGTTTTCAATGCATACCAGTTATAGGTGCCAAGCAAATGATTCCTGTAAAAAGCAGCCCGCCGCTGTTTGTCCATCTTCTGCCACATCGGTCCATGAGTATAGTGAAAACAATATTCGCCGGAAACTCTGCGACGGAGATCAAAAAGAAATTAAGAAACTCGTTACCGATCAAGTTCTTTGCGTTATGTATTAATCCATAGTAACCTACATTACTTGCCATCCTGCAAAAAAAAAAATACAGAATTTATAAAAATTGTCTAGTATATTATCATTTATACTATAAAAATTATATTTGTGTGTGTGTGTACAGTCGCGGGAACAAAACTAACCATCTCTCTTCGTTGCAGCAATTGTAACAGTAGAACAAATTCCAATATGGCGTTTGAAAGGAACTAACGTCTTCTATAAATTCATATTCATTCAATTGGAATAAGGGGCCGTCTTTTCTTATTAAATTGTTCACCACCTTCATAATTTCCAATAGTAAACCCCTATTTTGACACACAATTTTGAATCTGTATTAAAATTTAACTTCAGATACCAAATTTCATGACATTAGGACTTGCCGTTTCGAAGTCATGAGGGCAGAAAGTGCAGCTCCTAATGTTAAATCAGTTGCTTAGACTTTTATGGATACATTCCTAAATAATATTTCTACAGCGCAGATATTTTGTACCATGTTACTGTTAAACAACACTAACACAATGCACTTAGTATTTATTTTTAAAATAGCTATTAGTATGCAATAACAATTATTAAATTAATGTTTGAAAAAATTATTCGGATCGTTTGCACCCACTTTCATACTAAATATAATAAAGTAATTCTCAAAACTTTTGCACTTGCATGATAAATACAATAATACTCGGACTGCTGAAATAAATATAATAAAGCTCGGAATGAATTGGATCCTTATTATATTTTTATGGAAATCGAACTTCTCATACCTCAGATAATAGTTCTCGGATCATTTGCACCCACTTTCATAGTAAATATAATATTGTAATTCTCAAATAGTTTGCACTTGCATAATCGATATATATAAAACACTAACGTACGTGGACCCAAAATCGACGTTGTTTGTGTATCGTCGAATGGCAACAATCAACGTAAATAAAATAACCCAGATATTTTGAATTCTTGCTGTTTTCAAATAGCCGAGGTCAATTTCTGTGCAAAATAAGAAATTAAATTGTAATATTTGTTTGAACTGACTTTTTATTTCTTCCTTTGATGTAAAAGTAATTTAAATGTGATTTTGCTACCCGGTATCTGGCCAAGTCAGAATTAATCTTTACTTTTTTAACTTGATTTAGAATTCCGTGTTTGGTATTTGAGTTGACTGCGAGATGTTGCGGTCATATTTTCGGATTCCCGAGTATCATAAATATGTGTTCTTTTTGTTGATAAATCATTATTGTCTTTGAAAGTCTTTTGTCGCATTATTCTATTTCACAATATATTCAGGAAGTCGAAATTCAACACGTTTGAATAGATACGTACGCGTTTCAGAATTTTGCATTTTTTCAAGGATTGGAATTTTATTTTTGTTTGCATTATGTGTTCCGGTATACAGAGGCTGTTCGCACATTTTTTAGACGATTTTGGTTAGCGGTAATAAAAAATCGTTTGCTGCAAAAGAAATAATTGCAGTTGTACTATGTTTTTAAAAGTCAAAATTATCGTCTGCGGCTTGAGAGGTTTGTTTTTATTCAAAATGGCGTTATTAACGAAGCAGTGGTTCAAAGGCTATATTTATGCTCTTTCCTAAGAGAAATATTCATATTCCGTTATCCAAAAACGATGTGAGAGTCATGGTTTTGTGATAACTAAAGCGTCTATAGGTAATATCATCAACAAGAAAGGAAAAAGAACGACAAATTGGAGCCTCAAGTGGGACAAAAATTCCAAACAAGTATCCAAGGAAGAAACGGACATCTTCGACTATTGCAAAGATACGTTGTTTAAGGTTAAAAGAAAATCCCCCTAGTCAAAGGACAGTTGCAAAATCCTTAAAATGCTCGGTGTCCACTGTAAACAAAATGATAAACGTTGATTTAAATCTTATTAAAGCGAAAAAACGCATTGTGCATCTTCGTTCTCCAAAGCATATCACTGAACGCATGACACGCTGCCGAATTCTATATGAGAAACACTTATCCAAAGAAAAATGGGAAAAAATTGTCACAATAGATGAATTATGGGTGTATTTAAATGATTGCAGCAAAAAAAGAGCCATTTATTATCATAAAAGGGGAGAAAAAAATTTAAGGACATGGTTCACAGAATCGAAAGAAAGTTTTTCTAAGGGATTCATGATTATTGCTGGTTTTTCATATAATGGCAAGTTAAAAATAAAGAGAGTGGAAAAACATGTCAAGATTAACTCCCAATACGAGCAGGAACATATTTTATCGCCAATTTTTCTGAATGAAATACCATCGCTTTACCCACAGTGCCGTCAATCTGTGGAACTCCATCAAGACAAAGCTAGCAGTCACACATCAAAATCCACTGTAAATATCCTAAAAGAAATGGAACTAAAACCTGTATCATGGCCATACCCTTCACTGATATCCCTACTAAATCTACCGATGTATCACCTATGGATTTTTGTGCTTTCGGACTTTTAAAATCTGCATTATCCAAACGTCGTCCCACAACCCTTACAGGACTCTGGAAAGCTGTTCAGGAGGAATGGGATAGAATACCTCTTCTGACACTTCAAAAGGCATTATTATCCTGGAAATTACGGTGTCGAAAGATAGTTCAGAATAAGGGCTATCAAATAGAACATTTAAAATACAAGAATTTTATGTAATTTAGTTTTGTGAATACAATATACATTGTCTAAAAAAAGGTGTGAACAGCCTCTGTATTACCTATTGCAGAAATATTATTTAGGAGTTATATTTTAATGATAGGTCTATTTCCTACAAAATATCACTAGACATGGGTAATTTTGTAGCGGTATATGTATATTTCGACCAACTTTACTTAAATATTTGATTGAAAAAGCAATGATTTGAAGAATTGTTTCATAAAAATAAATAAAATATACAAATCAAAACATGTTTAATTACGCGCGGTGTGTAAAAATTAAAAAAAAAAGCTCTATTACACACCGCCGAGCGCTAGCCGGCGAAGCCCGGCTAGTTAATATAATAATACTCGGATTGCTGAAAATACGGTTACAATAGTGTTAAAATTGGAAATTCGTGTATCGATAACTACAATTAATCTAGATCTACGAATATCGTCTTTCTTTGTGGAAATACTCACTGAAATTAAAATTAACTTTAACATTGGATATCTCAGGATATATTAATAGTAAAGTCATGAAATTTTATATTTAGACTAATTTAACTATGCAGATAATCTGATTATGACATTAAAACACGGTGTTTTTTATTATAAATTGTGTTGTTTGTGCAAAATGTGATATGAAGATGACCCCTTATGCAACTGTTTTGGATTTGAAATTTTAGAAGACGTTATTCTCAATTGAAATGATACCTTTGAATTTCCTCTTGTAATGAATATTGCTTGAAATAAAGGAGGTGGTTCGTTTTTTGTCCGCGTTTTTTTATATATAATTAATTAATGGAATAATTATACATAGAAACTATTACACAATGATATACCAATAGCTTTCACCTTTCAAAAATGAGTTATTTTTTGGTAGGGAGATAGTTAAATTAACATCCTACTGGAGCAACGAAACGGGGTTATGTGACGCGTTACATGATTTGAAAATAATTTTATACCGATTGAATAGAATGTACTTTTAGAAGTTTCTCGCGCTCCCACATATGAGATTTAGACCTCCCTCGACTACCAAACAAGTTGTCAACACTTCTGAATTATCTTGGACCCTTCTTGAGAAAATGCAGACGAGCCGTTCCAGCCAAATATCCGTGTTTACAGTTCTGTGGCACCCGGGCCAGGAAGACATTCAATCTGTCCTCGGGCTGGAATGTAATCCGATTTATTGCTCTCCCTTTCCGATATCATCCAGAAGGGAAAAGGTGACTGTCAAACACGTCTTTCTTTATGATTCCGTGATCGTTCAGTTGCAGATGGCGTTGAGACCACCAGGTTGAATATTCCAATAGTGAGACGTACTCCCACCAAAGATGAGGGTAGAATAGACTAAAACCACGAAAAAAACATATACATCCTTGAGACTTAAAATTTTGATGAGCCTGCTGTCTCTGTCGTAGATTTGGTACTTAATTTGCTGTGCCGTCGTACTTTTAAATGACTCTTCGTAAGTTAGTTTGGAGTTTGTAAGTCCACATTCTAGCAGATCAAATGCAAATCCCGATTAATTTTAGAGGTAAAAAGACTTGATTGTATCATTGAAAATCTAATACATATTTTCAAAACGGCTTTAATTCAAAATTAGCATGATCTAAATTATTTTTGTATCCGTTGAAAAGGGGTGACGCTTTTTAAAATGATGCGATAGCAATCAATACCGAGTGATCTCAATGGAATTTTTAGTTCCACAAGGAGCCACAGATATTGATTATTCACGTTTCCAGCTGACAATTTTTAGTTTCAATGCCTGTTAATTTACGTAATAATGTTTGTACGTTATGTTTGAATAAATTATTATTCTTTGGGTAACTAACTAACATTTTACTTTTGACCTGAAAAAAATTTTTGATAGTGAATACAATCTTCTAATATAATTACCATATTTTAGGAATATTGAATAAATATTTATAGTTTCGAAAAGAGTCATTAAGTAACTTTGAAAGCACGCATAAAATAAAAATATCAATATAAATGTTTGCAACAAAAAGTGACAGTAAATTTCGGCTAAAATTGGCTCAGATTTCATGTTATAAATATTTTATAAATCGTATTGGGCGTCGCTTTATAAACTTGTGTTGACACGTTTAATTCATTGATAGCAAATATGCAATTAATTAAATCAATTAATCAAAATGTTAGCTTTTCTTATCATACCAGCTGAAGGTAAGAAGAAGGAAATGCTTTCTTAGGCGATGATATTTTAAGAGATTAAAATTTGAATGCTTTTCCTCATCTCTTTGTTTTTTCATGTCTTCACCCAATGCCTAGAAAAGAAGTTTTAAATGAAAATTCTTTAAAAAAAAAACTATATTGAAATACACATTGATTGCTTTTACTGTCAGATATAGTTTCGCCTTTTCGGGAATGTTTGGAGTTGATATTTCAACATAAACGACATACACCCTCATGGTGGTTGCCTTGACGGGATGTCTCGTGATTGGCAAAACTGACCAAATAATGATAGACGAGATATCTCGTCATCAGTAAAAAAGACGATCAGGTCTTGATTTCGTCATCCTAAAAAAGTGGCAGTATCTTGATGACGAGATAGCTCGTCAATAACAAAATTAGTCTCGATCTTGATGAACGACATATCTCGTCGAAACCACTTAGAGGGTTAAGAGAGATCCAAACCCCATATTTCAAAATAAAAAATTCGGTTTCCATGAAAAAACCTCTATTTAAGTAACATTATATCATTGTATATCTACAGATGATAATCCCAAGCATTTTAAATGCCCTAAAGGAATAGACTACTTGTGTTTCTATCAATAGACGAAATCTAAAGGACAAAATATAGGTCCTCAAGTAAAGTACGTAGGAACACCATTGAAGGAAACACATTGAAAAGAAATAGCGCTAAATTTCGTCGCATGAGTATCACTAAAAAAGATTCATTTATAGAAAAACATAGCTGTGGAATAAAAGGTGTTACGTATAGTGCTGGTTTATCTTAAAATAATACGGATACTATAAAATATTTATTGCAGTTTATTAAACAAGAAATATGTAATTTTTTAATGAATTAACACAAATCACTTAATAGTCAACAGAGACAAAAATGGCTTTAAAAAATACGTTTACTGTAGAAATTATTGCTTTGTTAAGAGTATATAAAAGAAATTATTCAAAAAAATTGTATTTGCACCAATAGTAAATTGTTTTCAATAACATCTGTTGTATTTTGTACTTAAGGGGGTCCGGAACACAAAAATTGTCAAATTTTCGAATTTTTTTTTTTTATTATTTTAAGAAATTCTCTGTGTTTTTCTGCTTAAAATGACGTCTAAATCATGTTTCTATCTTAATTAGAACTAGAGATGTAATAATTTTTGTGGTGCGTTGTTTTGAAAATCTAACACTCTTGACAGTTGTTGTCATGGCAAAAACATCTGTCTTTAAAACTTTAAATGCGTTTTTCTCCATGATACATTTTTTCAAGATTTCCTGTATTCAAATTGCTATATGTCGAAAACCGATAAAGTTTAAGGATTGAAATTTGGAATATATCTTTTTCAGACATTATACTTTAATTTTGATTCAGCAAATTTAAAACAAATATTTACTTTTAAAAATAGGACTTTTTAAAAAAAAGTACCATAAAATTAAAAAAAATTTTCATTTAAATATTTTTTTATTTTTTACTAAATTAATATTTTTTAAATTGCTGAATCAATATTAAAGTTTATAAATTTGTGAATAATTTACTGCAAGAATTTTGAAAATTGATCAAGAATATTTTGTGTTTTAGCAATTTAAAATGACCCCTCTTTTTTTTCAAAAAATTTTTAATTTTAAAATTTAAAAAAACTTTTGAAAATTTGTGTGTCGTGATTTTGTTTATTAGTTAGATGGGTAATCAGTACAAAAAATTCAAAATTAATTAATAAAAAAAAATTTTCAATGTGTCCCGGACCCCCTTAAAATGAAATTTTCTTAAATAAGTATTTTGCAACTTTGCCCAAGTTCAAAGTACTAAGGCTTTGTGATATATGCACTTTGAGTCAAACTTTATATTTTTAAAATCTTTAATAAATGTTAATAGACAAAGGGAAAGTGTTTTTGTATAAATAGTTCAGAAAAATCAGTAAAAACTGATAAACATAAAAGGACATTTTTATAGAAATTTAACATATAATGAGCATATTTTTGTAATGAAAATTCGCAAGAAAGTTTTAGAAATTCTCTCCCTAGATGTTTTGTATATACTAGAACAGTATTGTAGAAATTTATTTTACACAAAAATATTGAAAACTAACAGAGGAGTATTGTTTATAAAAAGTGTATATATACGGCTTAAAAAACATCAAACTCGTAATAAAATATATATTTGCAAATAAATAATAATTTTTTTATTGATCAATGCTTAAAAATATGTGCTTAATTAGTACAAAAAAATAGGTTATGTTAAATGAATGATAAGAATTCTTGAGTTTTTCTTACGGGTCTCAATTAAATTACATTTGACAAACAAGTTTCGTCACTTAAGAAAAATATTATATAAACCATAGCTTTGTATTTAGCTTTACAGATAAAAATCCGTAGTTTGTATTTATGTCAGTAGGTTTACGATATAGGTAGGTATGTAGCTAGTTTTTAATGAACGTCTTACTGGAACACAACGGGCCATTGACTTATCGATATAGATACGCACTTAATTATTTCTCGTCGAAATTTGAGATTACGGTTTGAAGTTATTTCAATAACCATGTAAAATATCTTGTTCTAAAATTAGAGAAAATTTGTCGTCTCTTATGCTTACCTGCAATTGTTTAAAAAGAACTTCTTTATCGGGGTTCTTTCCATTTGTGTCGCCGATTCTCTTCATGGTGGTCATGGCTTCTGTATACCTTCCCTGCGATACCAACCAACATGGCGACTCTGGAAGGAACCTAAAATTTTGATGTACGAATTAGTAAAAAGCTAGTAGAATTCGTACTAGCCATAAATAAACACGACAGTCAAATGACTCTTGAGAAACAATATGGCGAAACAATTTTATGCATGATTCATTTTGTCCAGAGCGATAGGTTTCCAGTACGGTTATTATTCATAAATGTTTGAATCATCGGAATCAGTGAAAAAATAATGATCTCCTCAATGCACAATTTTATAATCTTCAAATGGAGTTCTAAGAAGAGAAATGGAAAGTCATTAGGACTTATAAATAAAATGAATCATTGTGATCAAAGAGAAAAAAAACTGAAGTCATTATCATCATCAGAGGAATCATTATGACTCCTCTCTGGTGAACGTGTGACGTAATCCACTTATGTGTATTTAAGGGTTAACTGATTCAAGTAGAAACTTAATGAACGCGGTGAAATATGTTTTAGGGTAAAACAACTCTCAAGAAATACGTGCATTAACACGCTTGAAAGCACATACGTATAAAATAAATGTATCTCTTGGATATCAATAAATATTATGCTTCGCAGTTTTATTCATATGGATTTAATAAAGTAAAATTAACAGCTATATATTACCCGCTAGATTTAAACTGTTGTTGACATCGAATTATGTATTAATTCATATTTAAAGTATAGTTTCGTACACATTCAGTTGTACAAGATGTTTCTAAACTATAAGAATAGGTTTTCTCAAAACTAAACCATATTCACATAGGGATATTCTGCTTCTCAGTTTTGTTAAGTAAAATTAACAGCTATATTACCCGATAGATTCATGCTGTTATTGACATCGTAGAATGTATTAATTGATAGCTTCATACATTTAGAAGTTGTGCAAGATGTTTCAAAACTATAAGGATAGGTATTTTCAAAATTAAACCGCATTCACATAGGTATGTATGTTTGCAAGGACCGTTACAGGACGCTGTTTGGCAATGTGGAATAGAATAGTGAATAGTAACCAATAGTTGTGTATGAAACTATATTTTAAATATGAATTAATACATAACAGACGTGTCCTGGATCAAAGATAGTAACCCAACAGACGTGTCCTGGATCAAAGACTTCGTTTCACTGAATGTTGTAAAGAGCTACTGTAAAACTTGGTCTAATATAAATATTTATATACTTGCTGTCTTTCTGAACCTTACTGCTTCTTCTATCATTTCCAGGTGGCGCTTTTGGACATAACACCCCTATGTGAAATATGGTTCATACTTCCTGGTGGTTGTCTAAACGAGGTATATCTCATCATTAGCAAAACTGGCAAGATATTAATGGACGAGATAACTCGTCATTCGAAGAAAACTGACCACATCTTGATCTCGTTGCCATAAAAAAATCGGAAATACTATGATGACGATACATTTCACCATTAACAAAATTGGTCAGATCTTGATGGACGAAATATCTCGTCGAAACCATTTGGAAGATTACGTTCGTGTTCCAGTCACCTCTTAAAGTCTGTACAAATGTGTTCTGAAACACCCTGTACACATTCATTATCGGGGCGGAAATTTCAGATTATTTAAAAAAGTAATTTACAGAGTAACTTACTTCCAACACGTTAGAATCAGAGCTCCACTCAAAGCATTGACGATCCCTAAAGCGATCCAGTTTCTTGAAAGATATGCAATAATTGGTATAATGCAAATTCCCAAGGACCAACTACAGTTGATGATACAGGTCATGTGCGTCCGTGTGCCTGGTGGAACCAATTCTACACCTGTTGACGATATGCAGTTGCTACAAATAAAATTTTCTAGTCATTCTAATAATAGCTTAATAGAGATACTACACTGATCTGTTGTAGTCTGTTGCTAAAATAGCTATGAGCTCAGATGTTGTCTTCATGTGACGGTGACTTCGGTATTGATCCCTGCCCGTAGACAAAAGTCATTGTCCTACTCCAGTGCAAAGTTAAATTAACCCTTCTTTGCATAATGGTGGAAATTTCCATCATAACATTGAATGCCCAAAAATTATATAAAAGGACAAGTTCACTTTAAGTTGATCGTGTCTGGATACCTTTTTAATGTCCATTGCATAAAAAAAAAACCATAGCTGTCAAAAATAAGCAAGTGTCACTATCAGTAAAACGAGCTTGAAGTTGTCATTCCGCTGTTTGTTGTAGTTGCAATAAACATATGATTTCGTTTTTAATTTTGTTTTATTGTATTTGAGTTTCTGTTGCTAAAAAAAGTGAAAATGAGTGGAAGAAAGGTTTGTAACATGTGTTTCTGTTATTTTTAGAGCAATTTCTGAAAAAGTTTGCGTTTAATTAAAAAAATACCACATGATACCATCATATTGTTTTTTTGCTAAATTTATGCTATAAATATATACTAAGATTTTTTTAAACATTTTTCCTTTAATTTTGAACATGAATTATATCACCTTGATTTATTTCACCAATAAAGAAAAAATCATGCAAAGAAGGGTTAACACACCTCAAGTGCCTATGCTCCATGTTCATATCTTACTTTATTGCAAGTATTCATTCATTATTTCTAACACTTTGGAAGACGGCGTATTTGCGAAGTTATCCTCTTCTGTTCCAAAATACTTCCAAACATTTCTTAAAACTCGTAATACATAAAGTCAAAATTTTCTCTCCCGTCGAAGTCATCTAAATATTGTTTTCTTAGTTCCTTCTCTTTGAACAACATTCTAATTCACTTATACGATCCTCGCTCCATTCTCTAACATATTCCCGAACATCGTAAATGAGCAACATGTGTGTGGCTTTCTGACCATCCAAGTGGTTTTAAGGTGATACCTCGTCATTCAAGGTCTAACCAAATTTACCAAAAATGCCAACAATTGTATCAGACGAATGAAACATACTCGTCATCACGATATTGCCAATTTTTTATGATGACTGGATCAAAATATGTTCATTTTTCTTTTAATAGCAATATATATCGTCCAACAAGATCTGGTCAATTTTCGTCTGATAACAAGATATCTCGTCCATCCAAATCCAGTAAGTTTTCAAAAAGCACCCTATCTCGTCCATCCAAATCCAGTAAGTTTTCAAAAAACACGATATCTCGTCCATCCAAATCCAATCAATTTTCAAAAAACACGATACCTCGTCCTTCCAAATCCAGTCACATTTCAAAAAACACGATATCTCGTCCATGCAAATCCAATCAATTTTCAAAAAACACGATATCTCGTCCATAGAGATATAGTTAGCTTTTTTCTAATAACAAGATATCTCGTCCATCAAGATCTGGTTAGTTTTCTTTTTTAGTTATTGTGGGATAAAGGGGAACGAGAAAGCTGACAGATTGGCTAAATCAGCCCTCTTCATGCACCAACCTTCTCCACCTCTCCTTTTGCGGAACTGCAGGACTTGCATAAAATCTCAGTTCAAGAAACAAAGAAAACTGCATTATCAGAATGATATACAGGGAAGGAAAGTTGGGACTGCCTGCTAACAAGGGAAGAATCCCTACTGATCAACCAAGAAGGTTGAGGGTGGCCTGTTTCCGCTTGTTAACCGGACACGACTACCTTCAACAGCACCTACATAGGATTGGTGTGGCTACCTCCTCAATCTGTCCGCTTTGTAGCGATGGTCTTATGAACAGACAACACCTTGCGGAGTGCTCTAATTTACAGGACATTGACATCAGGGATACTTCTCCCCAAGGACTTTCGTCTCTCTATTGGACGGCAAGACAGCGTATGGCCGAAAGGCCTTGAGCTGGGCGTAGGAAAAAAATGTTTTATTCTAATAACGAGTTATCTCGCCCAATCAAATTTAGTCAGTTTTCTAATAACAAGATATCTCGTCCATCAAGATCTAGTTAGTTTCTTTCTAATAAGATATCTCGTCTATCAAGATCTGATCAGTTTCCTTCTAATAACGAGATATATCGTCCATCAAGATCTGGAATGTTTTCTTCTAACAACGAGATATCTCCTCCAACCAAATCTAGTAAGTTTTCTAATAACAAGATATCTCGTCCATCGAAATCTGGTTAGTTTTTTACTACTAACAAGATATCTTGTTCATCAAAATCTGGTCAGTTTTCTTCTAATAACGAGATAGCTCTTCCATCAAGATCTGGTCAGTTTTCTTCTAATAACGAGATATCTCGTCCAACTGAATCTAGTCAGTTTTCTAATAATAAGATATCTTGTCCATCACTATCTAGTCAGTTTTGGTAATGACGAGGTAACTTGTCAACCAAACAACCCACCTGGTTGGTTAACCCTATGATCGTGAAAGTAATTTCCGAATAATATAGCATTGCTTTTCCCCACAACAATAATGAGTCAATAGTCACATGGAATTTTTTGAAAGAATTCCAGAAAATATTCCTTCGGGTTGGATCCCGGATCGTTGCCAATATCTCATTGTGTTGCTCCAGTGAGACGTTAATTAAAATACCTACCTAATTTTCATATCTATCTGCCGAGAAAATATTCTGTTGGTCAAAGTCAAAACTGGTGCAATGTCATGAATGGACGACTTCAGGTTGCAGAACAGATATACTCTCAGTGTGTAAAATCAATTTATTTTTTCATGTGGTATTCGAACAGTATTTTACATGTTCTCATGAGAAGTCCACATAGTTAGAATAAGCTTGACAGCTTGCGATCTTATCTAAATTTGATTCTATGCTTCGAACAAAACATTTTAAAATACTTTACAGCGATTAGAAAACATTTAGATTATATTACTTACGAAATGTGAATGAAGAACGTTGTAATTATACTTACAGAAAATATACACCAGTGTGATTGATGTTGATAAAATAGAACCAGTGATGATCTTTAGAGCCACAAAGACGTAAAGGTTGTCCACAAGTAGCGAAAGCGTTTCACCAACACAAACGGTTATTCCTAAGACAATCAGTACAATTTTACGACCAATCCTAAAAGTTCAAATAATTTAGTTGTTACAGAAGTTATATTTATTTAAAGCATGAATTTATTTTAGCGTAATTCTTATCAGGGAAATTCCTTATTTGGAAAACTAATTGATAACAATATTCAGGTTTGTGATAAGTGAGTATTGTATTCATAGGCGCCATTTCAATTTTTGTTTTAAAGGGGGTGCAAAAGAAAAGCTTTCCATCCGTCCCCCTAAATAGTGACAACAATTAGAGACCATGTAAGGTTGACACCAAGGGTTGCACCTATCACTGGTTACACAAGATCACAGAGAGAAGTTGCAGCATAATAGGCAGACAATGTGCACCATTTTAGTTTTCACACCTTTTGAAATCCCATAAGTGTTATCATCGTGACCTCTACTAAATCTCCTTTCCCCTCAAGGACTTATATTTACAGGCTTTACGAACCCGATGTATCCTAATGATCTTTGCTTTTCCAGTGTGGTTTACTGCTAATAGTAAACAGGGGGGTCGCGACCCCAGATGCAAAAGCGACATTTCTATTCTTTCTCCACTAGCTTCATTCTTTCTTTTCCCAATAACTACATTGTTTGACTCGTGAGCGGTGCCAGCTTGGCCAAATATGGGTCTTGTGTCATAAATTCCAAAACCAACCAACCACACTTCGTTTAGGGCCTTCCCTATATCCGTAACGGGTTCAATTAGTCTGCGCTTAAGGGTTACGCTCCCAATTAAAAAGAGGAAGGATGGAAGACGTTAATCAAATGGTGTCCCTCTCCCGATCCCCCTAACACGAATTTCCATAGATATCGAGTTTCTACACATTGTTTTCACTGTTGTTGCTTATTCCCCTGGTCTAGAAAATTCTAGACGAAATCCAAAGATCTTGACGCCTGAGCAGAAGAGAAACTACCTCCTTTTGGTCTTCCCTCAATTAATCCTAGACAATGCTAGACGAAGTCCATAGGATCTTGAAATCATCTGGGTTTTTCAAAGAAGTATCAATTATTTGAAGCCCCCTATAGGACTTCCACAGCTACTGCGTGAAAGTTATGTTTTTTTTAGCTTCGTTGTTTATAAAATTGATAGTTAAAAGTTATATTTAAGATTTTGAAACACCCAATGCTTTACATTCACATATTTTGAATTTTTTTTTATTGATTTCCTTGAATTTGTAGTTGGTCAGAAATATTCTACAACCCATTTTTACGTATTTGAGCATTTAAAGAAATCCATATTTATATCTTACTTGTCTGACAGAAATCCAAATAATGGAGTTCCTATGAGATTTCCAACCTTTTGCAAAGTAAGAATAAGGCTGGGATAGTGACTTTTATCGCAAACCATATTCCACTATTAAAAAAGAAAAAAATAGTGAATACGATAATATACATTTTTCACGCATGCATTTTCCTCGCTTAACAAATGTGAATGTTGACATTTTTGTAACTTATTTATTATGATGCTATTTAATAGGTTAGTTTTCGTACCTTGGATGAATAGTTTCTTTTCTACTTAATATATGTCAATATAGGAAAAAGTCCTTTTTGGAAGAGGAACATGTGAAAAGAAGACTAGGTCTCTTTTTGGATAGAAGAATATGTGAAGATAAGACTATGTTCCACTTGGAAGAGGAATATGTATATAGAAAGAAGAGACTAGGTTCTGTTTTGGAAGAGTAACTGACTAGAAGCAGGAGGGTTGCGAGTTCGAATCCAGCCAAAGACCGTCGTGTACAAAGGCCTTTTGGTGTTCGTTAAATAATATGTCGTGGCCTGACATATCGTCACGTTGGCGTGATGTGGAATTTTGGAGAGTGAGGTGCCAGCTCAAGTGTTGCCTCGTCAGCTGATAGTGATTCAAAAATTACGTGGTGTTGTCCTAAGACCTGGGAGGATTTCTCCAGCCATTCACTTGGCAATCTGATATGCACAAAGTTAAGTGCGGCACGGAGGGGTCTTCCACCACATAACGAAAAGAATGTCCTAAGACCTTTTCCTTTCGGGGGATGATTCCAAACCGTCGCCAATAGATCGTTGTGATGCTCCAGGGTGACATGAATTAAATACCTACGCACCTCTTTTGGAAAAGGAATATGTGAAGAGACAATGTCCTCCTTTAGAGAAGAATATGTGAAGATGCATTATTTTTGGAAGGGGAACATGTGAAGATGTATTCTTTTTGGAAGGGGAACATGTGAAGATGTATTCTTTTTGGAAGGGGAACATGTGAAGAGAGAAAACGGTTACTTGTTTTTAAAGAAATGTGTAAAATCCGATTTTGTGCGTTTCACAAAATTTACACAGCCTCTCAAATTATTCACATGAATCGTAAGCATGAACTCATACCTTTTGAAAGTAGTACATAATTTGTAAATTTAAGAATCATTTACTTTGCATTTGTTGTGAAAAGTGCAATAGAAACTTTTTTTTAATATTAAAACATTTTTTCCATGCAGGATCTATTGAGCAGAGGAAATATTACAAGGATACGAATTTATTAGCACTTCTTTTATTTAAAAATCGTAGCAGTTAACTCTTCCTGAGTTCACAAAGTACTGTTAAAATAATTGAAAGCATTTGGAAGTGGTAAACATATAGTTCTATAGTTATGAATAGAGAGAGATAGTTATGTATATGAATATTATAAATTTTATTCATACATTTTATCGACAAGCAAAACTCAACCAATAAATGAACTTAGGATACTACCGATGTTACCATGCAATATGCTGATTTGAAACCATTTATCTAAAACAAATTATACCGCAAAAGTTTCGATTTATTTGTGCATGAATTCCTATGTAGCTATTAGCGGTAGCGTAGTCTGAAGGAAAAAGTTGTGGGGACCCAAGCCCCTTTAAAAATGTTACTTCTTTGTGTTTTTCTTTACAAATTAACTTGCTATAAATTCACTGAATATATAGAACAAGTTTTTAAATACAATAACCCATGTATTTCATTAATTAACAATTCACTAAAAATACGTTGTTTGCACATATGAGAATATGAGGATTGTCCATTCCGCTGACATAACTATGTTTCGCATACTAACAAATATCTACAAATAGCATCACCATTTTAAAAGTGATTAATAGAAGATGAAAAAAATATTTCGAGAAAAAATACTCAACTTTTATTTGGTGTTATTTGTTGCTGTTATAAGCATTCGGTAAAAATTATTTAAATTCTTTCAGGTTTGGATCTCTTTATTTATTGAATTTTTATCTCTGTATCACCGTAATAAATTTCAAAGAAATTTGTTTTCATGTTCATGCAGCTGCACTTTACAATACATGCATAATGGATCAAGAGAAACATGCATTAATTAACATTAATGAGTTAATTACCTTTGTTGCTGCTGTAGCATCGTAATCTTCATCATCATATTGCCATCCACCCTTGCAAGCTATCACCTTTGTATTATTCGCATGCGAAACATTTCCATCATCCGGCAGAATATTGTAATCCACATCATACATCATACAAGATGGGTCATCCGGTGCACTGATAATTGACCTCAGAGCCGTTCTACTGAAGTTACGAGACCTCACCGCAGGTACATCGCACCAGTGATCGGGAACGGACACCATGAAAATCAAATTCATCCAAAACCACGGAATCATCATGGTGACAGGTATCACAAACAGATACTTTAACGCCTTCTGAAACTTTCCATACCCACCAACTTCTTGTAAGATATCTTCATACGCCATTCTCCAAACGTGGAGCAGAATATAGACCAAATTGGTCCTCAGCGAGCAGATATGCGAATAGTTGATCAACTCCGTGCGAAGAAAAGTCAGTCACAAACATAAGCGGAAGTAATTTAATGTACCGTTTGACCTTCAGATTGTATTAGCAAAAATAAGTGTACGATTGGCATTGCTTAGAGATGTAGAGTCGTATTTTCTTCAGTTTGAATTGCAAAGTAATCTTCACTCTACTTAAAAGATAACTGCAGATGATTTATTTGGATCTATATAACACTCATTTAGTGATGACGATAAGAACAATCTCTTTCATCTATCTCTCTATATTAAAAAAAAGTTACCGACGCCGCTGTCGCAGGATTGAAAACTGTGTTGCTTAGCTCGATTCTTAGACGGTTTCTCGAGAAAGTACGGATCAGAAAAATATGAAATTAATATGGTTTGTTCTTCATTGTGTTTCCTGGACAACTGTAAAGATCTTTTTCCGATGCGGTTATTAGTTTAGGGTTTATTAGTGTCAAAGTTGAAAAAGCGAAATTTCTTCCGCGAGTGAGCAAAACACATACAAATTTTCAGTCTTAAGCCGTCAGTTTTTTTTTAAAGAGTACCTCCTTTCGTAATATTTTGCAGCTCGTCGAGTTTTTTTTAGAAATTTCAATTTGGTTCTTGAAAATACTTTTTTGAAGATCGGGACATTTCCGTTACTTTTTTTAAAACTGTCATATCTATATCTTATTACTATTAGTTTTTAATTTTGAAAATATCGCAGTATACCTCAGAATGTACTCTTTCTTATGGTACAATTATTTTTCAAATTGATAAATAAATAAATTCGATGCGATCAAAAGTTGGTCAGACAAAATTCGGAATCTTTGGATATTTTCGCTACTTTTTCTTAAAACTGTCTTACCAACAGATTACTACTATTATTTTTTAAATTTGAGAACATCACTGAATACATTACATTATACTCTTTCTTATGGCACATTGTATTTTAAATTGGTTAATAAATAAAGTCGATGCCAATCGGAAGTTCGTCATACAATTTTCGGAACTTTCAGATCGTAGTTTCCGATACAAATCTAAAACTGTCATATCTATATCGTATTACTATTAGTTTTTAATTTTGAAAGTATCGCATAATACCTCAGAATGTACTCTTTTTTACAATTATTACAATTATTTTTTAAATTGGTTCATAAATAAATTCGATGTAATCAAAAGTTGGTCACAAATTTCGTATTTTTGAGTTCGCAAAACATGTTACCCACGCAGTCGAGGGTTGTATTTTTGACTATCGGGTTTGCCAGATATCAAATTTATCGTAGCAACAATTGCCATAAAAACAATTTCTTTTTATTTGGCGAGGAAAAAGACTCGCTTTTTTCTCTCTCTTCTCAGACGGCTTACCGAGAAAGTTCGAAGTACAGGTCGTAAAGTTAGGAGATTAACACGGTTTACTTAAAATTGTACAGGGAACAAAATGCAGAAGGTTTTTTACTGACGCGGCTATTAGTTTAGGGTGCATTAAATGTTGAAGTAAAAAAAAGTGAAATCACTTGCGAAAGGAGTATTAGTTTGCGAAGCAAACCAAATGGGATCGTAGCAATCCCCGGGAGTCTGCGAGCGTAAGTGACCAGGGTGCGAAGTCCTCCCTGTGACGTCATGGACCGGAAAGTCAAATCAGGATTATACGAATTATTCAGATAGTTTCGCTATCCAGGAGATTCACTCTGCGAAAGGAATGTTGGTTTGCGAAGCAAACCAAACGAGATCTGTGAAATGAGTGTTGGTTTGCGAAGCAAACCAAATGGGATTGCTTAGCAATCCCCGGGGGTTTGCGAGGGAAAGAGAGCAGGGGACGGAGTCACCCTAGTTTTTCAAATAAAAGTAGAAACAGTCTGTTTCAGGAAATCTTTTCTCTGCTTTTTTGTTAAAAGAGACATTCGATTTTTTTTTCTTAAACTTTATAATAACGGAATAAATAATATTGCAATTTCGTAAAGGAAATCTCTTTCCGACTGAACTTGCGGAGCACCGGCAGTGCAACAGATGATCTTCTCGTTATAAAAAGAGAAAAGTCGTAAAAATTAACAGTATTTGATGAAAAAAGTTTGAATGAAATGTAGGTGGAATGGGCTTGATAGCTTAATTAATCTGCAGAACCAAAATTCTGGAGCACATCCTCAAGCAAATACAGAACTCAAGTGTTCAAAATCCTAATTACTGATCGCGACTGCAGATGCTTAACTTTGATGGTTGTCCTCTACTATAGACTCGCGCCTTTTTTAAATTAAGCTTTAGTTCGAAGCACACTCTTCATTATACAGTTTCAGACTCATTCCGTTTTCTGTTCTTGTACATCGTTCTACTATACACACACATTTTCTGTTGCTATACTGATCCCTGATCTGAAACTGCTTCTTGTGTTACTTCTTCCTGATTTTAGACTGTTTCCTTTCTGTTCGTAAACTGTTTTCAAACTGTTCCCTGCTCATTTCTACTTGTGGTTTCGGGTTATCTCTATCTATCTCTGTTGGAAGAGTAATGGACTAGGACCGGAGGTTTGCTAGTTCGAATCCAATCAAAGAACACCTAGTGCAAAGGAGATTGATGCGCGTTAGATCTGCCACAAATGTCCTCATGTTGGCGTGGTGTGGATGTTAAGAGAAGAGTTGTATGCCATCTCAGGTGTGACCTTGTCATCTAACCGTCGTCCACGTACGTCCACGGATCTTTACCGTCAGGATTAATTTCGCACCGTCACTAATATCCCGTTGTGTTGCTTTAGTGCGACGTTAATTAAATTCCTACCTACCAAGTGGTTTCAACAAGATATCCCGTCAATCAAGATCTGACCAAGTTTGAAAATGGCGAGACATCTCGTCATCAAGATTGCCGATGGAATTCCGAATAATGAAGGTACAACCTTTTTATGATAATGACGAGATCAGGATCTGGTCAGTTTTTACCAATGGCGATATATCTCGTCCATGGAAATCTATTCAGTTTTTCTACGACGATTATGCCATGTCGACGAAAAAGAAAACCCCCTTTCGAGGTTAATATAGTTATTTTATCTTAACATTTATTTACAGGATTTGTACAGGTTGTCTACAAGCTACAGTTTTAAAATAAGGACGATATCCATCACCGATTAGAACCAACTGTATGACCTCTTCAAAACATCTCCCCCTTGACGGCTTCCTCCAGTCGTCACTTCCTCATCCAGACCAGGGGGTGAACGCCTTCTGTTGAGAGCTCTCGACTGTATTGGGTAATGGGATGTTATACATACATCTAGTGAATCACGATCTGGTTAGTATTGCTAGTAGTATCTGGTTAGTATATAAGGAGTTTTTCTTGAACTGTTGTTAAAAATTTCTGCTGCATTGCGATTTAGGATACCTTTTAACGACTGAAAAATGCCTCGCCGCAGGATTCGAGCTCGTCATGTGAGTCGAAGCGATGCGGCGATTAAAAGATGTTGGCAAGAGTGGGTGGACAATGACAGATTTCAGCGTCATGATGGTAGCGGTCGACGTAGGGCCACAACAGACCGCGAGGACAGAGTGATTGTTAGATCAGCTGTCACAGCACCTGATTCATCGCTATCAACCATCAGTCGTGCGACCCACACACGAGTGTCCACCATGACCATTCACGGATGGCTGAGAGAGCGAAATCTACGCTCGTACCGACCGTTACGCCACCTGCAACTCACGCCTGCACACTGTCGAGCCAGATTACAGTGGTGCTTGGCTCGATCAGGCTGGAATGATGCTGACTGGGGACGTATAATCTTTAGCGACGAAACCCGCATCCAACTGTATCCTGACGATCATCGAAGACGTGTCTGGAGACGCCCAGGGCAGCGTGCCGATCCTGCTTTCACTATTGCACGCCACACGGGCCTTTAACAAGGAGTTATGGTCTGGGGTGCCATTTCCCTTGATAGCCGGACCCCTTTGGCCGTCGATAGAGGTACACTTACTGCACAGCGGTACGTTGACGACATTCTGAGACCTGTTTTGCTACCGTTCCTTTCGCAGTACCCTGGGCTTATTATTCAGCAAGACAATGCCAGACCACAAACGGCACGTGTTGCTATGAACTGTCTTCACGCTTGTCAAACACTTCCTTGGACAGCCAGATCACCAGATCTCTCTCCCATCGAGCATGTCTGGGATATGATGAGAAGGCGACTGCATCCGGTAGGGAATGTTGATGACGTAGTCCGACAATTGGATCAAATTTGCAAAGAAATATCGCAGGAGACCATCCGGGAGCTTTATCGGTCTATGCCACGCCGTGTGGCAGCTTGCATACAGGCTAGAGGCGGGTCAACACCTTATTGAGCTGGTTACTGTAACTCTGAAATAAATCATTCAATTGTTCTGAAATTTGAATCATTTTCTATTCTGTACATAATTTTCCTATCCACTAATTTTTGTCTCCATCGGACAACTCCTTCTTGTTGCGTCGATTTTTTTTGTTATACAGTGTATATTAATGTCACACTGAAGCAACACAGCAGGCTTCGGGTTTGATTCCGGTTGAACCAAGGCTAGATGGTGAGGTCACACCTCAGTTGCCCTACTCTCCTAACTTCCACACCTCATCAACGTGAGGACATTTGATGTAACGACAGATTTAACAAGCACCAGTCCCCTTTGTACACGACGGTCTTTGGTTAGATTCGCACCCGATACTGTCCGCTGGCTGGTCTGTTATTCTCCCAACTGGGATTCCACTCTAAGAAACACGCACCCTATGAAACATGTACACCATGAAACACGCACATTAAGAAACAAGTACACTAAGAATCCCGCACACCAAGAAACAAGCACACCAGAAACAATAACCCCATGAAAAAAACACTTCAAGAAACAAGCACCCCAAGAAACAAGCACACCAAGAAACAAGCACACCAAGAAACACGCACCCCAAGAAACAAGCACATTAAGAAACAAGCACCCCAGAAACAAGCTCACAAGAAACAAGCACACAAAGAAACAAGCACGCCAAGGAACAAGCAAGAAAGAAACCATTACGCCAAGAAACCATTACGCCAAGAAACCAGTACCCAAAAAACAAGCACCCAAAGAAACAAACACCCCAAGAAACGAGTATCCTAAGATACAAGCATCCCATGAAACAATCACGCAAAGAAACACTCACCCCATGAAACAAGCACCCCAAAAAACAAGCACCCCAAAAAACAAGCACCCCAAGAAACAAACACCCCAAGAAACAAGCACACCAATAAACAAGCACAGCAAGAAACAAGTACCCTAAGATACAAGCATCCCATGAAACAAGCACACCAACAAACAAGCACACCAAGAAAAAGCACCCCTAGGAACAAGCACCGTATTATAAAACTAAATGTTGAAAGCAAAAGTGATTTTATGAAATTTCATCTTCATGCGTTTTGAATATGCTTGGATAAACTAAAAATAATTAACCTATTTCGTGAGAAATAAATTAATTTCACTTTCCAAGGGTTAAACCTCTATTGTCTTAGGTATTTATACCCTTTAGTATATTCTAGAACTGAGACGAGCAGTTCTTTTAAAAAGAGCAGTAACTGATAAGAATTATTCAGTTGAAATAACAGTATTTCCCTTCCTAAATTCACTTGATGTCCTTCATACCAACTGCTTTGCACACGTTTCGTAAATATATGCATCAGAGATAGCGCAATGAGATCCACTCCTTTTTTTAGTGGTACAATTACTTTATTATCTATGCAACCCATTTCCTACAATCTAAAAGTGACTGTAAAGATCGTTTAAATCATTTTGAGTTATCAGAGGTGACAGTTTTTAATCTGCTTCTGGTACTTGTACCTCATTGAAATTCCTGAATTACTTCTAAATGACTCAGTACCTTATTGACACTTAACTCAAGTACGAATTCAAAAGTTAAAATCTTTCATTTCAAAAGCAACATCTCACTGGTTCACAAATTAAATTACTGAATCGCGAAGTAGAGCATATGCTCTCATACAAATATTATACACCTATTTAATCTACTTTACCTTTAAAATACATTTTTTCCTGACAACCAAAGTGAAAAACTTAAATTTTTATTCTTAGAATTGTTCTTTTACGTCATCTTTTTGCATTTCACATTCTAATTTAAAGGGGTCCAGTACCCAAAATCTTAAAAAAAAATGTTCTTTTTTTTATTAGGTTAAAAAATACTACAGATATTTCTGAATAAAATGACACAACAATTTTATTTCTGTCTTTTAAAGAGCTTGCGAAATTTGGAATTTAGTAATTTGACATCTGCTCATCGGACGAGCCCATACAGAAGTGATTCGTGGTATTTTTACAATCGCACCATTTTTAACAAAACAGCCAGAATCGGACGAAGTGGGTTTAAAACCCCTTTGACATCTGCCATCATTGTTAAAATGATGCCAATGTTTCAAAAACTAGCTTCAGATTCTTTGTCGGAAAGTTGTAGCATAGGGAAAACTCAAAATCGAAACGAATCACTTCATAACATGCTATGGAGCCGTTGTCCTAAAAATTTAAATTCTTTGAAAGTTCCAGTCCAGATTGCTGCAGCCAGAGCCATTATGGACTTCAACAAGAGATTAACGTCTAGCATAAAAGATGTGCTGGAATGTGCTCGTGTCTTGTAACTGCGACAAATAAATTCTCTAATGCTGTCCAAACGAAAGGACTGCAGACGATTCAGGAAAGCTGCGAGAAAGTCAACTATTGCCTACAAAACCTACAGAAAAAAGTTCAACTTGCCAAAATTAAATTAAATGAAGCATTAAATGTAGGAAGCAAAGCATTTTTTGCTTCTATTACCTTCCTCTTATTCTATTACCTAGTGTGATATATCATTGGAAAGAGGAAATTTTGAACTATATAAATGAGCAATAAAATAGAAATCGATTTTTTAGTCGAATTTTGCTTTCCCGGTCCCCTTAATAGCCCATTGAGTTGCTGAAATACGACGTTAATTAAAATACCTACCAACCTATTTCTTAGAAAAACATGGTCACTTATGGCCCTTGATTCATTGAAAACTAATATACACTACCCTACAATAATGGACCGGACAGCAAGATGTGATGGTATAAGGGAAATAATACATGCTTTAATAGGGTGATGGCCCCCACGTGCTGCAATTACACTAGCAACCCTTCTGGGCATACTTTAAACAAGGTTTTGATACACAGTTATGTTTATTTGTGTCCATTCCCGCTGCAAGAATGTTGCCAGCTCATCTGTAGATTTCGGACGTGGTTCCCTGGTCCAAAAGCGTCGCTCTAACTCGTCCCTGTTTTATGGGGTTTAGTTGGTACTCTGAGCAGGCCAGAGACGTTTTACATCCATATCTCGACACCACTGCTTCACAGAGGCTGCAACGTGACATGGAGCGTCCTTTCCATAAAATTGCCAGAGCGTAGGAAGAACCTGATTGCCCAAAATGTTCATGTAGGCGTCGGCGTTTCAGGAACAGCATGCAAAGGTCCAAGGCCTCTAACCATGAAAACTGCCCCCAAACAGGTAGTCGGGTTTTATGCAAATCCGCTGGCGTCCGGTCCATTATTGAAGGGTATGTCTTCACCATCAATTATGTTTATTTACAACTCATCAATTAGTAAATAGAATCCATTTTGTAAAAAATATGAGATTTATTTCGAATAACTTACAATCTGAAATCATGCATACAAGCGCATAAAAATGCTTTTGAGGTTTGAGATAAGCTTTTTCTGAGCCATTGTTTCATTAAAACTGTACAGTTGGCGCAAAGATTCTTGATCGGTCAGTGACGTTTCTTCTTTCGCATCGGATGTCAGTTAGGCTATTGTTGAAGGAACATCGATTGGAGTAGCCTTTTTCCTAGAAAATTGTTAAATTCGGGATTCATTAAGTTGTTTAAAATGACGCGACAAGAAATTTATTCGAGTTATTTATTTTATAACGTTTATTTAATAAAATGATAGAAAAAATATTTTTCTAAAAAAAAACTTACAGGATTTACTTTGTTGTTAAAAAAAAAAGGACTTTTGGACCAAAGAGACAGATAGAATACTGCTTATGAAATCCAAATCAAGCTTTTATTCAACCCAAATTCCATGTAATATTCCATCCTGAACACAGAATCGACAGATGTATACACTACAGTGCTTATCATTTGTATATATTTAGGAATTTCAAGGCTATTAGATGCTTCTTTCATGGAGTTTAAATTTTCGATAAACAGCAGTGTAAACAACTTTATATTTTGAAAAAAGGCTTTTTAACTATTTTTTTTAGCAAAATTATACATTTTTAATGCTTTGTTTTGAAATCTTACCTTCTCCACGAAAAGTATTTCTGGTCCTTTCCGAATTCTTCTGCTTCGGACGTCGTTTGAGGTAAGTTCTCGTTCAGTGTCTCTGGCAGAAAAGATACGGCTATTCCAGCGAAAAGGCATACAATGCTTATAAACGCAAAAGGCAACTCTTTTCCGTATGCGTCCTGTAAAAAGAATTATAGAGCTTCTGTAACATATGAACAGATATTGCAACTAACAGCCTTAGTTTGCAGCAAATTTAGCATTTGCGCTGTACTTTTTTTCGATTGCTAATACCTATTAAATGTAAAGTGCAGTACTTCACATCTCATATCTTAATTGAATAATCTATTTATAATGAATATAGCATCTATGTTTACATAAAATTATTCCATACCTCTAAATTAAATGAAGCTATCCAAAAATATATAACAGCATTCCGTTTCTTTTTGCTGGTAGTAATTCCACTTCCAATAAAATGGTTGACAAGAAGAACATCACAATTAACTACTAAACTTCTACTTCGATTCGGTACCATTCCCTTGTAATTCCCTTTCATTCTTTATGTTACCGAAACAATTGCTATCATATACAATACATAACATTCCTATACATATTCACATATATACATACATTATTTTGATTTTACGGGGGTTACTTGTGTCACGCTGCTGAAGTCTCCTCGTGTGTTTCAGACCTATATGCACATGCATCCATGGTTGGTGTAGAAATTATTGCTAAACACCCACTTTTAAACAAAAACACGTAGAAATTCTTTTATCGATATTTGTCATTATAACATATTTTTCTATGTTTCAGGTTCTGCGATTGTTATAAAATTCACTTATGGATACTCATACGGAGTTTTAAACCATCCCGGTGGTAAATCTTCGTGTCAAAAACTGTCCTGTAGTGGCCAGCTTTTGGAGTAAACACCTGTTCCAAAATGTCACCAGTTCTTGACAATAGACAATTTGTTTATCCTAATTGGATCTTCATTTCCCTTGGAGTATATTAGGGCAGTTTTGTCTCGAAGAAGCATCTCGTTCATTACTAAAATTGATCTATCTGGATTCTGACGAGATCTCCCGTCCTTAGCAAAATGTACCAGATATTGAACGAGATATCTCGTCGAAAGACTTGGAGGGTTAATTTACTTAAGAATATGTTTTTCATGTCGGGCAAAGGGAATAAGTTTGACAGGTGAGAAAAAGTGAAATGCATCATTATAATCTTAAAAATAAATAAATGATATTCTTAAAATCAAATCTAAATCAATAGACTAATCTAAATTAAATAATTTGTGTATCCTAGCATGCTCCTTTTCTTTCCTGAACATATCTGAGAAAGAGTGACAGCATAAGATTATCAAAAACAGTCATTTCAACAACCCGTTTTGCTTAGAACCGGAAGATATATAACAAAATTGTACTGAACATCAATTGTCTTATACAAAAAAGGGGAGGCTTATTGAGGTTTGCCCAAGGACAGCTAATGGCACAAGAAGAACCCCATTGATGGCGCCCCTGAAGTTACAATAAAACGCTTTAACTGCTTTACATATTTGGTTTAATCATGTCACTTACTAGGTCAGCTAGGTATGGCAGGAAAAGCGTTAATGCAGTAGAAATTGTTTTGCTGATTCCAATTCCAAATGTACGCGTAACTGTGGGATACACTTCAGACGCTTGTTGATCAGTGACCATGAAGTTTCCGCTGAATAAGAATTTACCACCGATAGCAGCTATCAACTCGCTGTAAGGAATACCTGAAATATTACATGAATAAGTACAGTATTATAGAAACGGGACAAAAAGTGAAACTTACAAGAAACAATATGAACGAAAAAGGGAATTTCAAAATACAATACATACTTTCTGACCCGACGGGTGGTTGCCTTCATGAGGTATCTTGCCATAAACAAACTTAAGTCCATCTCTTGATTAACGAGATATATCGTCATTAGAAAAAACTGACCTGATCTTGATGAACGAGGGATCTCATAATTAGGAAAAACTGACTGGATTTTGACCTCGTTATATAAAAAAATCGGCAATGTCCTGATGACGTGATATCTTGTCATTAGAAAAATTGGTCAGATCTTCATGGATGAGATACCTCGTCCGAATAACTTAGATGGTTGAAGAAGTAAAGTTTATTAGTACAGTAAAAAGTCACGAATCCGAACGTACCAAATCCGGAATTGTCCAAAATCCGAACGTTTTGCTAACCAGTGTTTTTCGTTTATTCACTTTTTTCTCATCTTTCTGACAATTTTTAACGAACTATAAGTCAAACCTGGACCTGATTGATGAAACAACGCAAACTAACAGACTTGTTCAGAGTAAATAACATACAGAAAAATTAGAAGATTTGAAAGTAAAATTTGTTACATTGTATTAAAAAGTTTTTTTTTTTGTAAAATTCGCGTGCGTGGGAGGAAGAGAGGGGGGGGTAGATTAAGGTTTTTTGAGAAAAAATGCAAATAATCCGAAATCTGGAAAAATCCAAAATGGCCGAGGTCCGGAGAATTCGTATTTTGGATTTAATACTGTCCGCTGACATGCAAAACATGAAAACTGAATGGTTTTCAGCTGACACTTGGAAGTAGTGAGATGGATAAGGGAAAATGATGCATCATCCATCTCCAAGATTTTTGATTTTTCCGTATTACGGACTATGCAGAACATCGGATGATGAATCAATGAACGGGCTTCTTCTCCCATCCCGTGGATGAACGAATTAGTGAATATTCGTTTCCAACCGATAATGAAGCAATGAAAGTTGCCTCAGGGTCAAGTTGCTATTAATTTTGGTCCTCTGATCACGGGCACATAAAAAGAAAACCACTGCTCACTCAACTTTTATACTTTCTTCATGGGCTATATCTTGACCAAAGCAATTAGTATCAACACAAATAGAGAGTCCAATTACAAAATCAGTAAGGAACACAAACATATTTGTAATACCTCTGTAATAAAAAAGAAACTGGGTAAATATATATATTTGTAACAAGGGGGCCCGCCCCCTGCTCGCTAACACTCACCGACCCCCGGAGGATTGCTTTGCAATCATCATTGATTTGTTGCGCGACCTTGCTCGCTTCGTTCGCATCAATGAATAACATGTGAACTAGCAGAAGGGATTGTTTACAAAATATGATATTCCAAAAAAATATTTTTCAATTATAAATTTTTTGTACTACAGAAAAGTTATACAGTACATCTACAATCAGAACTCGAACAATTTGGAATTCAAACGAAAACTTTGAGCAAATTTTGACTCGAAATCTGAGCACTGCTTTGGAAATCGAATACGCAGCATGTTTGTAAAGCTGCAACAGCTCGACTAATATTAATTTGTTTTTGTTTTTTAATTTTCATCCGATAACGCTATAAATTAGATTGAGGCGCGATGATTCGTGGTAAACAATCAATCGTACAGTGGTGCCGAAACGCGATAACAAATAATGTCTTTCTTGTGTGCCATGTAAGATAATTATATATATATATATATATATATATATATATATATATATATATATATATATATATATATATATTGAAGGATTCCAAGTATAAAAAATGAGAAGTGGAGAGGTTGAGCCTCTAGGACTTGGTTCCCCACTGTGTTTCGTTGCACTACCTTAATAGGTTGTTAATTTATTTTAAGTTTACTTATTAGCTGGTGTTTTATGAAGGGGTCTCTGTCCCTTCTATAAATGTTTTTTGGAGAGGCAATGGTTTTTGTCCCCAAGAATATGGCGTCCGTAAAAATATTTATTATTGAGCAGCTGAAAAAAAATACGTGTTTTAAATCCCCTGAAATACAAGTATTGCATTCTTACCAGTAACAGGTGCCAAGCATATAATTCCAGAGACTATGAATCCTAGAGAAGAAGTCCATCTTCTGCCATAACGGTCCATAAGAACCATGAATGCAATGTTTCCAGGCACTTCGACAATAGCGAGCAGGAAGTAGTTTATGAATTCGTTGCCGGACATATTCCTCACATTATACAGTAATCCACCATAACCGATATTGTTTGCCATCCTGTAACAATTTTCACATTCAAAAACAGGTCATGCAATATAACAACTATAGTTGAATCGTGTTTCATTTTCTTCCAGAGATGGCGCCACGACAAAAATGCAAATAAGTAAAAGTTCATATGTATAGTCGTCCTTGCTATCGGTAGATGGCGACACAAAAATTATTAAAATGTCATTTTTTCCATGGAGTAAACATATTACCATATACTACATTTCTTTCCATTCTATGTCACGCTTAAGCTCCGTTGGTGAAGTCGATGATTATCAATCGTAGTTTTCTGAGTTTGAAATTTAATCCAAGCAAAGAACTACGTGTTCTTTTGGACTGGCCTTCACTAAACTTTCAGGATCACTTCCGAAGGATAAGATCGAGGACAACCACTCGTTAAGTGAATCACGGTTGTATAACAGTTAATATCTGAGCTAGAACGCCAAGAACTATATAATTTTGAACTATCTCAAAACATAGCCGTCCTAGATGGCTTTTCTACAAACGTGTTCTATGAATACTGTTTATCCTTACAAGTTGAACCAAAAATTTATCGCTAAAACAATATTTTACAGAAGTTAAGGAGATTATTCTCATTGCTATGCGTTGAATAAATCTGATTAATTTGAAGTAAATTAACAAAATAATTGGGTAACTGTTTGGATCTTCATGTAATTATAATTATTTTTTACGTTTTCTTTAAAATTCAGTCACATCCATTTTTTATTTTGCAATGTGGGAAAATACTTTTTTTTACGAATAACAACTACATACGCTTTGTTGTGTATATGCAAAGAATAAACACAATCAAGATTTTAATGTGCTATTTTAATGGTATTTAATAACTTAATATTTTATAACAAAAATGTTTTTTAATAATTAATTTATTTACTTTTGCCAGTAAATAAATTACAAACATACAATTAATTGTTTAAATTTGTTGATCCATTTTATAATAATACACTATGCAAAATTAAATAATGAAATATCCTGATTTTAATTTTAACATATGTATCAAGATATGTATGGTATAATACGATTATGTTTTGTTATATACACGATTATGTTTTGACAGTATATTTAAGCGTTCAAAATAAAGACGTTGTAAGTAGAGTTTTGTGAAAGATGATTTTGATCAAATCTTTAATTTATTGTTGATGAATATAGTTGTAAATTAAAGAATTGGACGGCATATATTTTTATTTCAGAAGTCAGAATTTAAAGTTATTCATAAATGTTTTCCACTTAATAATCTTTTTCGTGAATATAAATTGCATTCACTAAACACATACTAAAAATATACTATAAAATATTGAAAAGTAAATAATTAATGACATACCAACTTAATGTGATCAGTATGAAATTCTTCCTTAGTCTAGGATATTTTAAAAGATTGAATTTTGAGTACGTTTCCTCTTCTTTTTTCTTTTCGATTTCGTCCCCTAGGGCCTGTAAAAAGTTTCAAATATCTGAGAACCAGATTTTTATTTTGAGAAAATATATATTTACAAATTTAACTTAAAATGATCATTTTAATTTAAGGCTTGATTTAATTTTATATTTGCAAATTATATTACAAATATATTCCTTTGTGTTACGGTTGATTATGGTTTAATAAACGGTTATTGATTAAACAGAGGTTGAGCAGCGGTTGCTCATTGTACCCGTTGATGCCTTACTCCAGATTCAAACCTGGAACCTTTCGATGTAGAAACCACCATCCTGACCCCAATGCAAGTTAATCGACAAGACATGAAATTATGATTTTTCATTGACATAAGTATCTCAAACCCTTGCTTTCGCATATCTACCTACAATATATGTGCTTCAAATTAGGAAAAATAAAACAAATGAATTTAGAGCACTAAATTTTCGTATATTTTTATGTAATCCTTGTTAAACAGGTTGATTGCAAATTGCTCGGCCAAAATTTAAGCGCGTGGTAGGGGGGTACACTTTTTTTTTTGCTTTAGAGTGGTTAGTAAGTAATTGAATTTAAGTCCCGCACTGGAACAACATAAAAGACTAATGGCGAAAGTTCGAGATGAATACCGAAGGGAAAGATCCAAGAACAATATGCTGACCTCGGTCTGGTGGTTAAAGTGTCATACTCCAGATCGGAAGGTACCTGGTACGAATCCGGGTCAGTGCATGGATATTGGTAAGCATATGGTGTTGCGGCGGCTAGTGCACCTTAAATATGCCGTGGCTAAAAATTCTCACGTTGGTGTGGAAGTTTGGAGAGTGGGGTGCCAGTTCAGGTCTTGCCTCGTCATCTGACCGTGGTTCTGAATTACGTGCTGTTGCCCTCGGATCTTTCGCTTAGGGCATTGATCCCGGGGAGTTGTCAATAATTCGTTGTGTTGCTCTAGTACGACGTTAAGTAAAAATTACCAAAATTACCCAGAACAATACTTCATTTTCAACTATTGTTGGATGACGAGGTCAACACCTGAGGCTCCTTCATATTTACTATAAAAAATCGGAATTCTAACTTTGGGTCTGTTTCCGTAATAAAATCCTGGATACTAAACACTGGATTGAAACACACTGAATTATTAGTTCAGAAATGGATATAAATGGAGCGGATTTGAATGATGTACCTGTAATTTCTTGAAAAGGACTGCTCGATCAGGGTTTTTTCCATTTTTATCGCCGATTCTTTTCAGAACGTTCACAGCATCTTCATACTTGCCCTTCGAAATTAACCAGCAAGGTGACTCTGGCAAAAACCTGAAAATTTCGAAATCTGTGTCAAAGTAGAAGAAATATTTAATCATGTATATTTCACATACATACTTAGGATAAAAGAAATGCATATTTTTAAATTTTATTATCAATGGCTGTATAAAAAAAGATAATGATTCAAAACCTCATGCAGAACTGTCTAAATCTTTAATATTATATTAGTATATAAAACAATTTTTTTCAATTCGGTATTTATCTATAGTGCTTCTCACCATAGCAATGCTGAAATATTTAAATCCTATATTTACAAAATGATATCTTTGAAATTGAATTTTTTTAAAATTCCAACGCATATGTCTATGAACATCATTTAAAACACTTGTCGATTTTATCCTAAATTTATAAAGGCTTGTTGTTTAGAAAAATATTCATAAACCGTTAAAATTAAGAAACAGGCCATCAAAACCACTAAACGTATGAAATTACTTAACTTTTCGATGGAAAGTTTCAAATTAACTATTTATTTACTTCTGCACCAAATTAAACTATTCTTCTCTTCAGATATATAATTCATATTTAGAATTATAAAATGTATCTATTATTGAAAAGTTTGAAAATCTAATTTCCAGATGGATGACAAGTTAATCATGTTTGAGAGATTAAAAACTTAACTAATCGAAATGTTTTAAACCAGCGTTAAGTTAAACCTCCTGTTAGTTGTCTCGAAGATGCGGGTATCTCGTCATTAGAACAAGGACCAGATATTGATGGACGAGACATCTCGTAAGAACGACCAGATCTTGATGAACGAGACTTCTGGTCATTAGAAGAATGACCAGATCTTGTTGGACGAGCCATCTCGTCATTAGAAGAAAGACCAGATCTGTATGGACAAGAGATCTCTTCATTAGAAGAAGGACCAGATCTTGATGGACGAGACATCTCATAAGAACGACCTCATCTTGATGGACGAGACATCTCGTCATTAGAAGAACGACCAGATCTTGATGGATGAGACATCGCGTCATTAGAAGAAAAACCAGATCTGTATGGACAAGAGACTTCCGGTCATTAGAAGAATGACCAGATCTTGATGGACGAGTCATCTCGTCATTAGAAGAATAATCAGATCATGATGTATGAGGCATCTCGTTATTAGAAGAAGGACTAGATCTTGATGGACGAGACATCTCGTAAGAACGACCAGTTCTTGACATCTCGTCATTGGAAGAATGACCAGATCTTGATGGACGAGACATCTCGTAAGAACGACCAATTCTTGACATCTCGTCATTGGAAGAATGACTAGATCTTGATGGATGAGGCATCTCGTCTTTAGAAGAATTACCAGATCTTGATGGACGAGACTTCTGGTCATTAGAAGAATGACCATATCTTGATGGATGAGACATCTCGTCATTAGAAGAACGACCAGATCGTGATGAATGAGACATCTCGTCATTAGAAGAATGACCAGATCTTGGTGGACGAGATATCTCGTCATTAGAAGAACGACCATATCATGATGTAGGAGACATCTCGTTATTAGAAGAATGGCCAGATCTTAATCTCGTTATCATCATAAAATCAACATCTTAACTAATTATCTCGTCATTAGTAAATTTACTCAGATCTTGATGGACGCGATATCTTGTCTAAACATGTAAACTAGACACTTGGAGGGTTAAAGGGGTATTTGGAATCAAGAGCACATAGGAAGACCGCCAGTTTTACGTAAAGGAGTATGAAATGAAATGCGATCGATACAAACAATGAAAACTCAATTGCAAACACTAAAAAATTATTTCTAAACTGTGACACAATCCTATTAGGTTCTACAACTTAAAATTAAGAGCTTGCAGCCACGCATGCATATTAGAATAACTTCAAATTCTAAGTCTGTTAAAGAATATTGTATCTTAAAACCGTAAATTTAGAAAAAGAATTAAAAACAACGTTCAATTCCTTGAACTCACTTCCAATAGGAAAGAATGAATAATCCAGCTAAGGCATTGGCTATTGCTAGACCAACCCAATTTCTTGATAGGTATGCAATGAGTGGTAGAATGCTCAGCCCCACAGTCCAAGCAATGTTGATGGCTCCAGTCATGTTTGCTCTGTCCTCTTGAGGCACAAGCTCAATACCTTTTAATTATAATAATTTATTATCTACAGAACAGTAATTTCAAACTTTGTATTCGGTTGGTGCAAAAGGTTTTGGTCGGTATAAAAGCTTTTTATTTGCACAAATTTAAGAATAATTATTTTATTTATTAAAAATTACATTTAATCAATATAGTGGGAGCCGTTCTGTTCGATCACCTTTCTCCATCTCTCAGGCAACTGCATCATTCCGAGCTCATAGAAGTTCTCAGGTTTCTGGCTAAAGAACTGATCCAGATGACGAAACTTTCTGAACCACTTCACGCACATGGAATCACCAACAGCACCCACATCCTACACAACGAACACCTTTTGCGTCTGAGGAGTATTCTTGCCGTTTCGAAAAAAAAAAGCACAATAGGTCGAAAATGCTCCTTATTTTCTGCCATTTTTAATGCTTAACAAAATTTATAAAAGCACAATTCAAAAGCTCTATTTTTTTCCCAGGTACTCGCTGAAATTCCTTCTTCAAACAAAATCAAAACTTTACACGTTTGAAGTCGATAACACTTTTTGCGATGTAGTGCCATCTAGCGCCAAAAACTGTACAAACTTTTGCATCAACCCAATACATGAAAAAAAATTTAGGAGCTAATTTAAAATTAAATAAATTAAAAAAATGAACCAAAAAAAAGGTTAATGATATTTTTCTGTCAAATTTTTTCGGCTAATGCACGACTGAATTACCGCAATAGTCATGATAATTATTGCTCAATAGTATATTGCACGAAAGTGCAACCTGTGAAGAAAATGTAATTATTTTTATATGAACCCCAAACTCATCCAAAATTTTCGTTTCAGTGGGAAAAGTGTTAAATGTTGTACGATTCGATCATAATTAAAGATCGAAGACGTCCAGTTGGCAAATTGTGTGCGAACTTTCGAAGGGTTGCCTAAAGCCGCATTTACACCGGAAATGCAAACTTCTCACCCTCTAAACATCGAAAGTATTCCGAGAAACGGCACTCATTTTATAGTTAAGATCTCGCGTCTGGGTGGCAATTTGGCAAGTTAGCAACTCCAATTTTGTTTTCAACCAGGAGTCTGTAAAGATCAAAGGATTGCAACTTTTGGGAGACATTTCTCCAGGAGGAAGTTTGGGATGAAAATGCTCCCCTATATCGTCCTTTTTCGGTATTGCTTGACAATTACCGCTCCCCTCTGCCCTTCGGAACCCCGTGGTCGCTCAAGCCGTCTTTTGTTCGCTCATTGTGACATTTTGCCCTCATCGCTTGCTTTGCCCACATCTCCCGCCAAACTGTCAGTGAGTGACCAATTCGATTAAAATGGAGTGATAAATGGTGATCACTCTTTTCTTCAAAGTGGTGAGAAGAGTGCTCACTCCTTGGTGTTGCCGATAAAGTCGACAAAGCGGTTACACCGGAGTGGGTCGAAAAGGTGCAGCATAAGGAAACATAAAACGTCCTCTCTACAAAAAGAAGGAGAAAAATATTTGCAACCCCTGTGTAAACGCGGCTTAAGAACTCAAGTTGGATTTTTTCAAGGAGGGGGGGAAGAATGCAGAGTGACTAACAAGCGAGGCCGTAGGTGCAGTACGCTGTGCTTGGACAATATTTTACGTTTTAATTCATTCTCAAGCTTAAATTACCTTTAATTAGGAAGCATCCAGAAGATTTATTGCGTCGTGTAGACAAAGAATGTCCGCACCTCATGTGACCTTCAAACAAAGCATGCTCTCGAAACGGGGTCCGCAATCTGATGAAATTATACGGTGCTGGACGAGCTTTGGGCCAGTAAAACTTTGGATTGCGTGGAGTGAGGACGGTGTTGCTGGTAACCAAATTACGCAATAACTAATCTTGAACAATCTCTCAACTAAAATTTATATAAAATTGTGCTTCAAACGCTCACATTGTAAATTAATTGTTGAATATTCACGCACAATAAATTATCGTTTAAACTTTCTATATCGTGCCATTATACAACATCTGACCCAAGAATTCGCGTCAAAACTATCGTTTGTGTCCTCTCTACTACAGCCTACCGTTTATTTCATTAAATTTTGCAATTAAGGCAATGCTTCTAATGGGAGCTTTTAACGAAGATTAAAAAAAACATTGACTCGCGTAAGTGCTATCAATAGCTATGACAAGTTTTTCAATGAAACAAATTTTAAAAGAAATGAAAAAGAAACAATTGTTAATGATGAAAAGATAAAAAAATTACATTTAATACCGTGCATTAATCACGAGACGTCCACAAAAGAACCACATCATGCAATACCATTATTATACTTGAGCAGTAGTTTTCAACCACTGCTCAAGTGTCACAAGAATGGCACTGATGTGCCATACGGATAGTGAATCAGTTTAAATTGTATAAGATTTATTTCATTTCAATAGTTTAATTTTGAACATTTGGCACGTATGCGCACAAATAATTTAATCTAATACCCTATATATAGTTCTGAAAGTAGATAGGTAATTGAATTAACATCTCACTGGTAGGTCGGTATTTTAATAAGCGTCGTACTGTAGTAACACAACCGCTATTGACGACTGTCCGGGATCAATCCTTCAAGGAAAAGATCCGAGGACAACACCACGTAATTTTGAGCCATGGTCAGATGACGTAACATCGCACAGGAGCAGGGTCCGATGAGAACGCCTAGCAATTTTGAATCACGGTCAGATGCCAATCATTTGAGCTGAATCATTGAGCCCACTCACCAAACGTCCACATAACGCCAAAGGATTTTAAGGCCTCGACATATTTAGCATTCATCAGCTCCCACCTACAAAACGGATATAGGCTGGATCATGTTTTTAAATCGAAGCCCACAGGGTGCTAATCAGCTACTCTTACAAACAAACTATGTGTACTTAAACAATTTTGAATAGTAAGTTTTGCTACAAAGTGTCTGACACATGAATTATTTCAAAAATATTGTTTTGAAAAACTGCTTTGGAGCACAATGGGTAGATAATTAATTGTAAAACAGTCAAAAATTAAACCTATTTTAACAAAAATACAACCGTAAAATGTGAGACATTTTTGGTGCGTAGCAGAATTTTAAAAATTAGTTTATCTGGTTCTGAGATGATAAAGGTTGAAAATCGCCAGAATATGCTTCGCTGACTTTCACTGGCAACGTTAGAGTGCCCTTGAGAAAACTCCAACCATCCAACCTAAGACGATGCAAGCTGGTTATAATCTATGCTCCCATTAGCTCCTAACAACCAAGTACCCCTGGACAACAAAAAAGATTCTGCAAGCCTAATACAATGCCCAGTATTGTGGACCGAAAAATCTCAAAAGTTTTTTTTCAAGTCGCAACACCGAGGAAAAGTTACGAATTTGAGAGACTAAAAAGGGGTAAAAAAAGAAATAAAATCGATATATATCTTCCGGTCGCGCATGTGCTCTAAAGTTTACCGAAATTTGGAAAAATTCACATTTATAAATTAGCGTTCACATTTTGAAATATTTTTAAATTATCCTCTTCCCGAATGTAATAGCTCAAATTCTTATGCATTAGAACCACAGAAAATAATGTTTAAATATTATTTAAATCCATCAACATCTTCCGGTCGCGTATTGCCAAATTTAATGAAATTTTGAAAAAAAACTTGCAAATAAAGGTGAATTACAGTTCACGGAAAAAAATAATAACAATTTACAACAACTAACAACTTACTTCTAGTAAAGGTAGCAATACCGACCCAGATTTTAATGTGCCAAAAAAGGTTTCCTCGAATAATTGGCAGATGAGAATTTAGTTAAAATCTACTGCATTACTGAGCGATCGTTATGGAGTTTCTGATCGCGCTACCGCTGCAATCGCATCAAGTGTCTTGTACGATGTTAGATTAATTACCGACTCTGACGTCTCCCATGTTATAGACAAAAACAAAATAAGAAGAGGAAAACAAAATAAGAAGAGAAAAACAAACTAAGAAGAGAAAAACAAAATAAGAACTGAAAAACAAAATAAGAAGAGAAAACAAAATGTTATGGTTGAATTGTGCAGTAATTCTGACAAAATTTCCACTACAAGGTCTCTATTTGGATGGAATGAATTATGACACTGTGAGATCGTGAAATACTGGAGCCAGCTGCAACCCAACTGTTGTTTTTGCTTCGCGAGTTTTACGAGCGACAAAAAGGAGACTGAAACAGAAGCCGCTTCAGCATGTGTTCTTTCCGACGGATCGCCGACTGGCCTTTGACCTTTGCCGTTGGGGGAACTTGGAGACTGCGGGGGAGGTCGGAGTCGACGGGGAGAGAGCGAGAAGCGAGGTTGAGTTTTCCTTGCGCTGACCCGTGAGATGCACATCTCGATACATGAATGTTGATTCTTTGTAAATTGTAAATATTTCTAACTAATAAGAACGTGATTTTCTTAGCTGTTGGTTGTTTTCTCCTCACATATACGATTTTCTGATGCTACCATTTTTGGGAGACGACCCCACAACACGTTAGTAATAGATCTAGCTCATTCTAAAAGGTTCCGTAGAGTAAAAAAGGTGGAGCATTACCTCGCTAATTCAAGAACCTGGCTCAGTTTACATGGACTATGTTGCTCTAACTTCTGGAAATTCTGAAGATATTGTCACTTCTATTATTTATTACCTGTCTGGTCGTGGTATTTCTCTTGAAAAATTAGTTGTCATATTATGTGATGGGCACTGCTATTAATACAGGTTGGAAAAACGGTCTGATTCGCCGAATTGAAATAAATGTGGGGAAACCGTAACAATGGGCAGTTTGCCTTCGCCATTTCAATTAACTGCCGTTCCGGCATCTGTCTCAATACCTAGACGGTAAATCAACGGGTCCGAAGTCTTTCAGAGGGCCAATCGGTGAAAAGCTAAGTGGCTGTGATAAACGTTCAGTGATTGGCTTCAAGAGTATTGGCTGTAAGATCCCCACAATAGACATAAGTATACTAAGTGATGAGGGAATGTAATCTCATCATATTCCTAAACAGCAATTTTAAGAAATCACAAAGTAACTACAGAGTCGTTCACCTTTCTCGCAAGAGAGGGGGAAAAAAGAAAACGTCGAAGCAGGAATGTAGTAAACAGATCCGCCGATTGTACCGAATAAGGAGTGGCTGCCCTTTCATGAAGCGCCGAAAAGGAATAGAAATACGCAAGATTCCAACCCAAAAGGAAACTTTCAGAAAGCTTTAGAAATACAAAGGTGAATATAAAAAGGGGTTGTCAAGTTTTAAGAATTTAGGTGCTTGTGAAAGCCAGATGCACAGGATGCCGATACTGAAGCTTAGTGGAACTTGACGTTAAATAATAATAGGGCTTCTAACCAAAATTATGAGGGGGCGTTGAGCGGAATCTAAAAAGGGAAATCTTGAAAGAGAATTCAGAACCAATGAGAGTATTTTAAGAGGGGACTGACTAGCCACTGAGCGAAGCCAGAAAAAAATAAAATAATCAAAGTTAAGTCAAAAAATAAGAACGGATTGGCCGAGGGTTTTCAGGTAGGCGGTCATCTCCCAGGATTGGAGACTTGTTCTGATATAGAGTTTGCGAGATTTTGGGAATAGAGATTAGATTTTGAGGAAGATTTGGAGCAGTGCAGGTCGAGTTTTCGACTATGTTAGCCTTAACAAGTAAGTCGATCTTAGAGCGTGTGAATACACCCTCACATATATCTCTCTCTCACTCTCTTTAAAAGAATGTATTTTAACTGTGTACGCGTACTTTAGTTTAAAACTATATGTATCCGTTATAATTAATTAATGGTTTAAATAAATTAATGTTTTTTATTGTTAATGACTTCGCCTTTTCAATGTGTCTTGTACTCAAATAGTTCCTAAGTCCTGGTTTATTGCAGTTAATTCAGATTTTAATAGTTAATGAACTTTTGGCCTTTTATTTTATCATGACGCTAACCACATTTGTACTAACCACTTGCGACCTTAGTCTCTGTCTTCTAAAATTTAATAATTAGTGAACCTGGGGTTGTATTAATATCATTAATTGTACTAACCACTATCTCCAGGTAAGAGAGAAGCAAAGCCCCCCAGCAATGGTGCCAAATAAATTAAGGGATATCTTGGGAACAATATATTTGCTGACAGACACATTGAAACTGTTTTAAATGAGTATAATTTTTCACTGTGCATATTATATATATTTAACTAGAATTTTCATACAAATGGTCATAAATCAACTCATGACATTTATAATTTGAATTATTTTTTATTTACACAAAAGCAAAAATGTCGGAAAATGAGGATACCAATATTAAACTTTCTGTGCCCGCCTTTTCTAAATTATCGGGGTTTCAATCCTTCCTGCCTCAATTTGACGCAGAAACTGTAGTAACTCCAAACTATTTTATAACATCTTTAGAAAACATCTGTGATCAAGCGAATTGTTCTGCTGAAGAAAAATTAATTGTTCTCAAATCTAAATTGCGAGGAAATGCCCTTTCGCGCATTATCAAAAATCCCCAATTTTACAACGAAACAAACTACAATATATTTAAAGATAAATTCTTAAAATTCTTTGAAAAAAAAACCACGCCTTTATCTCAACAAAATGTCTTCTTAAAATTAAAATTATTACCTAATGAGTCCATCAGAGAGTTTGCCAGTAGGGTAGAAGCGGCAACAATTGAGTTTTTTGATCAGCCGAATGTGGAGGAGAGTGCGGAAATAAATTCACTAATTGAAAAAACCAAACTCACGAGATTCCTTGAAGGTATGCCTTCGGATGACAAAACGTTACTTCTAATTAAAAATCCCTCAAATCTTTCAGAGGCGGTTGAGGTAATGGAACTAATTCAAGATAACAAAACAGATAGCCCAATAGTAAACCGTATCCATAATCCCGAAATAGAATTCAAACGTTTATTAGAACTACAAAATAACAAGTTTCATGAAAAGATTTCAGATCTTAGTACAACTATCCAAAATTTGACGCTACAAAATCATGACGATAGTAGGGACAGACGCCCGTCATTAACCCGTCAAACGTGCCAGATCTGTAACAGGGAAAACCATAATGCCTCAAATTGTTTCCTTTACTTGAGGCTGTTACAACAAAGTGGTTACAATAATGTTGAGGATAGAAGTAGGATGAGGGAAAGAAATAACTATCCGCGTGGACAGTATATTAGGACATTCAACCACCGTGGCCATAATTTAACCGCGCCCCATCAAACACACTCCCCCAGAGACATGAATAGAGGACCCTCCGGTTGGAACACAAATCACTCGGGCAGCAGGGGGACCCGATTCGAACGAGAGAGATCTTTTCACAGTCAATATGGCTCTCCTAATAGGGGTCAAAATTCTCGTCCCCGAGTTCAGTTCTCGATCCAACGAAGACCCACTAACTTTCGGAGTGGTGGTAATAATAATTCTACTAGATATAATAGATATCCGGAAAACTATTAAGTGGGTTTGTGAATCCTAGATCGGTAATCGGCGAACCCACACACACAACTAGGTCCGATCAAAACTATATTATAAATACCCAAATGAACGAGTCTTCTCAGTTTTATCTCCCCGTGGTAAAGGTCAGAATTGCAGGAAGTTCACAATATATGTTAATTGATACGGGAGCTTGTTTAAGTCTAATTCAGAAAAATTTATTTGAAAAATTAAACGGCGATCCCTCGATAAAGAAAATTGACTCACAACCAGCAGTAAGATCATTGACAGGCCAGAAATTAGACATTTTCGGTACATATAATTTTCCTATAATTATAGGTAATAAAAATATTAATCATGATTTATTAGTCATCGACCAAAAACTTAATTCATCTTATGTTGGTATATTCGGTATAGATTTGCTACAAAAATTTAAATTTCAAATCGACCTTCACAATAATATGTTAGTCTCACAAAACACAAGAATTCCCATACATAATGCAAGCGACGTAAAACTTAATAATATAACATTTGATTTCGTAAAATTAACAAACAAATGCATATTAAATCCAAACGAGGAAAAGGTATACACACTATCAATAGATGCACCAGCAAAAATGGGTGCTGAAATTAAAATTTCTAAGTTACCCCATTTAACTGACATAGCAATTAAAGAAAATACTGCGCGCGCGCGCGATTGTGTCTAAAAACAAAACAATCCAGGTTACAATCTCAAACGTAACAAGAGACCGATTTGTATTAAATAAACTTACAAAATTAGCCACCGTCGAAACAATTTCAGATGGTAGGAATATGGAAGATGTTAAGAATTTGAGACGGCAACAATTTGATATTAACGAATTTAAACTGGATCATTTGCATCCACACGTTAAACGGAAACTAATTTTGTTATTAAGGGAATTTTCTGATATTTTTAGCAGTAATTTGGAAACCATTGGTCAAACCGATCAGATAACCCCCGAGATAAGTGTTGATAGGTCTAAATTACAAACTTCAAAACATTACCCTGTTCCAATTGCTTTAAGAGACGAATTAAAATCCCAAATTGATTCATTATTACGCGCAGATATTATACAAAGAACAAATACTCACATTAGTCACCCAGTAATTCTAGTTAAGAAAAAACCAACGGATGATAACAAGGTAAACTGGCGTATTGTTTCTGATTACAGGGAGAGTAACAAATTGATTAAGTTTAATAGACACCCCTTGCCGTTAATTTACGACTTATTAGATAATCTAAAAGATTCTGAATATTATTCTACGATTGATTTACAATCCTCCTTTTTCCAGGTAAAACTAAAACCTAAAGATAGAGATATCACTGCGTTTAATACCATATACGGATCGTTTGAGTATAAATCAATGTCACAAGGTCTCTCATTTGCCCCCCAAGTCTTACAAGCATTGACTGACAAATTACTTTCTCCAATAAAAGATTTAAAAATCAGTAACTATATTGATGATTTTGCTATATCCTCTTCTAACGTGGATTCAATGTTGTTTAAGCTTAGAAAACTTTTTGAAAGAATTCGGCTTTTTGGACTCACGGTTAATCCCAAAAAGTGCACATTTTTTGTATCTTCGGTTACTTTCTTGGGTCATAAAGTAAATAAAAACGGTACTCAACCCATTGAGGGAAACATAAGGAAAATTCAGGATTTTACAAAACCAAGAACTCAACGCCAAACAAGACGGTTCCTTGGACTGTGTTCCTACTACAGGAAATATATACAGAATTATTCACAAATTAGTTTACCCTTAACTGACCTTACTAAGAAACGGCAACACTTTAAATGGACGCCGGAAGCAGAGATAGCTTTCGAAACCTTAAAGACAAAACTATCAGAACCTCCTGTTTTAATTCACCCAGATCATGGAAAACGATTTATACTAACTACAGGACGCTAAAAAGACTCACATGGTTTCATTGAAACTCAAATTGACTGGAGTCACATGTGACTTTCACACAAAGCGAGAGTACTTCACCTTCCCCGTCACACCTCATTACTTAAGCCAAGTAAGCTGCTTTCAAAATTATTGGTGTGGTAGGGGAGAACACTGCAAGATGTCGGTCTTAGGCACAGACGGTTTACGATTTGAAGCGGAGACCGAAGCAAGCCGTCAATACAGTGGCCGCAGCAGTTGCAGCCCCGGTTCGCTTGGAAGTGGATGTTTTCTTTACACACGCAGCTCCTGCAATTTTTATAGAGTGTGGTACGTTCCGGAGCTGGTGGAATCATTCGAGGTCTCGAAAATAACAGGACACACTTGCTCGTATCACCTCTCCCTTGAACATGTTGATAACCACACGGTTACACATGTCACACTAAAGGACCAAACGGTTACACCATCGGGAGTTCAAATCAAAATTTTAGGGGCCTTTAGCCAACCGCCAATACATTTATCTGAATCCTTTGTACAGCGAGTTGGGAACCCTGGTGAGGCATATCTCATCTCTACGTCCCAAAAGAACGTCCCGAAACTAGGAGAAGTAGGGGTGATACAGGCGAATGTGTCCTACACAAAATCCTTCATTTTTGACCAGTTAATGACTGTTTGCGATTTTTTCGAGACCACGTTAAGGTGCCAGACGGCTCCAGACCCTGTCACTAGAATGAGAACCTCCCAGGAACACGCTCTACCAATCACTAGAGACTTGCATCTAATGCAAATTCAGGATGGAAGACTAACTTCCAATTTAATTTCAACCTCACCTATTAAGGTGCAGTTACATTTTTCGAACTATAAAATTATAGTGGAAACGCGTACAGTTTGCCCTAAATTCATAAAGACAGAAATGGAAATAGGGGGATGTTATTCGTGCGGAATCTTAGCACGGATGACCTTCCCCATCCTGTCAACCTGTCAGTCTGGTCTTGTAACCGTGGAATTTCAGGACATATTAGTCCATACTAAGGCAGTGAGTGTTTCAACGGAAGAAAGACTGGTGACAATAAAATTTCTTGCAGACAGGAAATGTTTCAGAGATAAATTGTGTCTCAGGGCCAATACCCTAGTGCAATGTCAAGTGTTCGAAGCATGTCTGGACGAACCTTCCATTGAACTTTTAAATTTGAACACTAATTACACTCGTATGCCGTCTCTAGACTCTTCTACCTTATGGTCGGATTGGATATCGATTCCAGCTTTAGGAAATGCCTTTTTCCTGTTTAAATTTCTTGGTGCCACATTATTATGCGTTTGTTTGGGCATCACAATTATCTCTACATGTATTTCTTGCTGTGTAAGGAAATGACTTATATTTTTTTTTACCATTGCGCATTTAAAATTTTTGGTAGCAATGCATTTTATGTTCTTTTTTTTTGTATGTTTGAATTTAATTTTTTTTTTCAATGTTAATTTTTTAGCTTTCTAACGTATAGGGTTTAAACATGGTTTTTCGTTCATGTATTTGTGTAATCACTTGAAAGGTAACATATGTATATTTTCTTTTAAGTAATGAAATTTACAACTGATATGGTTCAACATGGTATTTTTTTTGTTTTGTATGTGTACAGTCAATTTAATAACTTTTCCAAGTACTGGAATAGAGAGAAGAGAGAGAGAGAGAGAGAGGGAGAAAATGTGAATGGAAATATGAGACGGTTTAAAAATTTTTTTTCTCGTTCTCTGGAGGTGGTAAAAGATGATGAGGGAATGTAATCTCATCATATTCCTAAACAGCAATTTTAAGAAATCACAAAGTAACTACAGAGTCGTTCACCTTTCTCGCAAGAGAGGGGGAAAAAAGAAAACGTCGAAGCAGGAATGTAGTAAACAGATCCGCCGATTGTACCGAATAAGGAGTGGCTGCCCTTTCATGAAGCGCCGAAAAGGAATAGAAATACGCAAGATTCCAACCCAAAAGGAAACTTTCAGAAAGCTTTAGAAATACAAAGGTGAATATAAAAAGGGGTTGTCAAGTTTTAAGAATTTAGGTGCTTGTGAAAGCCAGATGCACAGGATGCCGATACTGAAGCTTAGTGGAACTTGACGTTAAATAATAATAGGGCTTCTAACCAAAATTATGAGGGGGCGTTGAGCGGAATCTAAAAAGGGAAATCTTGAAAGAGAATTCAGAACCAATGAGAGTATTTTAAGAGGGGACTGACTAGCCACTGAGCGAAGCCAGAAAAAAATAAAATAATCAAAGTTAAGTCAAAAAATAAGAACGGATTGGCCGAGGGTTTTCAGGTAGGCGGTCATCTCCCAGGATTGGAGACTTGTTCTGATATAGAGTTTGCGAGATTTTGGGAATAGAGATTAGATTTTGAGGAAGATTTGGAGCAGTGCAGGTCGAGTTTTCGACTATGTTAGCCTTAACAAGTAAGTCGATCTTAGAGCGTGTGAATACACCCTCACATATATCTCTCTCTCACTCTCTTTAAAAGAATGTATTTTAACTGTGTACGCGTACTTTAGTTTAAAACTATATGTATCCGTTATAATTAATTAATGGTTTAAATAAATTAATGTTTTTTATTGTTAATGACTTCGCCTTTTCAATGTGTCTTGTACTCAAATAGTTCCTAAGTCCTGGTTTATTGCAGTTAATTCAGATTTTAATAGTTAATGAACTTTTGGCCTTTTATTTTATCATGACGCTAACCACATTTGTACTAACCACTTGCGACCTTAGTCTCTGTCTTCTAAAATTTAATAATTAGTGAACCTGGGGTTGTATTAATATCATTAATTGTACTAACCACTATCTCCAGGTAAGGGAGAAACAAAGCCCCCCAGCATAAGTAAGGATATACACTCGATATTTCCATGGCAATAAAGTCGGGAAAGTGTAAAGAGGGTTTGTCTGTACGAGATCCTGGTCCCTTGTCACACTCGAGATGGTCAACAACAGCAAATTGAACTCCCAGATTGTACTTAAGTGAAGAAATTCCCACATCTGAACTTCAGGAAATAGTTGTATTTATTTTGAAGTCATACATGTCAATGTGGTTTAGTATTAAAACAAGTAAATACTTTACAGAGGGACAAACACTTGTGCACCAATCAGTACATTCTTCAAGGTACCAGCCTGAAGATTTACTTAATATTGTCGACCAAAAACAAAAAAAAAAGCCATGCAAGCTGTTAGTAATTTTTCCCTTGAACTGTAATCTACCTTTATTTGTATTTTTTTTAAATTTCATTAACTTTGAATGCAATGCGTGACCGGAATTTGTTGATGGATTTAAATAATATTTGAACATTATTTTTCGAATACATAAGAATCTGAGCTATTACATTCAGGAAGAAGCTAATTTAAAAATGTGAATTTTTCCAAATTTCATCAAACTTAGAGCACATGCGCGACCAGAAGATATAAACCGATTTAATTTTTTTTCACCCCTTTTTAGTCTTTCGAATTTGCAACTTTTCCGCGGTATTACGACTTGAAAAAAAATTGAGTTTTTTTAACCCACCCTAACGCCCAGTTCGCTTCAAGTTCATTGAAGATGGAATGCATTTGGCCAAGGGTGTCCGACCAAATGTCTATTCGTCGATTGCCGGACTAGAGTATTAACTTATAGCCGGACTAGAGCATTAACTAGCATATCACTATAATGCAAATCAATACCAAACATTTTTAAACAAATGCTACTTAATCTGTCCGGGCACAGAAAATACAGACATAAAATGTATAAAAAATATAAACAGGTGTTTTTCTCGTCATATGAACATAGTTCAAACTGGTCTACGTATCTTTCACTTCGGAATTGATTCCGGACAGTCACCAATAGCCCGTTGTCTTGCTCGGGTGCGACGTTAATCGATCTACCTACCTTATAGAAAATTGAAAATAATGAATAAATATCATAATAATACTTACAGAAAATACTCATAAGTGTCATACATGTCGACAGAATAGTGCTAGCGATGACTCGAACCACCATGAAGGCCATTAAATTGCTTATAAACACAGAAATCGTTTCTGTCACTGCAGCTATGATTGCAACGACAAACAAACTAAACTTACGACCAAGCCTAAAAATTTAAATGAAAATTATATTATATTAAATGAATATATATCTATTGCTTTTATAATAACTCTCAGATATACTCACATAGAAACCTTTAACTAAAAGAATTGTAAAAAAATATAAGGCAATTTTTGTCAGTTCTAAAATATCCCCAGCACAATCCAAGAAGAACTTAGGGCTATATTTTAGAAAAAGAGATTTCACAAATACTGGTTTATTAAAGAGCATTTCTGTGTAGGCCTGATATGTTTGGATAGACTTTGACATTTCCTTGCATACAGCTCATTGAGTCTACATAACTTCCAGATTTTCAGAAAAGGCAATAAAAAGGTACAAATTGACACAGCGGGTTTAAGAGTTCCAAGAGCTGAACTAGGCAAAAGTTGCTGTTTGAGCTCTCCGTTGGCAACAGCCAAAAAAGGGCGCTGCTGTCGCGCACTGTAACCTTGCGACGCCTGGCGCCCAGTACGAGTTTTTGTGAGCTGCGAAAAAGGCGCGTGTGAGCGCAGCTCAGAGAGAGAAATTAATAAATGATGTGAGAACTACAGTCCATTATTCCTTGTGATGTATTTGGTGAATTTTAATGAGAACATAAGGAGACCTGAGCTATCGAAGAGTTAAAGCATGGTCACGTCTCTCGGAGTGGATTAGTGAAAGGTTGTGTTAAAGATCCATTGGTTTTTTGGAACTATGCAAGTGAAAACAAAGGAAATGTGTTATTGAGAAAAATTGTGAATTCGTTTTAGAGGTGAGAGCAATTTCCTTGGTTCTCGTTTGGTTTTGGTCTCAAATTGAGTTAGTCTTGTTTAAAATGTCAATGTTTAAAAATCTTAGGAAAGACGAATTTTGTCTTGTCGCGGTAGAATTAGGATTAACCATACCTGAGAAACCAAAAATTATTGACCTTAAAACAATAATTGAAAATAGCGACATTTTCCAAAACGATAAAGAGTGTGTTCAAAGTGTAATTAACTGCGTTCTAGAAGAAAAGAAAGCTAAAATGGAACAAGCTAATCGAGACAGTGAATTGAAATTAGAGTTAGAAAAAGTTAAATTGGAACAGTTAAAAAAAGAAATTGAATTAACTAATGCTAGGAGTAAAATGCCCGTAGAAAAGTTAGGAAAGGTAGATTCGGAGTCGAGTAGTATTGAAAACGTGATCAAAAGTGTAAAAACTCTAACAATTCCTGTACCTTTTAAAACGGAAGCGTTCCATTTGTTTTTCCAATCCATTGAAAAAGCATTCAAGACTAAAAATGTGGCAGAAGAATTTAAAGCCGAGATTTTGTTAAATATGTTGGGGGAAAGAGTGGGTAATTTAATGATTTATGTTCAAGAAGAGGAATTGGGAAATTATGAAAAAATCAAAGAATTAGTGTTAAAACAATTCCAGCCAACCCCTCAGGAGTGTTTAAACCAATTCCGAAAATCCCAAAAGTTACCGACTGAAAACTATCTCCAATTTGCGACTAGAGTAAGTGCAATGTTTGAATACTATTGTAAATTAAAAAATGTTTCTAAGTTTGAAGAACTATGTGAACTTATGGTGTCCGATAAAATATTTAGTTGTTTGGACCGGGAAACAATGAGTCATATTGGTATCAAACAAGAAGAAACATGGTATAACCCGCAGACGTTAGGGCGAGAATTAGACCTTTACATAGCTTCCAGAAATGGAAATAAAACGGATGGTAATTCGTATTCTAAATCGGATCGTGTGTGGAAAAACGGTTTTGGAAGGCATAATCCTAACAATTACGGTGCCAGAGTTTTGGTGTCAAATGTTAACAAACCCAAATGTGTAATGTGTAACTTGGATCACCCGCTTACTGCTTGTTCCGATTTCAAAAACTTGTCCGTAAATGAACGAGTTGATGTAGTAAAAAGACATAATTTGTGTTTTAAATGTCTATCGTTGTCCTGCAACGTTAAAAAGTGCCGTGCGAAAAATTGTTTTTGTAACAAACCGCACAACGCTTTAATTCATTTCCCGAGACAAAATCCGAACATAAGCCAGTACAGCGAAATTCATCAAAATCGGAATGCGAATTCGAGTGAGTCAGCATCTAGTAGTGAAAGTCGAAGGTCAAATCTCAATTCTGAAGCTAGAACGTTCGTACCCCCTTGTCAACCCCCCATCATGGAATCCTTTTCTGCTCACAGCTGTTCGGTGACGAATAATGTTCTATTAAGCTCAGTTTTACTGTATTTAAAAGATGGAAATGGTATTTGGCAGACTGCCAGAGCGATTCTCGATTCGGGAAGTCAAAGCAACTTAATAACAAAAAAATGTGCTGATAGATTAAACTTGAAGAAACAAAAAATAAATATATTAGTTACGTGTTTGGATAATTCTTCTTTATCGGTAAACAATTGCATCGAAGCAGAAATTTCGAACGCAGATGGATCTTTTCAAGCGACCGTAAATATGTTGGTTGTAAATAAAATTACCGAGGTAACACCAACTAAGAGTTTAAATGTGATGGAACAGATTCCGGATTATATTAATTTGGCGGATCAATTTTGGATACCTCAAAGGGTGGATTGTTTATTATCTGCCGAGTTGTTTTATCAATTATTAAGACCCGGACAGGTTTGTTTACCAAATTCAAACTTGTTCTTCCAAAACACGGTTTTTGGTTATGTTGCGAGTGGGTCAATTTCGGATGTAGTGGTACCAAAGGTACACTGTGGATTCATTAAAGAGGGATATCTAAATGAGACGGTAAAACATTTTTGGGAAATTGAAAATGTTGAGTTAGAGAGAACTAAAAATAAAGAGGCTATTTTATGTGAGGAACATTACGTAAAAACGCATTCTAGGGACGTTGAGGGCCGCTATATAGTTAAAATGCCCTTAAAGATGATCCAAAATGTTTGGGTGAATCAAGGGACATTGCTCTCAAACGATTGAATGCATTATGGAGAAAACTAAGCAGAGAACCAGAATATTTAAAATTATACAAGGACTTTATGAGCGAATATGAAAAACTTGGACATATGAGAGAAGTTGTTGAACAGAATGGAAATGCAGAGGTAGGCTACTACATGCCACATCATGGCGTTTACAAGCCAGAGAAAAGTACCACTAAGTTGAGGGTGGTATTTAACGCGTCCAATCCCACCACTAATGGGTTGTCGCTGAATTCGCTGCAATATAACGGAGGACTAGTACAAGATGATTTGTACGCAATTATGATCAAATTCAGAGAGCATCCTTATGCCTTTACAGCAGATGTAAAGATGATGTATCGCATGATACTCATGCACGAGAACCAACAGCCGTTGCTGAGAATTTTGTGGAAGGAAAGACCAGATGATCCTGTGAAAACCTTCGAGCTTACAACAGTGACATATGGGACTGTGAGCGCTCCCTTCTTAGCAACGAGAACATTGCTGCAACGAGAACATTGCTGCAACTATCCAGAGATGAAGAGAGGAGCTTTCCTTTGGCAGCGCCGGTCCTTAGAGAGAACTTTTACATGGACGACGTGCTGTGCGGCGCATCGACTTTAGACGAAGCTATGGAGCTTAAGAGTCAACTTGCTGGCATATTGGAGAAAGGAGGGATGACCCTACACAAGTGGAATGGGAGTCATGCAGATCTGGCATCAAACAGCAACGGAGGATACGAGTTCGAGAACCTCATCGAGACAAAGGCGTTGGGAGTGTCCTGGAGGTCACAAGAAGACTGCTTTGCTTTCCGAGTTGCAGTTGAGTTGAGGGACTCCTACACCAAAAGATGTGTCCTTTCCACCATTGCCAGACTTTTCGATCCGTTGGGGCTACTTGGGCCAGTGGTGGCTAAGGCCAAGATCTTCATGCAGAGCCTTTGGCGTCTTCAAATCGACTGGAATGACGAGATGCCTTCTGACGAATCCAACGAGTGGCACCGGTTTCTTGAGGACTTCAACAGCATAAACAGTATTTACATTGGAAGGTGTATTGTGAATCCTAACGTGATGAGGATTGAGTTCCACGGTTTTGCAGATGCTTCAGAGAAGTGTTACGGGGCAGTGATATATTGCCGTTCTCATTCCTCAGATGACAAGACAACAGTGAGGCTTGTGACGAGCAAGAGCAGAGTAGCACCCGTGAAAAAGGTCACCATACCTCGGCTCGAGCTGTGTGCCGCCGTCCTTCTCGCAAAGCTGATGACACGAGTGGTGAGAGCCCTACAACTAAATGCACCTCCAACGTACCTGTGGAGCGATTCCACAATTGTCTTGGCGTGGATCCGGAAGGATCCTAACACGCTCAAGACCTTCGTAGCAAATCGAGTTGTCACCATTCAACAATTGACATCTGAAGAGCAGTGGCATCATGTTCCATCGGCCCAGAACCCGGCTGACCTCGTTTCTAGAGGTCTCGACCCATCGAGCCTGCAGCACAACTCGCTGTGGTGGACTGGGCCTCCATTCCTGTCCACTGGGGACATGGCTTGCACTGAGTCGCCGCCAGTGAGTTCAATCGAGGAATTCCAGTCCGAATTCAAGACCCTCCAAAAATCGGAATCTCATGATTCTGAACTGTCAACATTTATTGACTCCAATAACTTGGTTTGCCTTAATGTCAATACGAGTAACTTTGTGCATGATATAATTAGTGTAAGTAATAACTATTTTCGTTTAATTAGAATATTAAGTTATATTTGCAGATTTGTTAACAAGTCTCGAGGAAACCTTCCAAGGAAGTCTGGAACCTTGAGCGGTAGCGAGATGAACCAATCTGAAATGAAACTTATACAATTGGTTCAAGAGCAAGAATTCGCGAAAGAGATAAAATCGCTCAAGACTTCAGGTTCAGTTAATCCTGACAGTCGGGTAAAGAATTTGTGTCCCTTTTTAGATGAGAGTAACATTTTACGAGTTGGTGGTAGACTTGAGAATGCCTCTATTAATTACAACCACCATCACCCCATTCTTTTGCCTGCTAAACATAAAATAACTGAAATGATTATTGTGTATCATCATAAAAAATACCTGCATTCGGGTCCTCAAGCATTACTATACCAAATACGCTTGAGGTACTGGCCATTAAACGGCCGTAATTTGTGTAAAAAGGTTGTTCATAAATGTATTAATTGTTTTAAAGTTAACCCTAAAGTAAATTGTCAAAGGATGGGAGATTTACCAAGTGCTCGAGTAAATCCGAATTATGTGTTTAATTCTGTGGGCATGGATCTCTGTGGCCCATTCCTGATGAGTAACAAATATAATAGGAAGGGATCTCCTATTAAAGTGTATATATGTATATTTATTTGTCTAGTAACTAAGGCTATGCATCTTGAAATGTTATTTGATTTAACAGCGGATTCTCTAATTGCATGTCTAAAGAGGTTTGTTTCCCGAAGAGGTAAATGTAATAAAATCATGTCAGATAACGCTACAAATTTCGTTGGGGCGAACAATGAGTTGAAAAGGTTTTATAAGGCATTAAAAATGGGAAATGATAATTGGTCTAACTTTTTATTAGAAGAAAATATAACGTGGGAATTCATTCCTCCACGGGCCCCAAATTTTGGAGGTCTTTGGGAGGCAGGTGTTCGTTCTTTCAAATATTATTTCAAACGAATAGTGTGTAACTGTAAATTAACTTATGAGGAATTCCATACTGTTTTGGCACAGATTGAAGGTATGCTTAACAGCCGCCCATTAACGCCTCTGTCATCTGAAGTAGATGATCTTGAAATTCTCACTCCAGCACACTTCTTAATTGGAAGACCGGTAACTGCTGTTGTTGAGCCGTGTGTAATAGATATCAACATCAATAGACTATCACGGTGGCAAGTTACTACAAAAATTGTTCAAAATTTGTGGGAAAAAATGGAGTGTTTCTTATCTAAATACTTTACACGAAAGAAGTAAATGGATGTTTGATAAGAAAAACTTAAAATTAGGTGACTTGGTTTTGATTAAGGAAGATGGTGTCCCACCATGCTATTGGGCACGTGGTAGAGTTATAAAAATTCATCCCGGACGAGATGAAAGGGTAAGAGTAGTCGATGTAAAAACTCAATGTGGTATTTTCAAGAGATCTGTGTCTAAGTTATCTGTGTTACCAGTTGAATAGTTTAAAATAGGTTCGTGTTCTATATTAAATAACTGGTGGAGTTTATTCTTGAATTGTGAAAATATTAAAATTTGTTTATAGTGTATTTGTTTGTGGTAATTGCTATTATGTGCTTGTGCTTACGTTCTGTAAGAATTTGGTACTAACCCCTACTGTGTACTGTGAATATTGTAATTGATCATTGTGTGAAGTGATATTGTTGAAACCCTTCAGGTTTCAACGGGGGGAGCATGTTTGAGCTCTCCGTTGGCAACAGCCAAAAAAGGGCGCTGCTGTCGCGCACTGTAACCTTGCGACGCCTGGCGCCCAGTGCGAGTTTTTGTGAGCTGCGAAAAAGGCGCGTGTGAGCGCAGCTCAGAGAGAGAAATTAATAAATGATGTGAGAACTACAGTCCATTATTCCTTGTGATGTATTTGGTGAATTTTAATGAGAACATAAGGAGACCTGAGCTATCGAAGAGTTAAAACAGTTGCTATAAATTAAAAAATAATTTTCATTTCACTGCATAGAAATCTGTTTAGTAACCCCCCCCCACACACACACACACAAGCAGTAGAACACCAAGTAGAATTTGTTGGATACATTTCGAATAAAAATTATTTTTTACGATTTGCTCTAGAATTATTGATCCGTGCTTTAAGATTTGTTAAAGAAAATTAAAGCAACGCATTCTACCAAATATAAGTGCTCTTATCAAAAGTTACCGACATTTGCCTGAAAAAATTATAGCAGCCTATTACATTCAATTCAAATCTAATACTCTTTAAAATATACCTGTTTCTCAGTCTACACACTCATTTCAGTAGTTAGGAAATATTTTTCCATGCCTCATTTTGGTATTCCTATAAAGTTTGTATCAAGAGTCCTGTGTTTTAAAATCTGACCACTTGAGCACCGTAGGAATTAGCTAATAGGCGATGTCAGGTACAAGAAAAACACGAAATTCATCTGCTATAATAAGCCTGGCCACACAATGGAGTAGTATGAGGCAAAACATGCGCATTTCAACCAATTTAGTGCCGCAGGTCTGATGTTGGACCACTGTGTGGCTTGCCGAAGTCCGATTTCACAATGGAGCAATATGAGTCAAAACAAACAAAATGCACATGCGTACTCTGTTCCTAAACAGAAAATATTTCGGTGCACATACGTTTTAACTAATTTAGTGTCACAGGACTAACATTGGACGAATGTGTGGATTTCGTAAGACAGGCGTCACACTGGGACAGCATGCGAAGAAACACACAATATGTGCATGCGTATTCAACTTCTGTACATGATACATATCGTCACAGAAATCATATACTTCTGCACGTACAGTAGAACTCCAATTATCCGAATCAATTGGGGCCGGACCCCATTCGGATAATCAAAAATTCGGATAATTGGATTGTTTCCGAAAAAAGGGTATGTATGTATTTTAATTAATTACTGTATGTATGTTGAAAATGGGCGAAAAAAAACTATTTTTAAAGAAAAAGAGTTTTTAATTAATTAAATGAAAAGGCAACACTTTTACATGTTAAGCGTACTTACAAGTGCTGTACATTAGTACAGTATGTACGATCCGTACTGTAAATGAAAGTCTGTAATTGCTAAACATCTCGGTCAAAGTAAGCTGTTTGACTGTCTTTATCCGTTTTCGTGCAACCAAGTCGCGCATCCGCTTGACAATGAGAAGTTGCATGTGGTCACACTCGGGCTATCGCTCCATCCACTTCAACGCAGTTTCAAAGCCGTCAAATGCTTCACTAGCAGATGGTCTCGTGTCTGCTTCAACTTCGACAATAAGGTCATCTTCTTCAACGACACTTTCTTCTCTCAAATTTTCAATAAGTTCATCATCATTTAGAATTTGAAACCCAGAATCATTATTTTGCGAATCGTAATACGTTTCCGTCTTAATTTTTTTTCTGAAATTCTGAAAACGATTCGGATAATCAGCGATTCGGACAGTAAGAGTTCGGATAATTGGAGTTATACTGTAATACATTTCTGTGCATAAGTCGTATACTTCTGCAGATAAAATATATACGTGCGTATGCGCATTTAGACAAGTTTAGTGGCGCATGACTGACGTTTGATCAATGCTTTGCTTGTGTAGTAGGCTAGTAGCTATGCTTAGCATGTGCGAGAAAACATGAAACAAGCACATATGTATTCCGTACAGAAAATATGTCGGTGCGCATGAACATTTCAAAAACTGTTGTCTCTGGGCTGATGTTAGACCAACGTGTGACTTGCAGCGCTACTTAATGGTACACAAATAAGCGAAAAGTTCAAGATAAAATTTTTCTGATTCTTGGTTGCAGAATTAATTAAATGATATAAAATAATAGCCCAAAATCAGACCCATAAAAGCGATACAAAAAAAATTGAGCAATGGTAACCTTTTTAGTAATAACGAGTCCCTTAGATAACCAATCAATGTTTCACATAGTAGTCACGTGACTACTAGTCGATCTGTTGATCACACTTTGAATCTCCTTTCAATAACAATGCTCAATATACTCATATTTAGCGTCTACGTTCAGATCACGTACTTGTGACAAGCTGGTTATTAAGGTAAGAAACGTTAAACCTTAAGTAAGAGTGAAGGAATGAGATAACGCTTACTTGTCAGAGCTTAAACCAAATATTGGCGTTCCGATGAAATTTCCAGCTTTTTGCAAAGTCAGGATCACACTCAGGTAGTAACTCCTATCGCAAACCATATTCCACTGTAGGAATACATGAAAGTCTTGTGTGCATTTAACAAATTTAAGACAAAAAAGTATTGTAGTAACACATTATCTTCAAATTTCAAATGTACGAAGTGTAGTAGTAAATATTTTTCACATCATACGAAAGACCTAAATATCATTTTGGACCTCCCAAATTAATGAAATATGAATTTTTTAGGTTTTATTATTAAGAGACTGTAAAAGAACAAAATTAAGAATTATTAAAAATTATTCTTGGGTTTTGCAGGCCTGCAATTTTTTAACAGGAAAAACAAAATTAAAAAAGCCCATCGTAAATTAAATTGTTATTTTCCCACATGTAAATTATTTCAAATGTACGAAATGATGTAGTAAATATTTCACATCGTACGAAAGACCTAAATATGATTTTAGGCCTCCCAAATTAATGAAATATCATTTTTCTATGTTTTATTATTGATAGACTGTAAAATAACAAAATAAAGGATTATTAAAAATTATTCTTGGGTTTTGCAGGCCTGCAATTTTTTAACAGGAAAAACAAAATAAAAAAGTCCACCGTAAATTAAATTATTTTCTCATATTTTACGTAGTATTGATGTGGTCATATTAAACGAATACGAATACAATAAATTTTTAGATTCTAATAAACCATAAGCCAGCATTGAATATATATAAACAACTATAACAAAAGTATAAAAATAGGCATAATGCATGCCAGTAAAGTTTCCTCGAGTATAGTTCTTTGTATAAATTTTGAAAATGACATATTTTAGAGTCGCATACCTTTTGAATTTGATAATAAGTAGTTTGCCTCATTTAATGGAGGGAAGTTTAGAGGAATAGCAACCTAAAAGGGTAGAGAGTTCAAAACTCGACCAAACCAAAGACCATCGTGTATGTGGAAGCTAGTGTGGCCTGGAAGTTTGGAAAGTAGTTTGCCAGCTAATGTGTTGACATGATCGTATGACCATTCTTCAAATTTGCGAAGTATTGTCCACAAATCTTTTTCTTCAGGTTTCATTCTGGAACGTCGTCAATGGCCCGTTGTGTAGCTCTATAGGGACATTAATTAACTACCTACCTAACTTATTATGTGTTTCATTAAAAAAAATTTTAGTCCTTTATAAAAGTGTTCGACGTTTCTTTATCAGATCTAGTCAAATAAACCCACACCCATTCTATGAAAAGAAATAATAATTTGCAATCGTTATTAAAATTAAAGAAAACAAAAAACGCATAAAATTTCGTACATAACAAATCTAGAGTAATCAATAATTTTTAATCAAACTATCAAAGAGTGAATGTTTTTGCAAAGGTAAAACTGTAGGTTTGTCGAATTCTGTGAAAAGGTTATGAAAACCTTTGCTACAGAACCTTCGTTCATCAGTATAAACATATTGCAATTTACACTAAACAGATAGAAAATAGAACTAAATCGGTTGCTTACAAGTGAAATAAGTTCATATTTTACGAAAAAATACTAAAATAAATTCTACTCTCTAAATGTGTTTCTCAAAACGAAATGAAATTCAACCTTCATAAAAAGAAAAAATGACCTCGTGAACTTAAACAGTTTAAAGACCACCCAAATCTGGTTTTAAAAAAAATAAGAAACTCATATCGGGTGAAAAATTTGACGATGTGTTTATCAGTATGTCGCCACTCTCACAGTGCGTTTTTGACTTAGTGCATTTTATATGAAAATAATATAAATACAATTATCTCCAAAAAGTGTCATAAATTAAAATAATACTACACTCTAAATTTCATTATCTACTGTATAACTGGAATAATATACACTGCAATTAATATAGTTAATCTTAGTGTAGAGAAGTTTAACCTTTTAAAAGCTTAACCTAAGAAAAATTGACCTCGAGAACATAAGCAACCTAATAACCCCTATTTTGGTTCAGAAAAGCTAAGAAACTCATATCTTGAGAACTTTGACTTAGCCTATTAGTATCTCGCCACTCTTGGAGTGTATTTTGACTAAGTGTGTAGTTAATCATAGTTTATTGAAAACAGAATATATATACAGTCATCTCCAGTAATTGAATAAAATTGAAGACAGAAGAAAAACGTGGTTTAAAAATGTAGCGATATTTACCTGAGTAATTATAGTAGCATCGTAATCTTTAGTATCGTACTGCCATCCATGGTTGCAGGGTATTATCTTCGTATCGTTGGTGAACGAAAGATTTCCACCATTTAAAAGATACTTGTAGTCCACATCATACATGGTGCAGGATGGATCTCCAGGAGGACTGATGAGAGATCTTTGTTCCGCGGTACTCAAGTTACTATAACTTACCACTGGTACATTGCACCAATGGTCCGGAACAGACACCATGAAGAGCACACTCATCCAAAACCACGGGCACACAATTGATATAGGAATGACGAATAAATATTTTAAATTTCTAAAAAACTTTCCATTTCCCTTGATATCTTGCAAAATGTCTTCATAAGCCATCGTCAGGAGTTTAACTTTGGAAACAATACAACTATTGCAGAAACTTTAATAAGCGGTGTTTAAGGATATACTAAGGATGATCAGAATCTGATACAATCAAATATTTTACTTCACAATCTTGATTATTTTTCAAGTAGTTTCAAGTCTTACCAGACCTTGTATATCCCCACCATAGAGCGACAAACAAACGAATAAAATTTTGTCCAGGACTTGATGCTTGTAAAATCCGGAATTAATTATTGAGCTTTGAGGCACTTTTGAAGAAAGATTAAAGAAACATTTTACCTTGAGTTTTACTTTTTGTAACAACAGGGTGAACTTTTTCAAGGTACAGATCAGTTATCTCGTTCCTTTTAGAAGATAAATGTAAATAATTTATGACAATATCACCTCTCATTTCTTAACTCAAAGTTTAAGACAAGTGAATTTATGCCTTGTAAATTGCAGCCGAAACACTAGAGTGATGCAGTTGGAAATATTTCACAATTTAATTTTAATCAGGAGGCAGATGAATCTTTCACTTGTTCAAACGATGATTTCGCATTTTTGTGAAAGAAACACAGTTGTTTCTAAATTTATAAACTTCACATTACCTGCCTTTTCTTATAATGACAAAGAAGTGAAACACGTGATCGGTATACTCTGTGCAGACAAAAGTCATCGCATATCTAGAGAAGAAACAAAGTAGCATTTATTTTGGGGTCTGAATGTAAAGTTGATTTTTCAATTTCAGAGTCCCTATCTACATGGGTAACTGCAGAACTAACTACTAGTGGGTGTAGTCTGAAATTTAAGGATTGAATGTCCTATAGAAAAGTGCATATTATATATCATAAGCACAAAGAGTAGCACACTTTACTATCGCTATATATCAATACTTAGAATGTTTAGTACGTGTCATTAAGTTCTCTATGGGACTGACCCATTTTGCTTTGTAAATAATTTTATGAAGGGGTGCCAGCACAGATTAGACCCTACGACTCGCATGAGGATATTCCTTCCTTAAATTTAGCTTCACAGAAAATGCCTCTTATTTGTCCTTGATTTTTAAAAATTTTGTGGTTCACATAATTAGCGTGGATGTAGCTTTTGTTGGAGGTCATACTTACCTCGAGTTTGGGAATAAAATGATAGTTTTAGACAGTGATATAAATAGTTTTTTGAGGAACGAGTTAGCTTTTCTGTTAATAAAATCCTCTGGGGCGGATGAGAGTATAAACCATAAGAACACGATCGAAAACTACAAAAATCTCCATCTTTTTGTTGACAACCAACCGGTTTGGTGGTAAAGGTCTTAGATTGGAAGGTTCCTGCTGTTCTTTTCGGACCTTTCCCTTAGGGGATAGATCCTGCACCGTCGTTAATATCCCGTTGTGTTGCTCTCGTACGACGTTAATTAAAAACTACCAAATTACCTACGTTTTGTTTCAAAAGTAACTTTCTTGCAGACACAGTTGCTCTAAAACTGATAAAGGGCTTCTCATACTTCACAAACTACATGGTGAAGAATGACAAAACTATGGTAAATATGTGCAGAAGTTCACATATAGATAGGTAAAAAGTTGAATGGTGATGGTAATTGTATTTAACGTCGCACCGGAGCAACACAACTGGCTATTGGCGACGGTTCGGGATCAACGTAGCATTCCGGTAATGGTATTGGTAATTTTAGTTAACGTCGTACTAGAGCAACACAACGGGCTATTGACGACGGTCCGGGATCAGTCCCTTAAAGGAAAGATCCGAGGACAACACTAATAATTTGGCGGTTTGTCCGCTTTTGGACATTGCGCCATAAAACCCCATAATCCAATCCCGAGGACAACACATCGTAATTTTGAACCGCGGTCAGATGACGAAGCAACACCACCTGAGCTGGCACCCCACTCTCCAAACTTCCACACCAACCCAACGTGAACGTAGCATTCCGGAGGAAGAGAGATTGTGTTAGTGTTAGAGAGTTGGTAAAGTTTGGAGAGTTGGATACCAGGCTCAGGTTTTGTTCTCGTCATTTTGACCAAGGTTCGAAATGACGAGGTGTTGTCCTCGGATATTTTTTCCGTCGGGATTGATCACGAACCATCCTCAATACCTCGTTGTGGTGCATTCGTGAGATGTTAATTCAACTACCATCTGAAAAAGTTCACACCTTAACCACCAGACCAGTTTGTCGGCAACATGGTAGAACAGAGTATCGTCACTTTTACTCTGTTCTTTCCCTACAGCTACAACAGTATCGCGAAAAAAGGTAGAAATTTATACAATGCCTTTTTATCGATAGTAATTTTTAATTGACGTCGTGCCTTAGCAACACAACGGGTTGTTGACGACAGACCAGGATCAATTCCTTAATGGAAATATCCAAGGACAACGCCACTTAATTTTGAACCACTTTCAGATGACGAGCTAACACTACTCTTTAAACTTCCCACGAACCCAACGTGAGGACTTTCGGCCATGACAGATTTAAGGTGCACCAGCCGCCTCTACACCATACGTTTACAAATATCAATGCACTGACCCAGATTCGAACCAGGAACCTTCCGATCTAGAGGCTAACACCTTAACCACTATACCGGTTGGTATCTTTCGGAATGGATCCCGGTCAGTCGTCAGTAGTCCGTTGTGTTGCTCCAGTGTGACGTTAAATCTACTCTCTACCTACCAACTTCTAAACCCCGGGATTTAAAAACTAACGGGTATTTCTTTTATTTTAAGATGAAACACATCGATAAAAGGAATTGTTTATCACCAGTTTTCAAAGACGCATGATCGTGCACACATCTTCCCCGTTTGAAACTTCTAGCGTCTGTTTTCTATTATGTTAAGAAGTGAGAGGACAATCATTCTGTTGACCATTTGGAAATGTGCTCCGTTTTTCGTCTGTAAATGACACTGGTAAACAAAATTTCACTTTTTAGGTGTTTCTTTGATCAAATAGGGTCATTCTTATAGTATTTTCCTCACTGATTCTAAATCTGTTTCCAAATTTTTGAGTCAGGTATAGTTTTTGAGTAACACGCGTTTAAAATATTGAAAAATGTATATTTTTCGTATTTGCTTACAGCTTAGAATAGCTTAGATTCTAATATTAATGGAAGGTCAAAAGGGGTTTTTTTCATGATTTTCTTCTGTATTTTGCAACAGGAATATCTCTTTCTACAGTCCAACAGTAAGCGGCCGGCATGTTTGGGCTCCACTTGCCTTGATAACGCGATTCCATGATGGATATGGCCTGGTAGAATCGCCCACCGTGCTCGTCGCTGCAAACTTACTTAGGTTTACCGGAAGCAAAAATCTAAATGTGAATGAAGAAAATGTATCTTCAGTAACATATAGCAACCAAGAGCTTTATAGTTCCGAAGTAATTCCTCCTCAAGGTCTTTATAGTTTTCTGCTTTGTAATTTACAAGAAAATTATGGACTACTTTCTTGAATGACTCCGATGCAGGTGTTTCTTGCTCATTTAGGGTTGCATCGAACTCAGGATCGTTCATTAATTCTCGACTTTGAGGGCAAACGAAAATGCCTTCCTTGGTTTTAGCGTCACTGACCCGTGGAAATTTGTTTCTTAGAAAGCTAAAACCATCGCCATTTCTAACTATTCCATAAACTAAATTTTTTATCAATCCCAGTTTAATGTGTAGAGGTGGCAGGTAGACTTTCTGGGATCCACCAGGGGCTTACTGACGACATTTTTGGTTCCCGGAACATGCTGTTTTCTTGGTGGCCATTTTTTTACATAATGGTTTTGTCTATCTTTGCTGTCCCGGTCGCACAAGGAGCAGCAAAATTTGGTATATCCTAGTTGAAGACCGAGTACAAAGGCAATGACTTTCAAATCTCCGCAAAGGTACTAGGCATGTCTTTCATACTTAACCATCCGTAATAAAACTTTCATGTTTTCATGTCTCTTTCATGTAGGCCCTGCCCCGTAAGCGATGGAAATGAAGGGGTTTTCGTTACCACTGTGCAAAAGTAGTACTACTTTCAAGCTGGTTTAAAGGAAACAATGATAACCTCCACTCTAGGGGATTATACTGATGTCCCAATGCAACGTACAGAGCGTCGACATCATTGGAATAAACTAAGTCGTCTTCCTTCGAAAAAAGGTGTTCAACTGTTGCCGTCGGAATGAACATAGTTTTTTTTCTCCTAACAGTTCCAGCCTTTCAGCCTTGATGCTACAAGCTCTGATTGGGATTTTGATAGGTTCAGATTGCTAACTAAATCGTTAAGTTCAGCCTGAATCAATATGTGTGGTTTTGAGGAACTTTCTGTGATGCCCGGATCGTTCTCATCATTGGGCATATTCTCCGCCTCAACGTGAACATGATCCTCCTAACACATGATCAGAGGTACCTCAAAATAAGCTTGATGAACTATATCATAGTATTTATTCAAATGAGGCAATTTTTAAAGGTCATAATATCCATTATTGGACTAAAAATGTCTATTTTTCAAGTATAGAGTCTTAAGGCTGGTTAGGCTAACTCGCAACAATGGAAAATGCTATTGCGGAAAACTGGTGCATGATGAACGATTTCTGAAGACGGATTCAGAATCAGCATCACAAAATACATAAGAAATAGTATTGAGCATCCAAGAAACAAAAACTTTGTCTACCAGTGTAATTGTTACGTCTCGCCTTGAGATTTTATCTCTCTCTGTATATATATATATATATATATATATATATATACTAGAGGGCCTGCCCCCTGCTCGCTATCGCTCGCCAACCCCCGGACGACATTGGTTCGCTGCGCGAACCTATGCTCGCTTCGCTCGCCTCAATGAAGACATGTGTCCTAGCAGAAGGGATTGTTAACAAAATATGTTACCAAAAAAATGCTTTTCAAATCTAAATTTGCTGTATTACAGAAAAAATATATACAGTATCTCTAAAATCAGAATTCAAATGAAAACTTTGTGCACATTTTGACTCGAAATGTGAGCGTTGCTTTGGAAATTGAATACCCAGCATGTTGTTTGTGTGTACATTTTCCCAGCACTTAAACGAACCACACTTTTTCATTGAGTTTGTTGCCGAAAGTTGTAGTGCAAGCGTCTTGTTGAACTATAATTGTCGGCCCTGAAAAGGACCGTTTTTTAAATGGCCCTGAAAAGATCCTCCGCTTTCTTTGATTTCTATTATAAACTAACTGCAACAGCTCATTAAAATTTACTTTTTTTTCACAATAAAATTTCATCCGATAACGCTATAAATTCAATTGATGCGCGAGACTTCGCGATAAACAAACAATCGTACAGTGTTGCCAAAACGCGATTACAAATAACGTCTTTTTTGCGTGCCACGTAAGAGAATTATATATATATATATATATATATATATATATATATATATATATATATATATACACACGACGTACGTTTTACGTTCATAGCGGGAGCTTTTTTTGGTGCACTTCTTAAACTGCCAAGGAAAGAATTATTTCAAATGAACCAATGAAATTAAACGACTTTATTTTACGGATTTTGAAAGAACTTTCTGTAATATTCAAAATGAAAATTTAAACTTTCTGCTTGCCGAGGTTGCCATAAAACCACAATAACCATAATACAGAGGAGTTACATTAACCTGCCATAACTCGCTACTAGAAGTGAGCCAAAAAAAAAAAACGCCCTGTCCAATAGCAGAAAGTGCTTAAAACAGCGACGTACGTAACAGATCAAACAAAGTCTTCGCAATCGCAGAACAATATTTTCCTTAATTTTATCAAAATTGTGACCGATTTTTTTGTCAGTCAGAAGTTACGATGTTCTGGAGTGCAAAGCACGCTCCTTGACACACCTTTTTTCTTTTATAGCCACGGAATACCCTCCCTACACCGCCCAAATTGCCACAAACACTTCAGAAATAACACATCTTCTGTGTCAATGACAAAATATTTAACTTTAAAAGTTATCGATTAGAATTACAAATTCTGAAAGTATGCTTTGGTTTTAAATAAAGTAAGTTTATGAATTTGGATATTTTATTATAAATATGTAATACATATTTAGACGATAAATGTGTTTTACGTGTGTTTTTGATTTTGCTGCATTTTTCAAAATTAGGACTACGTGCCTGCAGAACAACTTCAATTGCTTGCAGTTGTGTTGTAGAACACTGAATATAATTATGCACCTGAGTCCCCGTGTACACGAAGGTCTTTTGTTGAATCGAGTTTCAAATTCATAACCCTCCTGGTGCTAATCCCATACTCTTCCAATTTTGTTTCCGTGGTCCGAGCTTACCCTTGGTGTATTTCTTTGTCTTCAGTAAAATCTTTCCTTGTGTGTGGATGTCCATTAGTTGGTATTGTTTGTCTAGGGTTTGGTGTAGCATAGCCAAATATACCCATAGGAACCCTGCCAACCCAACTCATTCACGTGGGTCTTCACCGTCAATTGTATTATTTACAGCTCATCTATTTGAAAGTAAAATTCATTTTGTATAAAATATGAGATTTATTTCGAATACTTTACATTCTAACATCATTCATACAATCGAAAAACACAAAAATGATTTCGACACAATACAAAATGGCAATTTTTGAGCCTTTTATGTGCTAATATTATATACAAAATACACTGTTGGAAGCAAAGTTTGGTAGTTAAATGACATAGCACTGGAACAACATAAATGGCTCTTGACGACGGTCCGAAATCAATCAAGAAGGAAGAGATCCAAGGATGCCTCGTAGTTTGAAACCATGGTCAGATAACGAGAACAACATCTGATTTGGCACCCCACTTTCCAAACTTTCACGCGACAAGTTGGCGACAAAGATTCTGGGTTGGTGAGATTTCTTTTTTAGCATCGGATATTAGCTAAGCTATTGTTGTAGGAACAACGGTTGGAGTTCGATTTTTCCTAGAATTAAATTAATGATTCATTAAGTTGTTAAAATGGGATACAAAAACTATACAAGCTAATTATTTAATAACTTTTACAGAATTAATGATGGAAAAATATTTGCAAAAGAAATATAGGATTTGGTTTGTCGCTTTAAACGGGACTTTTAGACCAAAGAGAGAGAGAGAGAGTTAGAGTACTGCTATGAAATCATATATATATATATATATATATTTTGGGCAATGGCAGATAGGTCCTTAAAAATGTCTTCATGTATGGCTCCAATATAATTCAGAATGTGTGAGACAGAGGCTGGCAATACATTGTACGACGGGTCTCACTTTGTACAGGAGGGAAATGATTCATTTCCATGACCTTATATTATCTTTTTCAAATGGTCCGATCAGGGCCTGTCAATATAAGTAGACAGAATAGCTATTAAAAGGAATTTTAGAATGTGTGACTAACGTGCCGATTACTAGTCACCTGATTACTAATAAAAAATTTGACTTCGAAGACCGATTCAATGTCTGAATGCCTCGTCTGATGATGTAACATCTTATGACAAGTTAGATGAGCTAATACTCATTACTATAGAGGAGCGACAAAAAGGGTGAAATCACCAGTCTACTACTATATCGGTATTTCATGAAGGGGTCACGGTTCCTTCCATAAATATATTTAGGGAGGCAATGGCTTTGATCAATATTAATTTGGCGTCCGTGAAAACATTTAATATTAGTCAGCTGAAAAAACACCACACATGTTTAAAATAGCCTGAAATACAAATATTTCATTCTTACCAGTAACAGGTGCCAAGCATGTAACTCCGGAGACTAGGAATCCTAGAGAAGAAGTCCATCTCCTGCCACAACGGTCCATAAGAATCATGAATGCAACGTTCCCCGGCAATTCGACAAAAGCGAGCAGAAAGTAGTTTAAGAATTCATTGCCGTACATGTTCCTCACGTTGTAAAGCAATCCACCATAACCGACAGTGTTCGCCGAACTGTAACAATTTTGACATTAAAACACTGGTCATACAACACAGCAACAAATTTTATATAGTCGTTTATGTTCCTATCAGAGATGGCGCCACCACTGAAAATGAGAGGAAGCGTGTAAGTCTCTGTATAATTATCATTGTCGTCACTCGAGGGAACAAGAAAATTAGGAAAATTTTAGTGTTCCATGAAGAGTACAGAAAATTTCCAACGGGTAAATTTCCTTCCATTATAGAGGCCGCGAGAGCTCAGTTGGTATAGTCGTGGATTAGCAACCGTTTCTTTAAAACCAAAGCAAAGACCGTCGTGTACATGGTACACTTTAAATGTGTCTTGACCTCAAATGTCCGCATGTTAGAATGATGTGGAAGTTTCGAGAGAGGGGAACGAGCGCTTAGATGTTAACCTCGTCCTCTGATCGTGGCACAAAGTTACGAGGAGTTGTTCTCGCTTTTTTTTCCCATGAGATTGATCTGGAACTGATGTCTTGAAACTAAAATTGTTATCATTTAACAACTTTGATTTTTCACGAATTGCGAATCTACTTCTAAATAATTCCAAAACATAGCAATCTGAGAGGTGAAGACATTCTATTCAAGTTCGTGTTTTAAGACCGAAACTTTTTTGTTCTCATAAGTTGTAACAAATGCATCGCTAAAACATAACATTTTACAGAAATATGTAAGTTTTGTTAATTAGATTATTTTAACTGTCTTATGTTGGCTAAAATCTATTTATATGAAAAAAATTAACGAAACAATTCCATCAATTATGCTTGGATCTTGAAATAGATATAAATATTTTCCACGTTTTCATAAAAGTTATGTTCTATTCAGTGGTTTACTTCGGATTGTATGAAAGTTATTTTTCAAGCATATGAACTACAAACGTTTAGCTGTGAAAATGCAAAGAATAAAAGCTAGTTAAAAATGTAATGCAGTTTATTTACATAAAATGTTATTTAATAGCATAATACTTAATAAAATGTTAAATGTTACTAAAAATATAAATTTACTCATTCCATTAAACAAATTAATACCATATCAGAAATACAACACAAAATAGTCTAATTTCAAAATTTATTGATATATTGGTTTTTTAATGCATTGATATATGGATTTTTAAAATATTTCTGTCAATAAAGGAAATAATATATATTTTAATAATGCATTTGATAAAAACGAGTAAAAATAAAATGAGAAAAATCCTGTTTATAATCTCAGCATATAAACCCCTAGATATTAATGGTACAATGATACTTTGACTGCATATTTTAACATTAAAAATGTAAAACGCTGAAAGTAGTATTACGAAAATAGATGTTTTTAGATTAAAACTTTTTTATTGATTAATACACAAATTAAATATTAAAAGTTAAGTTATTCATAAATGTTTTAAGACCAAAAACTTTAATCCACTTAACAATCTTGGAATACATAAGGTATATCCACTAACCACACTAACGTAATGATAACTAAGATATTGAAATGTAAGTAATTTATGGACATACCAACTAATTGTGATCAGTATAAAATTCCTCCTTAATCTAGGATACTTAAAAACATTGAACTTTGAATACGTTTCTTCGTCTTTCTTCTTTTTTATTTCGTCTCCTAGAGCCTGCGAAAAAGTTCTATAAATTTATAACCAGATCATCATTTTGAGAAAATACATACAAATTAAAACATAAATCACAATTCTCTAATTCAACATTCGATTTAATTCTAAAAAAATTGAATGTTACCAACAGTCATTTGTGTAAAATTTAACTGTATTATATATTAAACAGTTAATAATTAAAACTAGAGGTGTAGGTAGAGGTACTCAGGTCTATAGGCTCCCATCCCGAAAGTATTGTATTTTTTTTATTTTCTTATCTTTTTTTAAATTAAGTATTAAAAATGCGTTGCTCTAAAAATCATGTAAACGACACTTATATGGCCAGAAGTTCCACAGGACACCACATGGAAACTTTTTCAGTCAATGCTACACCGGTTGACAGCTTGCATCCCGGCAGAGGTGGACCAACGCCTTTTTGACTTCCTCCCCTTGTAATGGTCAAACTCAAATAAATAATTCGATTGTTCTGAAATTTTAATCGTTTGTTTTTCTATATATGTTTCTCACATCCACCCATTTTTATCGCAATCGGACAACTCCTTCTTAGTGCATCGGTTTGTTTTGCTATAGAGTATAAATAACTGGAAAATATGAAGATTTCGTAACGAATATCCGATCAATTTGAAGTCATTAGAAGTGCTTCAGTCATCATAACATTGCCAAGGAAGGAATTGTTAGCTACTTGGATTTATCTAGGAGCATCAAGGAAGGCATAGCCCTCGTAGGTAGGTATTTTAATTAGCGTACACTGGAGCCACACAACTGTCTATTTTCAACGTTCTGGGGTCAAATTCTGAGCTGTTACCCCACTCTAAAAAGTTCCACACCTCGCCAACATGAGTACATTTGATGCCACGAAGGATTTAACGTGTATCAGCCCTCTCTGTATAGTCTTTGTTTGGATTTCATTTGCAACCATCCTGTTGTTAATCCTTTCGGCCCAGTGCACACATTCGATTTTTCAACGTGCGGCGACGTTGCGTTACCGCTGCTGTGTCGAAGCCCAACTGTACACGTAAGACCGTAAATGACGACGCATTGTGCGATGGATATTTATCGAAGAAAACGTGTTTATTTTGCTTTCTTGGTGTACAAAAAATGTATTTTGAAACAAAATAGACGCTACTATATCATCCATTTATAAATTATTCTTTATATCCGATTTATTTATGAAAACAAGGTACTTGAGACCGGAGAAGCGTGTGCTGCGAGCTGAAAAGCCGTGGGGAACTGCGGTAAAAATTGCACTCAAGTTGGTCGTGCGTTTATGCAGTGGTACCCGTGGTATGCAGTTTGTCCTTTGTTCATCTGCCATTTTTTTTTTTTTAATTTAGAAATAATAATGCAGAAATCCCTTTCTTTAAGTTTAGTCTTTAGACATCAAATTTAATCTAGTGATCGAGTTTAAGATACAGGACTGTTCTAAACTTTAGAAATGTACGTAATAAGGTCTTTACCTTCATTTGCTATATAAAAAAAAATATTAAATTGGATTTCTCCAAAATTTTAATGCTGGAAGCTAGATAATCCCGGTTATTCAACACTGGATTAATTACTCTAAATTGTAAATCAAGAAATCGATATAAATGGAGTGCATTTGTATTGAAGCCTAAGCACTGGCTTCAATTCAAATTTGCATTCGAAACAAAAGTATAATAATACTGTAATCTCTTAGTTTGGTGATCAAATTTGAGATATGACTGTGTCATTTTAAAAGTGTGCATAATAAGGTTCTAATCTTCATTTACTATAACAAAAGTTTTAATTTCTAACTTAGGATGTTTATCCGTAATAAAATCCTAAATTATACTGGATTTAAACACACTAAATTTTAAGTCAAGAAATGGATATAAATGTAGTCCATTTGTAAAATGTACCTGTAATTTCTTAAAAAGGACTGCTTCATCGGGGTTTTTTCCATTTTTATCCCCGATTCTTTTCAGAACAGTCACAGCATCTTCATACCTACCCTTAGAAATTAACCAGCAAGGTGACTCTGGAAGAAACCTAAAAATTTCGAGATTTGTGTTAAAAAAAAGAAAACATTGTTATTCAAAGAATGCGAGGAAAAAAATTTTTTTTTAAATTTTACTATCATAAACACGTTGTATGAAAAAGCGTGACTTATTCAGGAAATATTGTAGAAATTTCTAAAACCTTTAATATTATTTTCTTTAAGTTATATTATAATTTCAATACGGTATATGTCAATAATATTTTTCTCATCTCAAGGCTATTAAAAAATATTTAAATTAGAATTAAATTTATGCATACAAAATGGTCGCTTTGAAATGGAATTACCAAATTGCTAACGTATATGTCTTTAAAAATAACTTAGAAAACATTTTGTATAGAACTTTCTTATCTATTCCTATTTTTTTTAAATATTCATATGCCGTTAAAATTAAAAAGCAGACAGTACAAATCATTTAATCATACTAAATCACTAAACATTTGACAGAAAATATTTTAAATCATCATTTTTCGATGGAAAGTTACAAATTAAGTATCTATTGGGTGTAAACTAAACTTTTAATCTCTTAAAATAAATTTCATATTTAGAATTATAAAATTTATTTCTGAAAAGTTTTAGCATCTAATTTGTAGATGGATGACAAGATAGTCATGTTTGGGTAGGTAGATATTTTAATTACGGCTCACTGGAGCAACTCAATGGGCTTTGCCCAGTTGGTCAGAGGGACTCAACCCCATTTGTACAAGACAATATTTGTTGGGATTCGAATTTGTAACCCTCAGGTTGTTAATTCGTTACTCTTCCAACAAGGCTACCGAGTCCCAGTCATGTTTGGGAGATTAAAAACTACGACAAAAACGAATCGAAGTTTTTAAAACCCACAACAGGTTGACTTCTTTGGTGGTTTTCTCGAAGGGGTGTCATAATCAAAACTGACCATACCTTGATGGACGAAATATCTCGTTATTCGAAGAAAATTTATCATATCTTGATCTTCTCGTTATAAAAAAAATCGACAGCATCTTGATGGCGAGTTACTTCATCATTAGCAAAATTGGTCAGATCTAAATAGACGAGATATCTCGTCAAAATCTCTTGGAGGGGTATTTGTAATCAAAATTAAATGAAAAGATCAACAGCTATTACATATAGGAGTCTACAATGTAGTGCATCTATAGAAACAGTGAAAATTCATTTTAAAACACTAAAATATTATTTCTAAATTGTAATTCTATTACATAACATTTTCAGCTTCCAACTTTTTAAAAAATATAAGAGATTAATCACATACATATCAAATAACGTCAAATAGTAAATCTGTGATAGAATATTTTTTATAGACATGCATTCCAACTTAGCAGATGAAATAAAAAGTTTAGCTCAATCTTTTAACTTACTTCCAATAGCACAGAATGAATACACCCGCTAAAGCATTGATGATTGCTAGAGCAACCCAATTCCTAGTAAGGTATGCAATGAGTGGTTGAGGGGACATTCCAACAGTCCAAGAAATATTGATGACCCCAGTCATTTGTGCTCTGTTTTCTGGTTTCACAAGCTCAATACTTTTTAATGATAACATTTTATTATGTACAGAACTGTCATTCAAATGTTCGTTTTGTACACGAAAAAAATTAAAGAACAAATTTTAAATGAAGTAAACAAAAAACTTGAAAGAACAAAATAGATGGGTTACATTTTTCTGCCAAATTTTGCTTTTGGAAATATTTCTCTAGGTTAATGCACAACTGAATTACAGCAAGAATCAAGATAATTCTTGCTCAAGAACGTCTTACTCAAAAGTGCAGAATGGAATGAAAATGTAAATCATTTTTAGATGCAACCAAACTCATCCAAAATTTATGTTTCACTATTACATTTTGTAGGATTAGATCGCAAGGACGCCGTGTCTGTAGGACGCTGTGCTTGATTTATGTTCATATTTTAAATAATTCTTAAGCAGAAATTACCTATAATTAAGAAGAGAAGCATCCTAAAGATTAGTATTGCATTGTGAAGACAAAGAATGTTCGTACTAGGTATGCGATGTAAAATGTTACTCTCATCTAAAAAGGGACACAAATTCTTTACCCGACTGTCAGGATTAACTGAACCTGAAGTCTTGAGCGATTTTATCTCTTTCGCGAATTCTTGCTCTTGAACCAATTGTATAAGTTTCATTTCAGATTGGTTCATCTCGCTACCGCTCAAGGTTCCAGACTTCCTTGGAAGGTTTCCTCGAGACTTGTTAACAAATCTGCAAATATAACTTAATATTCTAATTAAACGAAAATAGTTATTACTTACACTAATTATATCATGCACAAAGTTACTCGTATTGACATTAAGGCAAACCAAGTTATTGGAGTCAATAAATGTTGACAGTTCAGAATCATGAGATTCCGATTTTTGGAGGGTCTTGAATTCGGACTGGAATTCCTCGATTGAACTCACTGGCGGCGACTCAGTGCAAGCCATGTCCCCAGTGGACAGGAATGGAGGCCCAGTCCACCACAGCGAGTTGTGCTGCAGGCTCGATGGGTCGAGACCTCTAGAAACGAGGTCAGCCGGGTTCTGGGCCGATGGAACATGATGCCACTGCTCTTCAGATGTCAATTGTTGAATGGTGACAACTCGATTTGCTACGAAGGTCTTGAGCTTGTTAGGATCCTTCCGGATCCACGCCAAGACAATTGTGGAATCGCTCCACATGTACGTTGGAGGTGCATTTAGTTGTAGGGCTCTCACCACTCGTGTCATCAGCTTTGCGAGAAGGACGGCGGCACACAGCTCGAGCCGAGGTATGGTGACCTTTTTCACGGGTGCTACTCTGCTCTTGCTCGTCACAAGCCTCACTGTTGTCTTGTCATCTGAGGAATGAGAACGGTAATATATCACTGCCCCGTAACACTTCTCTGAAGCATCAGCAAAACCGTGTAACTCAATCCTCATCACGTTAGGATTCACAATACACCTTCCAATGTAAATACTGTTTATGCTGTTGAAGTCCTCAAGAAACCGGTGCCACTCGTTGGATTCGTCAGAAGGCAGCTCATCATTCCAGTCGATTTGAAGACGCCAAAGGCTCTGCATGAAGATCTTGGCCTTAGCCACCACTGGCCCAAGTAGCCCCAACGGATCGAAAAGTCTGGCAATGGTGGAAAGGACACATCTTTTGGTGTAGGAGTCCCTCAACTCAACTGCAACTCGGAAAGCAAAGCAGTCTTCTTGTGACCTCCAGGACACTCCCAACGCCTTTGTCTCGATGAGGTTCTCGAACTCGTATCCTCCGTTGCTGTTTGATGCCAGATCTGCATGACTCCCATTCCACTTGTGTAGGGTCATCCCTCCTTTCTCCAATATGCCAGCAAGTTGACTCTTAAGCTCCATAGCTTCGTCTAAAGTCGATGCGCCGCACAGCACGTCGTCCATGTAAAAGTTCTCTCTAAGGACCGGCGCTGCCAAGGGAAAGCTCCTCTCTTCATCTCTGGATAGTTGCAGCAATGTTCTCGTTGCTAAGAAGGGAGCGCTCACAGTCCCATATGTCACTGTTGTAAGCTCGAAGGTTTTCACAGGATCATCTGGTCTTTCCTTCCACAAAATTCTCAGCAACGGCTGTTGGTTCTCGTGCATGAGTATCATGCGATACATCATCTTTACATCTGCTGTAAAGGCATAAGGATGCTCTCTGAATTTGATCATAATTGCGTACAAATCATCTTGTACTAGTCCTCCGTTATATTGCAGCGAATTCAGCGACAACCCATTAGTGGTGGGATTGGACGCGTTAAATACCACCCTCAACTTAGTGGTACTTTTCTATGGCTTGTAAACGCCATGATGTGGCATGTAGTAGCCTACCTCTGCATTTCCATTCTGTTCAACAACTTCTCTCATATGTCCAAGTTTTTCATATTCGCTCATAAAGTCCTTGTATAATTTTAAATATTCTGGTTCTCTGCTTAGTTTTCTCCATAATGCATTCAATCGTTTGAGAGCAATGTCCCTTGATTCACCCAAACATTTTGGATCATCTTTAAGGGGCATTTTAACTATATAGCGGCCCTCAACGTCCCTAGAATGCGTTTTTACGTAATGTTCCTCACATAAAATAGCCTCTTTATTTTTAGTTCTCTCTAACTCAACATTTTCAATTTCCCAAAAATGTTTTAACGTCTCATTTAGATCTCCCTCTTTAATGAATCCACAGTGTACCTTTGGTACCACTACATCCGAAATTGACCCACTCGCAACATAACCAAAAACCGTGTTTTGGAAGAACAAGTTTGAATTTGGAAAACAAACCTGTCCGGGTCTTAATAATTGATAAAACAACTCGGCAGATAATAAACAATCCACCCTTTGAGGTATCCAAAATTGATCCGCCAAATTAATATAATCCGGAATCTGTTCCATCACATTTAAACTCTTAGTTGGTGTTACCTCGGTAATTTTATTTACAACCAACATATTTACGTTCGCTTGAAAAGATCCATCTGCGTTCGAAATTTCTGCTTCGATGCAATTGTTTACCGATAAAGAAGAATTATCCAAACACGTAACTAATATATTTATTTTTTGTTTCTTCAAGTTTAATCTATCAGCACATTTTTTTGTTATTAAGTTGCTTTGACTTCCCGAATCGAGAATCGCTCTGGCAGTCTGCCAAATACCATTTCCATCTTTTAAATACAGTAAAACTGAGCTTAATAGAACATTATTCGTCACCGAACAGCTGTGAGCAGAAAAGGAATCCATGATGGGGGGTTGACAAGGGGGTACGAACGTTCTAGCTTCAGAATTGAGATTTGACCTTCGACTTTCACTACTAGATGCTGACTCACTCGAATTCGCATTCCGATTTTGATGAATTTCGCTGTACTGGCTTATGTTCGGATTTTGTCTGGGGAAATGAATTAAAGCGTTGTGCGGTTTGTTACAAAAACAATTTTTCGCACGGCACTTTTTAACGTTGCAGGACAACGATAGACACTTAAAACACAAATTATGTCTTTTTACTACATCAACTCGTTCATTTACGGACAAGTTTTTGAAATCGGAACAAGCAGTAAGCGGGTGATCCAAGTTACACATTACACATTTGGGTTTGTTAACATTTGACACCAAAACTCTGGCACCGTAATTTTTAGGATTATGCCTTTCAAAACCGTTTTTCCACACTAGAGATGGGCGATCCGCTCAGGAGCTGACTCAAAGAGGCGACTCTTTTGACGGAGTGAGCGAGCGCTGATTCGTCAAAAAAGAGCTATAGCTCTTTTTTAACCAATCAGGGCTGAAGAGCGGTAACTCTTTTTTAACGAATCAGCGCTTCCACTCTCGAAGAGTCATTTCCGCATGCGATCACCAGCTCAGTGATTCTTTTGGGAGTTGATTCTTTTGAGAGTTGATTCTTTTCGGAGTTGATTCTTTACGACGGTTGGCTCTTTCGAAGAATCATTTCCGCATTCGATCGTTTGCGCTCACTGATTCTTTTGGGAGTTGATTCTTTTGAGATTTAACTCTTTGGCTCTTTTCGATAACTATCGCTCTCGAAGAGTCAATTCCGCATTCGTTCTTTTGCGCTCCCTAGCTTTTTGTTACTTTTTTGAAGTTTCAAATTTTTAAATATCTATGTATTATCATAAATGTTATTTTTTTAAATTTAATTCAATTTTAGATTGAAAGGGTGTTTTTACGGCTTAAGTCATATCACGCCTTTTAGCACTAATTAAAACTAGTCTTAAGGTTGTTATTAAAACATATTCTAACAGTTATTATGTTATTCACTTAACATTAATATAATAATAACCTTGATTTCTCGAGAGTGATATCATTTTAATAAAGCTACACAAAATTAAATTAAACGTAACTCATTTTTATTGCATTGCCTTCACAAAACAAGGCATTTTGAAAATATTTTATTAAAAGACAGGGAGGGGACTTGGATTTTGAAAATCTTTGGGATAACGAGTATTCGAGGGTATTATATACCTATATCTTAAAATAAATAGTTAAAAATCTTAAGTACTTCAATAAATTATTAATATTTTTATTATATGATTTTAAAATATCATTTAAATTATTAGGAAGTCTCATTTGGTAACTAAGTGGTTTTAGAAAGAAATCTTAATGTATCCAAACACGTCCAAGACACTTTTTTTAAATGTGGTATAGAAACATTTTAATGATATTTTTATGTTTTGTGTTTTAAACAATAGCAATGGGCTATAAATATTAAATGTATATATTAATAATTTTGTAAAAATATGATAATTATGTATGAAATTTTAAAGAAATGTGTCAAAAACTTCAAATGTGCTACATGAAAATCTATTCAACCAATTTGAAAAATGATGCTACCAAAATAAACTACATGCATATTTCTAGGGAATGAACTAGAATAAAAGGATATTTAAATAAACAACAATTTTACAAGTGATTGAAAAATGAATAGAAGATTTTTTATAGTTTTACAGTTCCACTTCTTAAATAAATAGTAATAATTTAGAAACTTTTGAACTCAGCATAATTATTCTAGTTCATTCACTTGACAACATTATAAATAACAAACTCTCAAAAGTTTACTAGAATCCAGTTATAAGTTTTTGTATTATAACATTTGAAGTGAGGAAATAATGCAAAAATATTAATTTAGAGTTAAAGGTAGTTTCAAGTGCATCGCTTGCTCCCTTGCGTTTGCTCTTTGTGTAAACAATTTTGTTCTTCCTTCACTTTAAAAAAGTTCACTCCATTTCCAAAAGAGAAACCATTTAAATATTTGAAAAAACTTTCTAAAATTATATTTACAAAAAAAAAAGTCAGGTTTAAATTTAGATTTTGCCATGTTTTTGGCCTTTTAATGGCCATTTCCAGTGTTTTCCATTCTTACTTCTTGTTTTCCCGCCTTGATTAAAATCTTAATACTTCTTCAAGTAATTAACAGAGAAAAAATTAAATATGTTTTGGAAAGTCAAATAAATACTCTATCCAATAAAATCGAAAACTTTTTTAGAATTCTTGGTCAAAAATGAGATTTTTAACGTGTTTGGATATTTTAATTGCTAGTTCTGTAATCTCAACGGGTTCATGACGGGAATTACAAAAGTAGAAGTGTCCTCAAAGTAATTTATTCTTTATGGACAATTTCAAAGTTTTTGAATTGACATGGTTTTGGGCCATCTTATGCCTTAGCAATTAAATTTTACAGCTTAGCAGCCCTATGCTGCAATGCCTATCGTCCTCGTGCCCCGTCTCCCTCCTTTAGTTGATTTTAGAGGTAAACTGCGCAATTGCTGGATGAGTGAGTGTTTCAAGTGTTGTGTGCGTGGGTGTTTCAAGCACGCTTGGCGCCTCTTCGTCTGGACACGTGCGCTCACGTGACAACGAGGGATGTTCGATGGCCCAAACATATTGTATACATTTCGATGTGTTATATACATTATTATATATCTCAAAGGAGCGGTGAGTCATCAAAAAGAGCTAGCTCTTTTTAGTGAGTGAGCGGTTCCGATCCGATCCCTGAAAAGAGTCATTTTCCCCATCACTATTCCACACACGATCCGATTTAGAATACGAATTACCATCTGTTTTATTTCCATTTCTGGAAGCTATGTAAAGGTCTAATTCTCGCCCTAACGTCTGCGGGTTATACCATGTTTCCCCTTGTTTGATACCAATATGACTCATTGTTTCCCGGTCCAAACCACTAAATATTTTATCGGACACCGTAATTTCACATAGTTCTTCAAACTTAGAAACATTTCTTAATTTACAATAGTATTCAAACATTGCCCTTACTCTAGTCGCAAATTGGAGATAGTTTTCAGTCGGTAACTTTTGGGATTTTCGGAATTGGTTTAAACACTCCTGAGGGGTTGGCTGGAATTGTTTTAACACTAATTCTTTGATTTTTTCATAATTTCCCAATTCCTCTTCTTGAACATAAATCATTAAATTACCCACTCTTTCCCCCAACATATTTAACAAAATCTCGGCTTTAAATTCTTCTGCCACATTTTTAGTCTTGAATGCTTTTTCAATGGATTGGAAAAACAAATGGAACGCTTCCGTTTTAGAAGGTACAGGAATTGTTAGAGTTTTTACACTTTTAATCACGTTTTCAATACTACTCGACTCCGAAACTACCTTTCCTAACTTTTCTACGGGCATTTTACTCCTAGCATTAGTTAATTCAATTTATTTTTTTAACTGTTCCAATTTAACTTTTTCTAACTCCAATTTCAATTCACTGTCTCGATTAGCTTGTTCCATTTTAGCTTTCTTTTCTTCTAGAACGCAGTTAATTACACTTTGAACACACTCTTTATCGTTTTGGAAAATGTCGCTATTTTCAATTATTGTTTTAAGGTCAATAATTTTTGGTTTCTCAGGTATGGTTAATCCTAATTCTACCGCGACAAGACACAATTCGTCTTTCCTAAGATTTTTAAACATTGACATTTTAAACAAGACTAACTCAATTTGAGGCCAAAACCAAACGAGAACCAAGGAAATTGCTCTCACCTCTAAAACGAATTCACCAATGGATCTTTAACATAACCTTTCACTAATCCACTCCGAGAGACGTGACCATGTTTTAACTCTTCGATAGCTCAGGTCTCCTTATGTTCTCATTAAAATTCAGCAAACACATCACCAGGATTAATGGACTGTAGTTCTCACATCATTTATTAGTTTCTGTCTCTGAGCAGCGCTCACACGCGCCTTTTTCGCAGCTCACATAAACTCGCACTGGGCGCCAGGCGTCGCAAGGTTACAGTGCGCGACAGCAGCGCCCTTTTTTGGCTGTTGCCAACGGAGAGCTCAAACAGATACTATGAGTGAAATTTTATGTTGCATATTTTTGCATATTTGAGGGGTTACTGCATAAAATTGCATAAATAAAGGGGTTTTGCATATTTCACCCAAAATATCAATATTTCTAATGTTATAGCACTTTTTTTGCAATGAAATGTAGAGCATCTCGGGACGAGACACTGCATTTATTTTTTAGCAGAATAGAATGTGAAAATGGTTCCGCACACACACACACAAAAATGAATTGTAGGAATTAACCAAATGATCACATCGCCGGCTGAGGCAAATGTAATTACGTAATACCGGAAATATGAAAATGAAAGAAAAATGACATAGGTGAACAACCCGATCAATCATTGGATTCTCATAAAGATGTATAATCACGGGCACATAAACTAAACAAGCAATAAACTAAATAAAAAATAGGTTCTATATATAAGGGCGCTTCAGTGTGCGAAAACAACTAAGTTACTTTCAGAGGAAGAATTTTAAAAGATGAAGAAAATTAACACATGGGGATAAACATTCAGGCTAGAAAGCTGAATAGGCCGCAAAGACAGGAAGTTATTCTATGAGTATAAAAACAAAAGGACGGAAAATCACAAAACAGCAATCCATTCATTTTTAATTTAATTCAGTTTTGCTTTGCCAGCTGTTCAGAAACATGCCTAAAATTACACAATCTTTTTCGTTCAAAGTCAAAGGGTAGCTGAAGGATTTAAATAAAAAATATAAAAAAGAAATGTGTACGAACGACGGTCAGATCGTATATTGCCAACCTTGTGGCAAAACTATAATATGTGAGAGTAATTTTCAACTAGAACAACATATATATAAAAACTGGTAAGTCATTTATTTTCATTGCCTTTATAGAAGTGAATTGAGAATTAATTTCAATCATATGTACATACAAATATGCAGGTGGTAATAAACTTGACCCTCGAGTAATATGGCTTCACCTTTTATGTGTTCTTCCAAAAATTAAATCAAAGCAAGACAAAAGCTCCCTCATGTTATCAAATAAATTATATTACACTGTTTTTCTTTACATGGTGATTCTCAGGGGTGTAACTCCAGTATTACGGGAAGCCCAAGTGTACATACCTAAAATTTACAATCAAATTTAGTCTTGAGTAAGTTCGTGCATTGATATCAATTTTTCTTTGTAGGAGCACATTCTTCCGACGAACATAGATTTTCTAAGCGTCAAGTTTTGCTTAGTCAATCACAATCAACCTCAAAGCAGGAAGACAGTTTTTGCGGAGATTTATGTCTGGCATTAATTTCGGTCGACATTCCTTTCTTTGAACTGAAGAATTCCGTCCTCGATGAATTTCTTTCGAAATACACGAATCGAAATATCCTCGATGAGAGCACTCTCCGAAAGAATTACTTAGATCTTTGCTATCAAAAAACATTACAAAAACTTAGGGAACACATAGGCGAGAATTACGTGTACCTTGTCGTCTATGCAACCACTGATGTTAGGGGTAATTATGTGGCTAATCTTTTAAAAGGAAAATTGAATTACCCCGAAGCTGGCCACCAATTTCTTTTGGCTTCTAGAATCCTCGATAAAACTAATCACGACACAATATGCCGTTTTGTTAATTCTATCCTTAAAATCTTTCCCATTAATAGCGGAATAGAAAATCGAGTTTTGTTACTTTCGACAGACGTGACTTCGTATATGATTAAGGCTGGAAAATTGTAACAAACGTTTTATAAAAACCTAGTCCACGTCACATGTATTTCCCATGCACATAACCTTATTGTTGAAAAAGTTAAAGATTCCTTTCCGGAATTAAATTCCTTTATTGTACAAAGAAAAAAAATCTTTCTAAAAGCACCCTCCCGTGTGGTAGTTTACAAGGAATTTATGAATGTTTCGGAACCTCCGACACCTGTGCTCACAAGATGGGGCACATGGCTGTCTGCTACTTTGTTCTACGCCGAGCATTGGAACCAATATTCGGAAGTGTTTCTAAAATTAAAAAAATAATAATGATGATTCATCACACACAAAGTTTAAATAAAGTAGCTATATTAATGAAAAACGTAAACCTCGTTAAATCATTGACATTTGTAAAAACGCATTGCTTCTTTTTAGTAGATTCCATCCAAAAACTTGGAAAAAAAGGATTAACATTAAATGAAAGCCTTTCAATTCTTGAAGATGCGGTAATGAAAATCAATTCGAGATTCCAGGCAAAACTGATAACAAACTTAAAGAAAATATAGATGATGTGTTAAAAAAATCTCGGGTTGACAAAATTGATAACTATTAATAAAATCCTTCAAGGCGAGGAAGGGACCAAACTAAATAAAAATGACATGTTGGACCCTAAAATTTTAAGTTCCTTGAAATTCGTCCCCATAACGTCTGTGGATGTGGAACGCTCTTTTTCATCGTATAAAAGAATTTTAAGTGACCGTAGACATAATTTTACGGAAGATAATTTAGAAAATTACCTGTTTATTAACTTAAATTATTCGCAAGTACAATAAAAGAAAACTACTCCAATAATAACCATAGTATTTCAAAATATTTTTATATCAATTTTTTTAATATGCCGATATAATTTATGGGTATATATTATTTCTTTGATTTTAAAGACTTTTTTAATCTATGAGTAGTTTATTAATAAAACTGTAATGAGAATTGTGTGCAATGCAACAGCAATAAAAGTGCATCGGTATTTGAAACTTGATGTCTATAGTTGACTTTATCATTTTGTTTCTTTCCTATATAGTGCTCCTTCAAATATAGTCTTTTTTACTTTCAATTTTAATTTGTAGTGCATAAAAATGCATATTTTATCATTTTTAACTGCATATTTTACGGCATATTTTGGCAGTTTTTACAGCATAAAAATCCGATCTTTAATAATTAGGCTAGAGAAATTGCAGTTGTTTCATAAATACATAGGTAAAAGCAAGGTCTACAATCACATGCACGAAACCATTACTGAACTGCTCAATCAGCTTTAAAATCTGAAAGCTAAGGATCATCCGCATTTGTCCTCATTAAGGCATAGTTTTTCCTAAAAATTGTTTCTTTTTATTTTAACAGCTGGTATTTGAAAGAGAAATAATGAAACATTAAGTTTCAACTATTCGCAGCTAAACTTGCCATGAGAACCGTTGATCGTCGCTGCGATTTAAGTTAAGCTCACTGCATTTGCAGTGGTTTCAGCGACTTATTTCGAGCCTTGCATCACTGTTCGCGAGAAATTACTCGGATTCTATAGTGTGCACCGTCATGTGACCGTGGTTCAAAATCACGTGGTGTTGTATTCGGATCTTTGCCTTCGGGTATGATCCCAGACCGTCGCCGAAAGCCCATTCTGCTGCTCCAGTGTATGACGTTAATTAAAACACCTACCGATAATGTACACTCTATAAATATCATGAATAATGTTGTGCATTTAAAGTTTCGGTACAAAATTATTTTTAGATATTTTGCGCGTCAATCTTTTGATGTGAATTCGCGTTTAAAAATGGAACAGTAAAATACATGAAAAGTCGAGTGTGACAAAATATTGTTACAATTGTTTTGTCTAACAATTTCAGAACTAGAAGAAACATTTAGAATATAAATATAGTGTCTTTATGTTAAGGATATTCCTACCTGACAGATAGCTCAGGTACACTGAGCCATGGCAGATGATTCGCAATGTGTTGAAATTCTTCGGTGCTGGGCGGGTCTTGGGCCAGTGTAAGTTTAGACTGCGTGGAGTGAGAAATGTGAAAGCGGTCTTCCGAAAGCTTTCAAACATTCTACAGTTGATACCCAAGTTAGTATAACTAATTAAAATTGCAATTGATCACTACAACGGGCTATCGGTGATTGTCCGGGATCAATCCCCAAGATAAAGATCCAAGGACAACGCTTCGAGTTTTTGGCATTGCATTGCATTGTATTGCCGGGGAACATTGCGATCATGGTTCGTATGGACCGTTATGGCAGAAGATGGACTTCTTCTCTTGGATTCCCTGTAGCTGGAATTATATGCTTGGCACTCGCTACTGGTAAGAATGCAATATTTGTATTTCAGGGGATATTAAACATGGTTGGTGTTTTCAGCTGCCCAATATTAAATATTTTCACAGACGCCAAATTTTTGGTGACCAAAGCCATTATCCCCTCAAGTTACGACGTTCTGCAGTGCAAAGCGCGCTCCATGACACACCTTTATTTCTTTTCTAGCTACGGAACAACCTCACTACACCGCTTAAATTACCACAAACACTTTATAAATAATACGTCTTCTATATAAATGACAAAATAATTACCTTCAAAAGTTATCGACAAGATTGCAAATTCTGAATGTACGCATTGGTTTTAAAAGTAAGTTAATTAATTTTGATGTGTTTTATTATAAATATGTAATACATATTTAACTTTCAATTATGTTTTACGTCTGTTTTTAATTTTGCTGTAGCTTTCAAAATTCGGACCAAATGTTTGGATTTGCTTGGATTTTACTTGCAGAACACTGAATATACTTCTGCACCTGGGTGAAAGTGTAACATTTTATTACGTGGAATGAGGAATGCGTAGGTGATGTAATTCAAAAGCTACAAAACTACTCTACTGTTAATACTGCACAACTGCAATCTCCGATGAACAGATAAAAATCAAACTGCATTTTAATCGTTCCAACTACGTTAACTGTCCAATGTGGGAGATACGCATTTCAGGAAGTCGTGACGCTGCTATTTCGTTGCCACCGGATTTTTGATCACCCTTCTGGTCATTCACCTTTAATTCTTGTGAAGGCTATATCTTTCTTTGGCTTCTTCCATCTCATGGCAACCTTTAGCAATGAATCGAATGTTTTCCCTCCAAATCGGTCGAATTTTATTCAATTTAATTTAGTGTGTTGCTTTTCCGAATTCCTGCTTGACGCTTTTGCGTGGTCGTGTATCGTGTAAATTATTTCGGCGAGTGACTTTTTCCTGGTATATATATTTTATTTGTTCTGTTTTAATTTATTGTGTTGTGACAGGCGACTGTTGTCAATGTTTCATTAGTGTCATAAACATGATACGTTTATATATAAAGGTGTCAACCATACCGGATATTCAGTTCATAATGGCGGTTTATATTTTGTGAAAATCTTGTCAGATAGTTTTCTTTTTGCATTTTCCACTCAAATAGTGTTTCGGTTATTGAGTTCAAGTGTCACTTTGTGTCAGAACGAAAATGTTCTTTATTTTTATAACTTTTATTAAGTGGAAGCTATTTGTAAAAGCGAAAATTACCCCCTTAGCTAATGGCTGGATACTAATATTTTACTGAGGTCAGATTTGAAGTTATTTATCATTTATGTAATAACCAGACTTGTATGCAAAGCAGTAAATTTTGAATTACTGTCTTGGCTCAAAATCTGTACTTAAATTCAAATTTCTTGAGATAACTATCAAATGTGCACATTGTATCTTAGTTCTAGTAATACATCCAATTGTATATATTCCAATGTACACTCTATTCAGTATTGAGTGTGCTCTGAATATGTAACATGGCACCAAGAGTACATTTGATAGATTTATGATTCAAGTTTCTATGCACAGTCTCTTTTGTTATAAGTATCAAAAACATTCACTCAGCATTAAAAATCAATTTTTAATTTGAAGGAAGTTCAATTCAGTTTGATCAATATTCACTATCAAATGTAGAGTGTTTGTGCTGGTGACTGAAATCGATACACTTATTATTGCTTGTACCAAAATTCAGTGTACTGTTGTCAAAATCTCTTGAATCTAATTTTTTGGATTAGTGTTTCATTGCTTCTAAACATGTTTATCAAGACTTGCAAGGTTTTGAAAGTGTAGTGAGACATTTTTAATTGGAAATTTTTCCAGTTAATTTGAATTTAAAGTATAAATTTTGGTCTCCCATGGAATTAATAAAAAATGAAGTGCTTTGCATACAAAAGGTCTGATTCATATATAAAAGTTCAAAACAAAAAATCACACATTGTGTCTTACCAATTAATGAAATTAATTGAAAATCTGTCTTCAATGAAGCTAGAATGAAATTGCTTCCAATTTGATTAAATACCTGCTGTCAACAATGATATTTAGACTTAAAGCAATCTTAAGATGCAAGACAAAATGCAAAAAGTGTCACATGTGCATTGATTTTCATGTTTTTATTTAACATTTGTACTTTTTATGGTAGTTGACGTAATTAACTGTAAACATCTCGAGCAGTTCTAAGAATACGTAATTTTTGTGGTTAAATTTAGCAATTCTGGTTTTGAAGTACTGTGCGATTAGAAAGTGTCATTCAAAGCAAAGTTTTGTTTTGCCAATAGTAGGAAGTGCAAAGCTAAATACTATTCTGAATGCACTTGAGTACATAAATACAATTAATTGAGACAATGTTTTTCGTATTCTTGTTTAAAATTGTTTTCCCTGTTATAATTTAGCATGTTGAGATGAAGAGTTTTAAACAATGTAATATATATATATACCTGTTATTTACAATACCTTTTTTTATTTCTTGTGTTGACTACAAAGTTAGTTTCTCTTAAAAAATTATACTAAAACATTAAAGTTAAAATTTTATATACTAATACAATGTTATACCCTTTTCTCTACATTTTTTATAGGAATTTAGGCTTTTGAATATGAATATGCTTCATTTAGAGTGTATTTGTTCAAAATACGCTATTATGGATGCTTTTGTTTTAGCGTTCAAAATTCTTTCATCCAATTTGGGTGAGACATGTATCTGATGGGCGTGCAATTTTGTTTTTCTTTAATTGAACATGTTGAGATGAAGAGTTTTAAACATGGATTGTGTTATTCTTTAATAGATTTGTGTTTGCTAAATGGTAAATTCTGTTGGAGTTTGTGATTTATTTGAAATATCCTATTCCAATGGAATTACTTTTTGGCTGCGTTAATATCTAATCAGGCATGTTTTTTCGAAATACTTTAACAACCCTGTTTTAAATCAGTCAACTTTTTTTTTAATATTATATTCATACAAAATTTTGTTTGAGTAAATAATACTTGTCAACCAAACTCCAATGTAGAAAATGAATTCACACTATTCTTGATGTTTTGCTTTTAAAAATGTGTGTATTTTTAAATATAATAAGGGACACCTTATTAGAATATCAAAACTAAATACATTTATATTATTTACAACAAATCTATCAGTTATCATACATGTGTAAATGAATAACAGTGCATTCCTGTATATCTTACATATCCTGGTAATACATAATGTAAACAACAATATTCATCTGAGTAATAAGAACACAACGTTCCCCCATTGCTTTATTTTACCAGGTCTTGGTAATATCCAACCAGGAAATCCATTTCACATTTATATACCTTAAAAGGTATTTCCTACATATCTTCGAGGGAAATTACATCTTTACCGTTTAAACCCAATCCTAAAACGAATGACTGGTCCTTTGAATGACATGTAGTTTTTCCATTCTATCGATTTTATTTCCCTCGGAGTGAAATGTCCTTTTCCATCTAATACTTCTATAGTATTCAATACTTGTGGTAGCTTCACAGGTTTCTCTATTTATCATGAGAGAGAGCAGTTGAGCTCAGCTCAAGGCAAATGATGCCCGAGTTCTCTTGTTTTATACCAAGGTTATTGCATAAAGCAAGACTATTTGGATGGTGATTCACCTGAGTAAAAAATTCTTAAACCACTACATATTGATCAAAGTAAAAAATTTAAAAAAAAAATGCTTTAACATAAACACAACTCAAATGTTTTTTGTTTTTCTTGCAAAAAAGTTCCTGGAGTTTGAAATAAAAATTAGCTCACCTGACCATAGTTTAAACCACAAGCTGGTCAAGAAAACATTTGAGTTGTTAAAGAAGTTTTCTTATTTATTTCCAGAGTAAAAAAAAAATGTATGTACAGCATGGTGTACAATTCAATTTGTTGTGGACTCGTCAAATACATTTACAATGACAGTTACATAAAGTATTTTGAACAATTCATGTCAGAAGCAAATTAGAAAGTCAGTCACATTAAAGATAAAACTTTCAGCAGAAGTACAACGAACATGAAATGGATTATATGGATGGATACAACATGTATGTATATTTGCGTCCGAAGTAAATTGTAGAAGCAAGGGAGAAGTTCAAATGGAATTTTTTTTTTTTTCCTGTTAACTTAAATGATGTTAACATTCTTTTATGAAAAATAATTGATGATTTTTCAATCAAGTTATTATTAAGTCAACCCGAGCAAAGCCGGGTATTTCTGCTAGTTAATTATATTATCAATGTAATTAAAATTCCTTTTTGGCAAATTGAGGTAAAATTTGTAGTTTTACTTTTGTGTTCGTGATGGGTTGCTTAAAGCTAAATAAAGGTCAATTCCTAGCGAATTCGATTTGGTTCTTCACTACAGTTTTTACCACGCAAGAGCTTATTAGACCGGGACCTACAGCTAAAAGAGGATTCCGAACCCCCTACGAACATCTTCGTAGTGATTCGAACTCGGAGCCTGTTGTGAACCAAGGACACAGACACAATAGCGAAATCATTGAAAGTAATTTGATACTCTTGGAAAATTCATGTGATTGCTTCAATTTAGAAATGAGCTTCATCGTAGAAGAGACATGTAAACGAAACTAATTAGACAAGAATCCAAACCACGGCGAACACTCATGTCAAAGCGGGATTCGAATCCAGAGCTTGTTGAGCCAAAGCACCGAGTACAACATTGTGAAAAAACCATTTGATTTAAGCTATTATGTTTTTCCAAAAAATCGAAGAAATTGAAACTATTCATTGTAAAAAAAAAATGCCACAGCTTAATGTTTTGAAATGGTTCCTGTGTTCGGATTTTTAATTGGCTGACTGTACAAGGAAAGAAATTGTTCTCAGAAAGAATATTCAACTCAGACATACGTGCCCGTTCCGAAGCACTAAAGATCGAATTGCATCGTGATATCCCGTTCAAGTTCTGGACCTTTGAAGTGTTCAAATAGTGAAAGAGTGGAAATATTTGAAACCAGATTTTATAGAAAAATAGGATACATCTATTTTTTATACTGAGTTGATTTTCCAACACCTTATCCAATTCCAATGTTAAAAGGTTATTTTTTTCCCAAAATATCAAAATTTTATTAATCTTTAAATTATGTGTAAAGGTTAAAAAACATTTAATTTTGCATAACTTCAATTTTGTAAGTGAACTCGGCCTACTCCTAATGTCCATACCACACCAATGTGAGGACCTTTGAAGTCAGGACTGTTTCATGTGCACTAGCCCCCACTTCAACTACGGTCATTGATTGGATCGAGTCTCGAACTCGCGACTCTGGTTGCTAATCCGTGACTCTACCAACTGGGTTTCCGCGGTCCCCAACGCTGCATGGAGTTTGCACTAAATAAATGTTTCGTTCCCAAAGAAATTTATCATGAATATCGTATAGATTTAATGTTTCATTCTCTCATAATGATGGTAACTAACTAATTCAAACTAATTGTCTTATCAAATTGAGCATTCTCTATCTTCCTCGGATGCCGAAGATGCAATCCCCTTCCCTTTTCAAAGTCACTGTTGAATCACGTTCCAGGAAGTCTGAAAAGAATATATTTGTTTCTTGTCCCCATCCCTCGGACATTCAGAAACAAACATGGTTACCAACATTTAAGATGAACGAAAGGTAGCCAAGAGGAGAGTGGTTTTCATCGCCAAGGCGCCCATTCAGAAGGGCAACCTTCCCGGTGGCAACACGTGTCCTCAATTCCTATCCATGCTTTCCCTATGGGAGTGCTCCCCTCCCCCCGCCTTCTCTCGAGAATCTGGCGAGGAAGGACTTGGCGTGTTTGATTCACAAAAAGCGATAAATGATTCAAAACACGACTGACTAGATGCTTGGTCTCGGGGCTAAAGTTTGCGGTCGTAATTTCCTCAAGTAAATTTTCGCATATCTATCCCGGGAAGATCTCAAGTCCAGATGGTTTTCACGTAGCGCACAACGGCCTGAATTTGCTTCGTTTTAGAAGGATAATGACGAACAAATATTTATCCTTTTGCTCTCTGAAAATACTCGTCGTATTGTATAAAATGTATTCCGTTAATTTTGACACACACTTGACAGTGGAATGGGTGAATATCTTTGAACCGGGTGGGAATTTGGTATTTCTGATAAAAAATGACTTAGTTTTTAGTTTAGGAAAAACTGATGAAGAGGAAAACGTACTAAACCAAAAAATTTACTCCAATAGCTGCATCGGCATCTGTTAATAAAAATTTCTTTTTGTCAAAATGAGGTAAAATTTATGTCCTTTACTTTTGTATACGTGATGTCACTGAATTGGTACAACACAAGGTATATTGGGTTGCTGAAAGCTTAAATTAAGCTGAGCACAAGAATTCGTTTGCTCAAATGAATTCGTAAAAACTCAACCATAAATATTATCAATTTTTTGTGCAGTTCTCGGTATACGTAACTCATACGCTGAAAATTGAGAGTTTAGTAACAAGAAAGAGAAGAGTGTAAAACTAGTTGACCATTGCTAACGAATTTGACTTGGTTTGTCACACGACAGATTAATTGACCGGGACGTACAAATACGAACATCTTCGACCGGGATTCGAACTCAGAGCCTGTTGAACCCGGTACACTGATACAATAGCGAAATCATTGAAAGTATTGTGATATACTTGTAAAGCTCATGTAAATGCTTCAATTTAGAAACGAGTTTCATCGTAGAAGGGACATGTGAACGAAACTAATTAGCAAGGTAATGATAATTTTGGTTAACGTCGTACTAGAGCAACACAACGGGCTATTGACGACGGTCCGGGATCAGTCCCTTTAGGGAAAGATCCGAGGACAACACCTCGTAATTTTGAACCACGGTCAGATGACGAAGCAACACCTGAGCTGGCACCCCACTCTCCAAACTTCCACGCCAACCCAACGTGAGGACTTTCGGCCACGACAGATTTAAGGTGCACCAGCCGCCTCTACACCATACGTTTACAAACATCCATGCCCGAACCCGGATTCGAACCAGGAACCTTCCGATCTAGAGTCTAACACCTTAACCACTATACCGGTTGGTCGGCCAAATACATTACGAAGAAAATTATTATTATTTTTTAAACTGGTAATGTGCTTAGCGAATATGTGTTAATACATATTGGCTAAAAATTTATACATATACAGAAGAGTTGGCAAATAAAGAGAGTCAAATCTACACCATTTGACCAATCAAAACCAATCCACATCTCTTTTTTTTTATCCATCCTGTATTCAGAAAGCCCTGAAAGAATAGTATATTCCTGTTTGATTGTCATATCTCACCGCTCAATGTTTAGCCGTCAGAGAGCGCAGAAGTAATATTTATTTTTAATACATTTTATTCTACTTTTAAACTTTAAAATCACTCTCCTGAAAAATCACGTTTTTCGAGATATGAAATTGGTGAAAGGAGTGAGCGACATATTAACCCCGTTCTATTTGGCCTAGTTGTTCAATGGTGGCTAAAAACAATTCAAAATCCCATATGAATAGCATTGAGTATTATTACTATTGCTGGTACGCAGCTCAGTTATTTCAGCAGAATACTAAGCACACACACACACACACATTTCTAAGAAAAAATCTACGAGCGGTGTTTCTATCGTTAGTACTCCCTGTTTAATATTTAGTGATTTTTATCCAAACAACAGTCAACTTTAAAGTACCTTGCACATTAATAACTTCCTAGTAGTTAAATCTATTAATTACTTGACAAAAATATATTTGATGGAGCGACAAGGTCTAGTTGAGGATGGAACAGAAGATTGTGACAAATAATCTGTTTACCCTTATTAGTACAAGCAAAGGCACCAAAGAAATGCTAAACACACTTTGCTCATATTGATATTTTCTTGAAAAAACATTGCCAGAAAATTTTTCTGTTCAGCGCCATTACAGCCTTCATTATAATTGTATTTCTGATATTATCGTTCGACAAAATATGTCTGAAGATTGTTCATAAATTGTACGTAACCTTTTTACAGAGCAGTTGATAAGACATTAGTTGTGAGAATTTGTGGTACAGTTGAAGTTTCCGTGATAGTTAGGGCAACTTTTTGCAACAAATGCAACTTTTTTTCACACGTTCTAAGCTGCATGTAAAATGCTAAAACAAAAATTCCTCCTTCATGGGGTGTATTGTAAGTGAGTTATAACCGCAACATAAATGCAACTTTCTGCATAAATGGAACTTTTTGCATACATGCAACCACCTGCAACTTTTTAAAATTTAGCTTAAAATTAATTAATATGAAGTTACTATTTTATTTTTTGCCCTCTGAACCAAATATTCGATCACGTGTGTCTGATCTTGCGAACGCCGAAGTATTGCGATCAAACAAGAAGTTAATGGAAAGAAGCTGTTTGTCCTAACAGACAAAAGTGAAATGGCAAGAAGTACTTTTAACACATCAGTTGGCACCCTTGATAATGCAGAGAAAACTTGCTTAATCGACTGCAGAGTTTGCGAGGTGAGTGTCAATCATAAATATGCTGTTCGCCTTGTAGATATGACGTTTCAAAATCCACTGAATGTTGAGCGAAAGGATTTGGCGCTTCTGCTATATAATATAGCACATTATTTTAATGCGGCTGGCGCAGTTTTTCAATGTTAAAGAAATTACTGGCCAAGGATCGGCCATTCAATGTTTGTCTGTATTTAAGAATGTATAATAATATTGTTATACACGACTAAAATTGTCAATATATTTTTCATTTTTTACGAATAATTTATTTTAGAATTTAGTGTATCAAAAATAAATGCAACTTTATTTCCATAAATGCAACTTTAGGGAATGACAAATGCAACTTTTCCCATTTTTACTGCAACAAAAAAGTTGCCCTAGTGATAATGATCCCAGAAGAGTAACAAATGGTGTATACAAATTAGTTAATGAACTTTACATATGCGTAATCAGGGGGGGGGGCGTTGTAAAGAACATTAACCCCTCCATTCAAGTGAGAAAATCAATTTTGCATATATATATATAATGTGGCGAAGTGATAAAAGGGGACCTCTTTGTTTCTCCAGTCGCCTAGCCGGCTGAAATCGTTCTTTGTCGGACAATGGCTGGCTTGCCCCTCTGTTGAAATAGAACTGAAAAGACGGGGGGGGGGGCTCGCCTCTTGGAGTTTTGAGACGATGGATAACTACTGCCCAAGGGTTTTTCCCACGGTCGTGAGCTTCGAGGCTTACTGCAGGGAGGATTGGGTCTGCGAGAGAGGACTCTCTGGACTCCGGGGGCGCCTTCTGGCCGAAAAGCGAGTTGCAGAAAGAGGCGTTTCCCCTTAGTATCGTGACGTACCGGCGGGAAAGTCCGACCCTGGCGCCACGACATTTCCCGCACATCTAAATCGGATTTCGTCTTGAATTGTTGAACTCACTGAAGATGTATCCGACCTCACACAACGGCGATTTTTGTTTTAATCAATAGCTAATAATATCAAGTATTTACACACGGAGGCTCATTAATGAAATGAGTACCATTTTTGAGAAAAACGCTACTGAAAAGTATGAAAAACAGCAATCTCAGATACCATTAACCACTCCCCCCTGCTGTTTTATTGGCCTTGTGGATTGGAACTCTCTGGGTTTGCGGTTTCACTAGGGGGGGGGGTTAGTGAAAAGGGATTGTAGATCATTCAACAGTGCAATTTCGGAAACATCTTTACGTTTCTCCTGGGGAAGGTCATTTTAACCACTTGTTTGGAATAGCTGGAAAACGCTCAATCTCAAAACGTTCTGAGAATAAAACTCTACTGATTTCTTATACACTTTAATCTACTATCGATACTTCCATCGAACATAATCCATCCTACAAATAAAGATATTTCATATTTTTGTTCGATTTTTCAAAATAATCGATTTGCATTTTGAAAATAATGAAAATTCAAGTAAACGTTTTTAAATTATTTGTGAGTTTGCGCAACCAAGAACTGATCTAGTGTCGACGAGTTCACGGAATGCTAAAACAAACTTCTCTTTGGAAATGCGTAACACGGGTAACCATGCAACTACGAGATGGTTATAAGAGCATTAGAAAAAATTTCTTTATCATAGCCCACCTTGTCGTGGCCGCGGTAACCTTGTTTGATAAGAGTCGCATATTAGCAAACGGAGGGTTGCGAAATCCAACCATCTAAAAGACCGTTGTGAAGGTGGGGACTGGTGCACGTTAAATCTGTTTTGGCCTCAAATTTCCGAACTTTGGCGCTGTTTGAAAGTTAGGAGAGTGGGTACCAACTCAGGTGTTGAACTCGTCATCGAACCGTGGTTCAAAATTGCCAATTATTGCCCTCGGATCTTTCCCTTTGCGATGGATTACGGACCGTCGCCAATAACCCGTGTGTTTGTTGCTTCCAGTCCGAGGTAAATTTAATAACCTACCCTACACCTTACAAAAAAATATTCCGCGCCTTCAAAGCCTTGATTATTTATTTTAATTTCCACCATACTTCTACGCTTGAGGATAACTCTTACAATCGAGATGAGCGATTCATCTGAGTAGTGGCTGAAGAAAATCTCGGAATTTGAGGTAATACACTTACCGGAATTCATGGGTCTAATTCCTTATCAAAAGAAAAAGGGGTTGTCAAAAAAATGTGCTCCTTGATAACCGAAAAGTATGAGCATATAAACATCGAAGTGATCAAGATGTACGTGAGAACAAGAACATTTATTTGCATTCGGCACTTGAATAAAAAGACTTGTATACGTCGAGCAGAACGGGCTTAACAACGCAAACCTAAAAAGTGGCCAGCATGCTCAAAGTTGAAAACCATTGAAGATTCTGCAGAAAAATAGGTTTGTGATCAGAATGTCTCTAAACATTACTGCATTGAAATTTGGCTATTGCAATATAATTACTATATTGCAAGTTTCTATTTATGGATACATACTTATATATAATGCTCGAATCTCTCTATATTAAAAAAAAGTTTCCGCCGCCGGAAAGTGAAACCAGATTAATACGAATTATTCAGATAGTTTCACTCTGCGAAAGGAATGTTGGTTTGCGAAGCAAACCAAATGGCATCTGTAAAATGTGTGTTGGTTTGCGAAGCAATCCCCGGGGGTTGACGAGCGTAAACGAGCAGGGGGCGGAGCCCCCTAGTTTATCTAAAAATAGTTTTCAAATGTTTTTTGCTTATTTCTCTTAGTACATTCTTTTAGGGATATTTTGGAGTTTTTGTTGTGTGCTTTTTTATATAAAGCTCTTTTTCAAAATATTCTTTCTACAAATAGTTTAACATGAATCTAATGATTAAAGAATATAATTCGAACATTATATATGCAAACATCCACAAGTTCTTACTGATACCAATTCAAATGAGAGAAAACAAAATAATTTTACTTTCCATGCATTCCATTGCTTAGTCACAATATTTCATGCATGGAGCTTACTTCACCACAAATGAAGAAATATAGTTTTGATATTAATTGATTGTTTTAAAATTTAATTTGTGGATTATTGACGCGTATATTTTCTATGAATCTCTAAACAAGACTCTAATAACTAAAGAACACACACACTCACACTTCAATGGAAACCCCTCGAAAGTCTAGTACTCCTCCCAATATATCTTAACAATACTTAAGAAAAAAAGAAACACACTGTGCTTCATTTCTATTCCTCTCTTCAATTAAGATGTTATCAATTAAAAAAAATTAAAACACTTTTCTTTAAGTCACATTAAGTATTCTGTGAAAATTGATAAACCCTTTCAAACTTAAAGTTACTTGTAGAATATTTATTTCAGGTTTAAGAACTCTTCCTGCAGTTTGATTGAACTAAATTGTCATAAATACTATAGTTTTGTTCCACAGTACTCGTGCACTTTTCAAACAATACTGTAGTTAATGATTTCCAATTTTGTTTAGTTGTCCTCTAATATTTCACAAGGGATTTGCATATGGGGAGTAAATGTTAACAACTACGATGACCCTGATCTTTTTTAAAGAATAAATCTTCTACGTAATCTGCAGATTACAAACCGGTTATTTTAAATTAAAATAGGGTGTCTTTAATTGAGTGTTAATCGCGTTCAATGAATTAAATACATACTCAAATATGTGTAAACATAACTAAATTACTGCGCTAATTAAATACAAGAACTTAGCTCATACCAATTGTAATCTATTTATAAGATGCACAAAATATGCTATATTTTTTATTAAATAGAGCAATAAAATCAAATAAAAAAAGAATATTCTTTGTTTTCCAACGATTCTTATTTTCAAATTATATATTATATTTTATCATGACTGAAACGAATACTACACTGTTGAACAGCTAACAATCGCCTTTCACGAAGCAAATCCCTTGAGGATATACAGATGCCTGGTAAAACCGCGAAACGAGGGAACCAGGGAGTCCAATTCACAAGGCCAATAAAACAGCAGGGGGGAGTGGTTAATGGACTTGGAGATTTCAGTTTTTCACACTTTTCAGCAACGTTTTACACAAAAACGGTACTCATGTGGTTGATGAGCATTCGTGTGTAAATGCTTTAAATTATCAGCTATTGATTAAAACAAAAATCGTCGTTTTGTGGTATAGGATTCGTCTTCAGCGAGTTTTACAATTCAAGACGAAATCCGATTCAGTTGTGTAGAAAACGTCGTGGCGCCAGGGTTGGACTTCCCCGCCGGTACGTCACGATCACTTTCGCGTTCAGAACGAGTTTCCGCTGTGAAGGAGCAAACCTATTCCCCTTCTATAAACCTTGCTCTGGACTCTGACACAGACTCGAGAAGAGTTTGGTCGTTGTTTCGAGGGTAGCGACGCCCTAGACTTTGGAAGTTAAGAGATTCTTGCTATGTTTTTTTTTTTTAAATTGTCTGTTCTCAACAGAACAGCACTGTATAAATATTAATAACCAAGAAATAAAAGAATAGTTGTTTCCTATACAATATTCAGATTTCGTAAAATATCCTTCCTGCCAAAACTTATACAGCCCAGTTGTGTAACATTGTCTTCTATATTAACTATTCATAACTTAATTTTAATTAATGCTTCACTTGTGTAATAAATAAATGTAATCAATGAAACAATGGTACATTAATTCATATGCGTAGTCAGGGGGAGTTGGTTTTTCAACCCCCCATTCAGTTCGAATAAGATAATCGAATTTGTTGATGACGAGAAATCGCAGCTTTAAGTTTTATGGCTATTGCACGGCATTATAAACATTAAAAATAAATAATTGCGCGGCATATAAGTGAAATTTTTATTCGCTTGCTTTTTATGTTTAACTTAGAATATGTTTTTTGAAGAACCAACTAAATGTGTTAGCCTCTGCATCGGAAGGTTCCTGGTTCGAATCCGGGTCCGGGCATGGATATTTGTAAGTGTATGGTATAGAGGCGGCTGGTGCATCTTAAATCTGTATTGGCCGAAAGTTCTCACGTTGGGTTGGTGTATAAGTTTGGAGAGTAGGGTACCAGTTCAGGTGTTGCCCCGTCTTCTGACCGTGGTTCAAAATTACGTGCCTATGATTCTTTACATTGTTTATATAATTTTATATTGGTGCATAGAAAGAATAATATCAACTGTAAGCCCAAGCACATGATTTTCCGACAATTTTACTATGACACGGATCGTTTTTATAAGTGTACTTCTTCTAGTAGAATATCGTTTAATTAACGTCCTACTAGTGCAACATAACGGTTTATTGACGACGGTCCGGGAACAGTCCCCTAAGGGAAATGTCCGAGGACAACACCACGTAATTTTGAAACATGGTCAGATGAAGAGGCAACACCTGAGCTGAGATTTTCGCGTTAGATAGACTCGTTTGCTAACAAAATGTAGGTAAATCAAAATTTAATGTTTTAAATCATTTCGTACCATTAGTCAAATATTTATAAATTATTGATAGCTTGAAATTCGAGTAATATTGGTAAAATAATCTGAGTTGCCTACCGCAATAGTAATAATATTCCTATGGGATTATGAATTGTTTTTAGCCACCTCTGTTCAAGTAGGCCAAATAGAACGGGGTTAATATGTAGACTAGGCCACCCGCATTGCTCTAACTGATATGTGTACCAAATTATATATGGATTGATTTTGATTGGTCAAGCGGTGTACATTTGTCTCTCTTCTGTGTTTGCCAATTCTTCTTTATATGTAGAGAATATGTATTAACACATAATTCGTGTAAAAAACTTTACCAGTTTTTAGAATAATAATAATTTTTTTCGTTATGTATCTGTAGTTTTATAAAGGCGTTAATTAAAACAGCTGGTTGTGGCAGCCGAGGGGACGGTGCTATGGCCTTTGGTTCAGCAAGCTCTGGGTTCGAATCCCGCTTTGACATTAATGTTTGCCGTGGTTTGAAATCCACTTTGGATCCTTGTCTAATTAGCCTCGTTTACATGTCTCTTCTACAAAGAAGCTCATTTCTAAATTGAAGCATTCACATGAATTTTCCAAGAATATCATAATACTTTCAATCATTTCGCTATTGTGTCAGTGTCTCTGGTTCACAACAGGCTCTGAGTTCGAATCCCTACGAAGATGTTCGTAGGGGGGTTCAGAAAATCTACTTTTAACTGGAGGTCCCGGTCTAATAAGCTATCGTGTGTCAAAAATGTAATGACAAACCAAATCAAATTCGTTAGCAATGGGCCTTAATTTAAGCTTTCATCAACCCAATATACCTTGTGTTGTACCAATTCAGTGACATCACGTACACAAAACTAAAGGACATAAATTTTACCTCATTTTGACCTTTAACCCCGAGCCCAAGCATCTAGTCATTCCTGTTTTGAATCATTTATCGCTTTTTGTGAATCAAACGCGCCAAGTCCTTCCTCGCCAGATTCTCGAGAGAAGGCGGGGGGAGGGGAGCACTCCCATAGGGAAAGCATGGATAGGAATTGAGGACACCGCCTTGGCGATGAAAACCACTCTCCTCTTGGCTACCTTTCGTTCATCTTAAATGTTGGTAACCATGTTTGTTTCTGAATGTCCGAGGGATGGGGACAAGAAACAAATATATTCTTTTCAGACTTCCTGGAACGTGATTCAACAGTGACTTTGAAAAGGGAAGAGGATTGCATCTTGCATTTCAAAAAACGTGATTTTTCAGGAGAGTGATTTTAAAGTATAAAAGTCAGTGGCGGATCAAGTCAAGTGGGGGCCCCAAGCCCAAGCGGTAAAATTTCGGTGCCCTCAAACTAAATTTAGAAAAAACATTTTCAAGAAAAAAAAAAAAACTCTCACTAAGTTATTTACAAAAACAAAGTAATCAAAAATGTCATACCATAAGACATTAGATAAATTTATCAAAACAACATTTTTTACATGATTTTCCGTCTTGCTTATTTCTTAAAATTCGTCAATTATTTTGGCAGTGTCAATTCGATTTAAAAATTCTTGCTTTATATACAGAATGGCCATAGTATTTAATCTTTCTTCTCCCATAATGCTCCTTAAATAATTTTTTTCACGTTTTAAAACAGAAAACGATCTTTCTACTGACGTATTAGATAAGTGAATTGTTAAAAAAAATTCTTTGTTTGTTCTTTTCTTCTATTGATAAATCCCAATAACAAAAATATTCGAAAAGGCTCCACTACAACTTCATACGTCTGAGTTCTTTGAAATAATTCTGCCTTGGTGTAATCACATATGACACAAAATGAATTGACTCTGGAATTTTTTCTTATTGTAAATTCACATGTCCGACTTTTTTGTATTCATCCAAAAACATTTTATCTTTTTTTTTTGTCTGCGAGGTTTTTAATCTTCCACGTTAAAAGATAGCCCTGATAAATCAGTTACCTCTTTTTCAAATTTTTCTCTGAAGTTATTTATAAAATTTTCTAATGACCCTTTAGTAGGATAGATTCTTTCTCAATAGTTCGCATTGCACACTGATTGCAGTGATTAGCTAGAAGCATTTATTATTTGTAAAATAGTATTCCAAATAACTGTCATTAGGGCGATTTCATATTTGTCCATTTTCTACAGAAGCGAAGTCGCCTCCACTATAGTAACTTTTTTTCTTCTTCCGAATTACATATTTCAGTTAAAGCCTCTTTTATATGGGTGAAACCAAGTTTCATAGTTAATACAGCATCTGCTCTTGCTGACCATCTTGTATTAGAAACTCTTTTTACTGAGACGGAATGTTTACACCATTTAAAATTTTCAAGCGATGGGTTGACGATGAAAAAAGTGTGAATAAATTCTTCACAAACACATTACTGAATTGCAGCGCTACAACTTTCTGCAGAGAAATTTCCAATTAAGTTTAAGGAATGATTTAGCACACAGAATAAAAACCGTACTTGGACTATGTTCTTTAATATGTTCTTGCAAATCTGAGTACTGCCATGACATATTAGAAGCATTACCAACTGATTTCCCTAGACAGTTTTCAATATCCACTCCTAATTTTATTAAAGTTTTCAAAACTTTTTGTTCTTTGATGTTCTTGTTATATGATCTATGGGAATGAATTCCACAAACACGTCCTTTATATTATGAAACATCACAGGGATGAAACATCGTACCACAAAAGTTAGTAGATCGGCATGCAAAACATCGGGAGTATAGTCAACAATTATACTATAGGTCGCACACTTGATTCCTTCAATTATTTCAGCTTTTACTTGATTGCAAATAAGACCTACAAATTCGTCTAAAATATTATGAGATAAATAGTTTCTATTTCCTCGTCCATTGTTGGTATATTTTTGTAGGTGTAACTTCCAACCTATCAGGAGTCCAAGTAGGTTAAATAATTTCCTTTCCCATTGAATTATTTGCTTTCATCGTAAATACTAATCCTAAGCGGCTCAAAAATTGTATTGTTGATATAATTCTATTCAACACACCTCTCCAGTAACATACTTCTTTTTCTGTAATAGTTGAGTAGCAATTCTAATGAATTTTGTTGATCTTTTATACATAGTACAGATGACTGACATGTTCTTTCGAAACTTCGTAGTCCGGTAAAAAAACAGTAATTGATCTCCAATTTTGCAAACCAGTTATTGATTTAGACTTGATGTTGAGTAAAGTTTGCAAGGGTAGCTGTAGACACTTTTTCTAGTTTCTGAAAATATCAACCAATTTCTCTTTTCCATTTTATTTCTTTCTGTAAAAATTATCATAAGAAAGTCCTCTTTTTCACTTCATCTATGTCTTTATAAACTGATTTCAAATTCTCTATATTCCCGATATTTTTTGGTTTGTTACTAAGAATATGGTCAATAACAGCATCTGTTAATATTGTTGACCATAAAGCTATATTATTTACTACTTCGATGTCTTCTCTATCGAGGCATCTTTCTGGACTATATCTTCTGCGTTTTCGCAATCACTTTTTACCGGTCACAACTTTCCTCGAACCCTAATGAAAATACATATTAAGACCTCGGGGCCCTACGCGGCCGCTTAGTCCGCGTACCGCTTAATCCGCCACTGATAAAAGTAGAATAAAATGTACTAAAAATAAATATCAATTCTGCGCTCTCTGACGGCTAAACATTGAGCGGTGAGATATGACGATCTTGCAGAGATAGACTTTTATGTTTATGTAGAGATTTTTAGCGAATATGAATTATAACGCATATTCGATAAGCACATTACCAGTTTTTAGAATAATAATTATTTTCTTCGTTATGTATTTGTAGTTTTATAAAGGTAATTAAACAGCTGGTAGTGACAGCCGAGGGGTCGGTGCCTTGACCTTTCGTTCAACAAGCTCTGGGTTCGAATCCCGTTTTGACATGAATGTTCGTCGTGGTTTGGAATGCACTTGAGGCCACAGATCCTTGCTTATTAATTTCGTTTACATGTCCCTTCTGCGATGAAGCTCGTTTCTAAATTGAACATTCACATGAACTTTACAAGAATATCACAATACTTTCAAAGATTTTGCTATTGTATCAGTGTCACTGGTTCAACAGGCTCTAAGTTCGAATCCCGGTCGAAGATGTTGGTATTTGTACGTCCCGGTCTATTGAGCTGTCGTTTGGCAAACCAAACCAAATTCGTTAGCAATGGTCAACTAGTTTTACACTCTTTCTTCAATTTCTTGTTAGTATACTCACAATTTTCAATGTAATAGTTACGTAAACCGAGAACTGCACAAAAAAATTGATAATATTTATGGTTGAGTTTTTACGAATTCATTTGAGCAAACGAATTCTTGTGCTCAGCTTAATTTAAGCTTTTAGCAACCCAATATGCCTTGTGTTGTACTAATTTAGTGATATCACGAACACAAAAGTAAAGAACTTAATTTTACTTCAATTTGACAAAAAGGAATTTTTATTGCATTGATAATATCATTAAGAAGAACAAAAGTGATGTAATATGGCTTTCAAAAACTCATCGTGAAACAATAGAGAAAACAGTGCTGATCCAGTTATTAGAGTAAATTTGTTGGTTTAGTACATTTTTTCTCTTCAGTAAATCCTAAACTAAAAATTAGTTATGCGAATCAAAAATAACAGTATAATAATATTATCACTGGAAAGTGGGAATATTATTAGTCTCGATCGAGTCTCGAACTCGCGATTCTGGTTGCTAATCCGCGACTCTGCCAGCTGGGTTTCCGCTGAATGGGATTTGCAATAAAGAAATGTTTCGTTCTGAAAGAAATTTATCATGAATATCGTATAAATTTAATGTGTCATTCTCTCATAATGATGGTGAGTAACTAATTCAAACTAATTGTCTTATCAAATTGAGCATTCTCTATTTTCCTCGGATGCCGAAGATGCAATCCCCTTCCCTTTTCAAAGTCACTGTTGAATCACGTTCCAGGAAGTCTGAAAAGAATATATTTCTTTCTTGTCCCCATCCCTCGTACATTCAGAAACAAACATGGTTACCAACATTTAAGATGAACGAAAGGTAGCCAAGAGGAGAGTGGTTTTCATCGCCAAGGCGCCCATTCAGAAGGGCAACAATCCCGGTGGCAACACATGTCCTCAATTCCTATCCATGCTTTCCCTATGGGAGTGCTCCCCTCCCCCCGCCTTCTCTCGAGAATCTGGCGAGGAAGGACTTGGCGTGTTGGATTCACAAAAAGCGATATATGATTCAAAACAGGGCTAACAAAATGCATGCCTCGGGATGAAAGTTCGCGAAGGTCGTAAATATCGGCGTCTATCTCCAATAAAGAACTGAGGAACGAGATTCATACAAAGTTAGTAGAAATTTTAAAAGAAGAGGATCGAAATAAGTTTTAAAATCTTTTGGATGAATTTTTAAAATCATTTGCATCAAAGGCTACAGATTTCATAAACTATTTTAAAAGTGAGTACTGTAATAGGGTTCAGTTATGGGCAGCATCTTATCGCGATTTTCCTCACGCCGAAACAGAAACTAATAATTATTGTGAATCGTTTCACAATCAATTGAAAACGAATTATTTTGGTCGAAAATTCAATCGACGCATGGATGAACTCGTTAAAGTACTACTAGAAGTAGAAAGAGACTTCCATTTAAACCACGAATACAAAAAAATAATGCAATTTCCTCCTAAATCTAACTTTTCTCTATCTGTTAAGTCTAGGCATGATAGGGCTAAAAGAATACCTGATGCTGATGTTGTAGTTTTAAATAGTAAATCTTGGTCTGTTCGTTCGCAGACTGTAAAAAACAGATTGTATACAGTGAAGCGAGTAGAAGAACAGTGTAATATGTCCGACTTCTGCTATTTTAAATGCCTAGAACTGAGTTGCATGTCTCTATGCACTCATTTATACCATTGTAATTGCCCTGATAATCATTATTTATGTAAGCACATTCATAAAATACATTCTACTGTAGCAAGTAATGATTTTTATGTTGATGGGGCTCAAATATGTGTAACGCAAATAACAGAAAATCGCGATCTACAGTCTAGAATAGAAATTGAGAATTTTTCAAACCCTCGTTCAGCCGATAACAAAATTGTAGCTTGCGAAGAATTATGTTCAAAATTAATGCAAAAAATTAGAAATAAGTCATTTCAAGAGTTAATGTTAAGTAATGTTTTTTCTACCTTAAGCACGTTAGTTGCTGCATGTGACGGAATATCAAGTTCTAATGAAAAATCTTTATCAGTTATGCCCAAGTCTTCAGTATTTCCAAATCAGAAGCTTACTAAGCAAATTCAGTTTTATAGAACGAGTAGAAAGCGTAAAAATACGAAAAAAACCTTTAGATAAGTCAAAAAGGGTAGATCAGTATTTTAGTATTGAGGATACCGATGACATCCCGTATTTGTATGAATCTCCTTCTAAAAAATCTAAAATTAGTGTCGAATCTTTCACGTGTAAAACAACAGGAACTCCATCACTATATAATGTAGGTCCATATGTCTTAAACTATTATGTCTTGAAATCTCTAGATCCTTACATTAATGAAAAAGAAGAACATTTTATCAGGTCTAATTTTCCAGATTTCGTGAAAAGCTGGGTGTATGACGTAATTATAGATGCGTATATATTTTCGTTGTGTGAACAAAACGCTTTTTTTTTCTTTTCTCGATTCATCTATTTCACAATTAATTTTTTCTGAAATTGATTTTGAACCGATTTTGGCTAGGAATATATGTACACTGTCGAAATTCGTATTTATTCCGATTTGTATTAACAATTGTCATTGGGTCCTAATCTTTATAAGTAAAAGACAAAAAGTAATTTATTTTTTTGACTCACGGGGTAGTTATAATGACCAAACTGCTCTGATTTGTCTAGAAACGTGCAGGACCATTTTAAATAAATTAGATAACGCCACCAATGCATGGAGTATTGTTCATCCAGTACACATTTTACAAAAAGATAATGTTAACTGTGGTGTATTCTTATGCTATTATGTGCATCAATTAATCAGTAATTCAAATGTCAATAAGGCGTTTGACACATGTGAATTTAGACAGCATATTTATAAAACTTTAACCGGGAGAAAATCACACCAAAAATTCAACAATATGAAATTTGATGAATTCTCGAAATCAGATGTATGTAACTTTTTAAAATTCGATTACGTCGATAGAAATAATGTGTCAAATAATGTAGTTAAAGTAAATAGCATTGATATCTCAAATTTTATGTTAAAATCACTAGACGTCAATATAACTCCTGATGAGGAAAACGTTTTATTGGAAACATCAGAGTGGTTTAGGAAAGGGTGGTTATATGACACAATTGTAGATTCCTTCTTCTATAAACTAACAGAAAACTCCAAAAATTTCATGTTTATTGAATCACTCTCGTCCACATCACTTTCACGAAATAACAACAAAGAATTTAAGTTCTTCAAAAGTGGTGACTCACTCAAATCAAATATTTTTTTCCCTGTTAACATAGATAGTCATTGGTTGTTACTGATTGTTAATATAGAAAAATATTGTTTTGAATTTTATGATCCTCTGAATGAAATTCCAAGTAAAAAATGTTCTGATTTGATAAAAAAGTGGAGGGAAATGTTTGATTCATTTTTTAAATCTCCGAAACATTGGTCATTTTCTTTACCTTCTCATGTAAATCAAAAAGACGATATTAACTGTGGCGTTTTTATTTGTTACTTCGCATATCAAAAATTAAACGATGCACCTTTGATAGATGATTTTGACACTGTAACTTTTAGAAAGTTCATATACAATTGCATAATGGGATAATACAAGAAAAAATTTATCTCTTCATATTAAAAAAAGTTACTGCCGCAGTTACAGGATTGGAAACTCGCTTTTTCTCTCCCGAGAAATTACACAACAGATAATTACGAAATTTACATGGTACCACCATTTTTTTTCTCTTTCAGGGTAAGGAATGAAGCTACATCCACATGTCGTGTCGGGTAGTAGTGAGTCTGATTTTTTGAATAATTTCTTTTTTCTCTTTCATTAAAGGAGTGAGGCGATATTCCAGTGTCATGTTGGGTGGTGGTGGGACCGATTCCTTAATTTTTTTTTTTTCTCTTTTAGGAAAGGAATGAGGCGACATACCCGTGTCAGGACTCGAAATAAGTCGCGGCAACCACGTCAAATGGCGTGAGCTTAGCTTAAATTGTCGCGACGATCAACGGTTCTCACGGCAAGTTTTGCTGCGAGCATTTGAGACACAAAATGTTTCACTATTTCTTTCCAAATACCAGCCATTGAAAAAAATTTCAAGAAAAAAACTATGGGTTTTAATGAGGATAAGTGCGGATGGTCTTTCGCTTTCAGATTTTAAGGCTGACCGAGCAGTTCAGAAATTGTTTCGTGCATCCTTGCAGACCTTGCTTTTAGCTATGTAGATACGAAACAACTGTAATTTTCTCTAGCCTAATTTATTGACTGATGACTTCGTAAACTTGATATTAAGGAAATAAACGTGTGTATCAACAGTATATTATTTTTCTCTTTATTTCGGATGTATTTTAGGGTTTCATATGAAATTGCAGAAAGTTTACCAGAAAAGTGAACAATTTTTTTCTCCTCATTGCAATTTTCATTCAATGGTTTTAAATTTTACTGAAAAATTGACAACTGCAGTTTACCGTCATTATTAAAATTTTAGGTTTTGCCATGAGCTGAATAGATTTTTCTGCCAGCTTATAAAAGGTCACAGCAATATTTGCCGCCAGCTTCAAAATCTTATTTCGAGTCCTGGCACATATCATGTCGGGTGGTGGTGGGACTGATTCCTTCAATAATTTATTTTTTTCTTCTCTTTTAGGAAAGGAATGAGGCGACATGCCCGTGTCATGTCGGGTGGTGGTGGGACTGATTCCTTCAATAATTTTTTTTTCTCCTTTAGGGTAATGGTAATTTTAGTTAACATCGTACTAGAGCAACACAACGGGCTATTGACGACGGTCCGGGATCAGTCCCTTAAGGGAAAGATCCGAAGACAACACCTCGTAATTTTGAACCACGGTCAAATGACGATTCTCCTTTAGGGAAAGAATGAGGCGACAGGCCTGTGTCATATCGGGCGTTGGGACTAATTCCTTATAAATAGAACTTGCTCAGCAAGCAAGCCTTTATTTCGCGTGTTGGATAGCGGAGCCAAAACACATTCACACCTGACCCTCACCAAGACGCTTGCGAAAGGAGTGTTGGTTTTCAAAGCAAACCAAATAGGATTGCGTAGCAATAACCGGGGAATTGATAGCGTTACCGAGCAGGAGGCGGAGCCCCCTAGTCGTTAAAAATTATAAGATTTTATTGTTAATTCCTCAGAAGCTCAACAGCAAGTACATTTTTGTAATTAGGATAGAAAGTCTAAGAGGGGCCGGACAATCAAAAGGTAAGAAGGTAAGTTTTCTTTTTCTTTTTTTTTGCACAGAGGACAGGGCTCTTGGCGATACCTCTTAAAAAAAGACGCGTCTGGATTCTTACCCCATTGGGTGATGTGGAAAAAGAATCACCTAATTTCCTTTCTTTGCAGCTGCTAAAAACCATTCTTTGAAGTCACCACCTTCACGAACCACTGTTTAAAGACGAGTTTGAGAAGATAAATTAAAATTAATTAGTAGACATATTTCCAAAACGAAATACGACTAATAAACACGACTACATAAAATGTTTTCTTGATAAAGAAAAGTCATAACAATAAAAACCAAGCTTGTTTTTCCAATAGATCCGTACAGTTCGACGTGAGCACCTTTCGCTCAAAATCTAGTCGATATTCGACATATCTCCAAGTTCAACATCTATTAAGTTGCTGTAACTAAAACATGAGAGATTTTTTCATGTGTCGTTCTTCGCAAACCTCTCGGCCCCAGTGGCGTACTCAGACTTCTTAAATAGGGGGGGGGGTGAAACGAGTCCGTGTGCAAAAGAAGGCCAGAATGTTGGAATCAATAGGCTTTTTCACTAGTTCTTTGAGGATTCCAAACACTGACTTCAATGCTAACATTCATGGTATACTACAAGGGAGTACCCAGGATCTAAACTAACTAGGGGGCAGCCCCAGGGACGAGCGGTGACCCAACTTATTACTCAAGTAGCCTGATGGACGTTATCCCCCCTTTTAAGTGACCACTGCCATCAATCACCATTTAACGAGCTGTCAGCGTCTGACCTCCTAGAAGGTTCCTTCCTTTCGTTCGACCCTGTCAATCGGTGATATCTATCTTGCGCCAAATGATACTCCATACCGTACTATGAAATGAAAATGTTAGTCGTAAATGCCACTCACGGCTCTATCATCAGGGGTGAAAATCTTCCGCGTTTACGCGGATTTCCGCTTTTTTTTTTCTTTCGAGAATTTCCGCTTTTTTTCCCCTTTTTGAGAATTTCCGTTTTTTTCTTCCAAAAATTTCCGCTTTTTTCTTTGAATTAAATTATGTCATGGAATTACAGCCAAAGAATAAATGTAAAAAAAAAAAAAAAAAACAATAAGGAAAGAGTGTGTCCTTACTTCAGGTAGTAGATTCTTCCGACTTTTCGTAAATTTTGAAAAAATGACCGATTTTTATCATTTTTTACAAAAAAAAATCCTATTTTTGCCCTTATCAGCTTTTTTTAAGTTTATAGAAGACAAATAAGTCTTGCTAATTCCTTTTTGAAAAGAATCCTTTGTGAGAAGCTTATTAGTTTAATGGTAAACCTGGAGAGCTTGGATTTTGAACTAGTTAGCGTACGTTGTTGCATATTTCGTAGGTAAAGCTACGGTTTCCTAAAAAAGCGGAGCTGTTATCTAAAGGCCGTGAAACGTCATGATGCAGCGGAAAAGGTATAAATGAAATATTTTAAGTTGATCAGCTTTTAATGTGATTTTTCTTTCAACTAGAAAATAAGATGCTTTGTTATTTCGTCTTTCATGGCAACCTCGGTAAGCGGAAAGTTTAAATTTTCATTTTGAATATTCTAGAAATTACTTTCAAAATTCGTTAAAACTTCTTTCTTTGGCGACTTTAGAAGTACGCCAAGGCGGTGGCCATCGTTTTAAACATAGACTGCAACTATTTTTAAAATGATGCTTCTTTTAAGGGCAATATTTATGATTGTTTTAATAAGTTAAATTGTTTCTTGGATAATTAGAGTTTTTATCAGGGTGGCGACAGAGAACCGGGAATTCAGGGAAATCAGGGATTTCTCAGGGAAGAATCATTTTCTGGAAAAATAAGGGAAAACTCAGGGAAGTTTCGTTTAACTCAGGGAAAAAGTTGGAATTTCGTTTTGCAAATGGCACCCATTTGGTACTTTTCCTTTAGCCATGCGGGCGCCACTTTGAACCAAAATCAAAATGTCTCCAATTTTGTTTTCATTCCGAAAATGAGAAGTGTATTTTTTACGTAAACATCCAGAAAAAAGAGTTGTATACATTGTATACTGTAACGGCCGGAAATCCTGTAACCTAAGTCTACATCTGTGCCACGTTCCCTAATGTCAATAATAGGAACGTATTGCCTTGCGGCTTTGAAAAATACTAATGGACGGGAAAACCTGCAAAAGTTAAACATCCGGTTCCAATTGAATCAACATTAAAAAAAAAAATTATAATTTTTTTCTAAGATTGGCGATTTTGATTTTGGTCCAAAATAGCGCCCGGCTAACGGAAAAATAGAAAATCAAACGTATAAGGTATCTATCTGGTGTAAAATTTTCCGCAGCTTTGAAATCCGTTGATATTTTCATTTTATTTTAAACAATCGCTGATTTAGAAAAAAGCACTGAATAACGCCAGTCATAACTTTAATTATTTCTTTTGCTTCACTTGAATCCGTTACTTTTCAAAATGAATGAATCTCGAATCAAACGAAGGTCATTCTTCTCGGCGGTGAAATTCGTATTGGAAAAAATATAAAAGTTACAATTAAAAAATTATTTATTTAAAGAAAATCATATTTTTAGGTATCGATCTAATGTGAAATTTTCCGCAGATTTCAAATCCGTTGAAATTTTTATTCTATCTTTAACGATCGCAAAGATAGAAAAAAGCAACGAAGAACGCCAGTTCGAACCAGAACGAGCGAACTCGAATTCGTTACTCAGGAAATCAAAATGAATTAATCTGATCTTTTTAACCACGAAGGTAGAATTCTTCACGGCGCCGGCGGCCAAATTCGTATTGGAAAAAATATAAAAGTCACAATTAAAAATTATTTATTTAAAGAAAATCATGTGTTTAGGTATCAATCTGTTGTAAAATTTTCCGCAGATTTGAAATCCGTTGACATTTTTCTTCTGTCTTTAACGATCTAGGAGATAGAAAAAAGAACTACAAAACTCCAGTTAAAACTTTATTTGTTTTGTTCGTCAGCTAAAATCGTTGCTGAGAAAATCCAACGAAAACGGAAAAAATAAATTTAGAATGTCATGTCTTTATACCGTATGCCATCCTAAGAAAAATAATAAAATATAATAATAATAAATTAATTAATTTTTAAATGTTTTAGATTAAATTTTAAAATTCGGGCGCACTTGAAAAATTGCAAAAAATTCGGACCACATGTTTGCTAAATTTCCCTATTGTAAGTGCCATCGATTCGTCAGGACACTGCGTACAGGACAGACAGAAAAACACTTCCGTTTATAATAGTACAGATGTACCGAGCGCTGGCGCCATTGACGGATTCAGGGGCTGATGGCTGCTTTTGCAAACATATCAAAATAGTTAAAAACGTAACATTAAATATTCTATCTATAACTTTATATTATTTGGTCTATTATGGAATACAGTAAAAATATTTTTTTCTTATCTTATTTTTATTCATCTTTTAGTCTATAGTTTTTTAGTTCTTCAAGTGTCAAGTTTATCATAATTACCGAAGAATTGTTCTGCGAACAAAAGGAGAAACTCAGGGAATTTCATGAAAAATACTCTGGAAATCAGGGAAATCTCAGGGAACTTTTTACTTCAATTTTTGTAGCCACCCTGTTTTATTTTCAAGTTTATTCAATTCAAATAGAAAATAAGAATATTTACGGAAAAATATAGAGATTTTGAAAAAAAAGTTATTTTATATTCGAAAATATGTTGTAAATTTAAACTGAACTAAGAAATATTTTTCCTACCACGTGGTTTCAGCTTCAGTCTACGTTTATAGCTGTGCCAACGACCTGCCCTTGGCGCACTTAGGCCCGGTGCACACATCCGGTTTTTCTACGTGCGGCGCCGCTGCCGCAACGCAAGTGCGGTCTGAGATACATTAAATCCAATGCAGCAGTGCGTACATGCCTCCAGCGCCGCTGGGGCGACGCATGTCCAACTTGCGTGCAATTTGTACCGCAGTTGGCGCCGTTCGGAAGTACCTTGTTTTCATAAACAAATAGATTATAAATAATAATTAATAAATGGTTGTATCCAGTAACGTCTATTTTGTTTCAAAATATACTTTTTTTTACGCCAAGTAAGCGAAATAAACACGTTTTCTTCGATAGAATATTTATCGCAAATGGCGCGAAATGAGTTGGTGTGTCATTTCACGGTTATGTGTGCATAGTTGGGCTTCGGTGCCGCAGTGGCGCCGCACGTTGAAAAACCGGATGTGTACCGGGGCTTAAGTCGCCAAGGAAAGAATTATTTCGAATGAACCAATGAAATCAAACGACAGTTTAACGGAATTTAAAAGATTTTTCTGGAATATTCGAAATGCAATTTTAAAAATTTTCCACTTGACCTGGTTGTATTAAAATCCGCAATAACCGTTGTACATATGGGTTACCTTAACCTGTAATTACTCGCTACTAGAAGTCCGTTGCCATTTCTATAAACCAAGACTGAAGCTGTACCATTTTTATTTTTGGTGTCTAATTATTTTTTTTAGTATAAAATTCATGCTATTTAATAAAAATAGTATATATATGATTTATTCTTTTGTAACAGCATTTTGATTTCCTGTTAATTTCATTTTTGGTATCAAGGTTTTTGAAAAATTGCAACTCTTAAGAAAATTTTAGCATTGGTGAGGTGTTCAAAAATATTCATAAAAATAACATTTTCAACTTCATCCAACTTATTTATACTGTTTATAGTTGCCTAGATATTTTTTCTCTTTTACAAAATTTGAGTTTGCACATAAAGTGCCCACTCCTACTTTTCAAAGACAAATTTCATTGTTTATAGTGGACTTTATAGGGTTTTTATCAGACTAAAAATTTGCCTACCCCCTCAGAAAAAAATTTCTGGCTGCACCACTGTTCTGTACACACATTAGTACACAAATATAGTAATCTTATTCAGCTATTTCTGTACTTCAAAATAACGCTGCATATATTTTCCTCTTTTTTACATTTTGACTGTTTTCACCCCTGTATCATTTAAGTTAGGTAATTAGGTAAGAGGGGTCGGACATGCAGATGGCCCTGCTTCCCTTAAACTTCGCCGCTTCGTTTTACTGATAGCTTTTTCTCCGTGGGAAAATTTCCACAACTTGCTGCTAATACATCACAGGAACGTGAAGTATCCTTTTACAGATGAAACGGTACGTTTTTGAATCCGTTCTTGCAGAGGAACGCAGCGCGCGTTTCGAAATTGAATTCGTGTGAACCCTGTTTTTTTTTAGAGGAAATGAATTTTTTTTTAATTGCGCACGAAAAATCTTTCTTCTCCAAATACAATTTAAAACTTAAAACCCCTGAAAAGGTGACAAAAAGTCAAAAAAGTGACGTGTTAGGAGCCCTGCTGTAACCATTGAATACTAAAAAATACTACTAAATAACACTAAATAAGAAATAATACTAAGAAAAGGCTACTGAAATTGTCCTACTTTCCTAAAGGTCAAGTGTTTTCGGAAACAAACCAAATAAATTTAAGGGGGAAACAGAGCATCCAATTTACGTCGTACTAGACGTACTAGCTACACAACGGGCTATTGACGACGGTCTGGAATCAATCCCGAAGGAAACACCCGAGAACAGAACCACGGTCAGTTAACGAGGCAACACCTGAGCTAGCACCACACTTCAAACTTACACACCACGCAAACGCGAGGACATTTCAGCCACGACGGATTTGACGTACATCAGCTTCATCTACACGGCGGTGTTTTAGTTGGCAAGTTTCGGAGTATCTCCAAAATTTGAAATTGTTTCTTAAAGATTTTATTGCAATTTTGGTTTTTGTTGTATTGCTTCCACAGTAAAGTCCCGTCCACACCGGAGAAGCCGAGCAAAACATGGATGATTGATTAACCCCGGAGACAGGTTTGATTGACAGTTCGTTCAGTGTAGACGGTGAATTGAGCAGTTTAAGCACGAGCAAAATGATCCGCTTCTTGTCGGTACATCAAAGGAAAGCAAGTGCTCGTGCTCGCTCTATTTGGACGGCGTTTTATCGTTCCCTTGCTCGACGTTCAATCAATCACCGGGGTCATCGTTAAGAAACGGGTCGGGGATCTGAACATAGAAATACTTATTTTTCTTCAGATTTTAAAGTGATAATTGATTCAGACCGTTCTTAAACAGTATGATGGGTGTACATGGATTTTCTAATGTAATTAGTATAAATGATACAGGAAATCTCACATGCTATCTTGAATAGAGGAAGAACATTTTCAAGAGGAAATGTCCCTCAAGCTCATCCAGTGATTAGGGTCGCGCAATACCTGATGAACTTAATTATTTGAATCGGGAAGGTATCGTTTCGTTTTACAGTTCAAAGATTTCAACTGGTTTAATGGCCGCATGACTAAACTACCACACAGGTGCAAATATGTTACTCATTAATAAATAGATTGTAAAGGAGAATTCTATTAAAAAAGTGTACAAATGATTATTACATTTGAAGACCAAGTATAAACCGTTATAGTCATTGAAGTTAATCAACTAATTCGGACTTCATCAGCACCGAAAACATAATAGGAACCTCAAATCATTTATCCTCACAAATATAGTGTAATTATCCCGTTGATTATCCAAACCTGTCCCCCATTACTTTAAGTACGTTAGTCCGTAGTTTGTGAAGTGTTCTCATCTAGTTCAGTTTCACTGACAGTTGTCCCGCAATTGTACCGCTTTTTAACAGCTCGAGTTTGTTGTTTTTAAATTTAACAGTTCTACTTGATTTCTTGCAAGTTAAAAGTTAAGCTCTACTGAATACATTTCATACTATTATTTAAGTAGTACATTTGTAAACATTGTGTTTTGCCATATATCGTAGACGTTTAAAACTTAATTGTGAAAATGTAACATGCCCATATTAATGTCAAAATTGATGTGTCCATCCATGTGTATTTAGACGAAGAGTGGTATTGGGGAACTTTGCAATTTAAACTTCTTCTAAATTTCTTGAACTTCTAAATTTAAGATAAAGAAGATGAGGCTAGTTAAAATGTATTTCACTTTTTTGCAATTGAAGAAAATTTTAAATTGTCGCACTGGCAATATGAATACGTTTTGTCGAAATAGGCCGAATCGAAAGAAACATTCAATATTATGTAACATATTATGAGTGAAATATTCAGTAAGAAATTTTTATCTTGTTAATTGAAATAATCTGCTTAATAATAATAATTTTGTGCCGACCAACCGGTATGGTGGTAAAGGTGTTAGCCTCTAGATAGGAAAGTTCCTGGTTCAAATCCGGATCCGGGCAAGGATGTTTGTAAGCGTATGGTGTAGAAGCGGCTGGTGCACCTTAAATCTGTCGTGACCGAGAGTCCTCACGTTGGGTTGTTATGGACGTTTGGAGAGTGGGGTGTTAGCTCAGTTGTTACTTCGTCATCTGACAGTTGTTCAAAAATTACGACGTGTTGTCCTCGAATCTTTCGCTTAAGGGATTGATATCGGACCGTCGTCAATAGCCCGTTGTGTTGCTCTAGTACAACGTTAATCAAAAACTACCAATTACCTTTAATAATAATTTTGCAAGTACGTATGTATAGAAACTTTGAAGAGGATCATCAAACTCGTGAAGGAATCTCCAGTTGCCAAGAAGCGTAAAGTTATTGCCAACCTTTCTCTTGCAGATATAGCACTTCTATAATTAGTGTCCTACTTCCTATTTCCGGTTCAGTCAAAGCAAGTAGATATTCAAAGTCACCCAATGTCGCCTTTTTTTGTGAACTTTTCTTCCTATTTCTCTTTAATAAATCGTCTATGATAATATACGCTGCACTCGCGATTATACGCCGACTTCGTAAAGAACGGGACCTTTAAACAATTTGCTTCAAACAATAAGTTTGCAGTTTAACTTCAAGGCACAACCAACCAGATTGATCGCGAGCACATGGAACGATTTGTGCCCGAGCTGTCGAACCAGGAAAATCAGAGAGATTGATTAACCAAACCTGTCTCCGTGGTGAATCAATCATCCATGTTTTGCTAGGCTTCTCCGGTGTGGACGGGGCTTAAGAAATATGAAATGAAGAATTCAGAAGCACTCTGAATAAAATATAAGTTAGATAATATGCTGCGGAAAATTGCAAGAAGAAGGCAAAATTCAAAGTTTGCTACATTTGCCAAATGTTCTTGAATAACAAAAAGATTAGCATGTTTCACATCTGATATTTTAATATGGCTAAAAAACTAGGCGAAGTTCAGACTTTTTTCGTAAACAAAGATCGCCGTGTAGAGGGTACTGGTGCACGTTAAATCCGTCGTGGCCCAATTGTCCTCACGATGATGTTGAAGTTTGAAGTCAGGTACGTCATCTGACCGTGGTTAAAAGTTAGGAAGTAGTATCCTCGGATCTCTCCTACGGCATTGATCCTGGACCGTCGTCAATAGCCCATTTTGTAGCTCTAGTACAATGTATACATTGAAACTTCCTTTCCCTTCTTTTTTTTCCTTCGTCAAGCGGTGGACAAGTGAAGGAAGCATGCCGATTTCTTACAAAGTAACACTAAAGACTATTAAAAAACAGCTTTTGCTGACAGCTTTTTTTCTTACAAGAATAAAAATCAATGAGCACGTTTCGATTCTGTCACTCATCTAATGAAAAAAATATTTTTGTCCTTTGCTTTATGACAATGGTCGTTAACAAATTTCAATCACAAATTCAATGTAGCCTTGCCATTCGATTCCGCTTGAAATATTATATAAGAATCAATCAAAAAAGTTATTTTTCCAATTTTAGCATTTGTTCCCTTATGTAAAAACTTGTTTCAATTAAATCTATTTATTAGCTGCACAACTTTATAAACTCTTAGAATACCCTCAAGGGGTCTTCCCCGGGGAGCTAGCTGGTCAAAAATCAACCACAACAATCGAGATGACAAAAATATGACGTTAATTTAGTTTCACAAAGTTTATTTCAGAAGACCATTACATATTCATGAATTGTTTTTCCATTTGAAAGTTTGTTGAAGCATTAAACTTAACGGTCTTGAAGACCCCAAAATATATATTACTTACTCATAAAACTAACCTTTGTTTAGAAGACACTGTAAGACAGATGTCTTCTTTGAATAAATATTTGTTCTAGGTATTAACTACAATCACTACAGTAATAAATATACATATAATACAATGTGATTGTATATATAATTCAATCTTGTTCTTTCTTCTTTAATGTAAGAGAAACAAAGTAAGGAAACCAGTTCATTTTCTGTTTTAGAAAATGTTATTCTTGGCGTGTTACTGAGAGCAAGAAAAATGTACAATTCAAATGATCAATAGATCACCATGGTAATAAACTATGACGTTTGCAGAGAAATTAAATTAAATGCAAGACCAAAACAAATTCTCCATCTTTCAGAAAAATTCCATAACAACCTAGTCAATATTAATAACTCTACCATCCATGTCATGGATGAAAACGTGCAAAAAAAAAAAAAAAAAAAGATCAATGTATTATCTACAGAACCACATAACATTCTGAACCACTGAACTACACCCTGTTTTGTACTTTTCCTAGCAGCTAATATGTGAAGCCAACATCACGCCATCGCCGAAGTAAGAAAAAAAAACCTGACAAGCAAAAATACGCAGAAACAGTTTGGGGTTGGAAACGATTGTCCTCTTCAAACGGGATTACCCCTCTTGATGACCCGGCAAAGAAGGAGTTAAACCCGTGGTTCAACCAACTCCTCTCGCTCAGGACATCAATAAAACACTTTTCTTGTTTTTTCTGTGTGAATTTTATGTGCGTGAACTTTAAATTGTTTTTTCAACTTTGCACTCGGATAACAGATTATTAAAGCACTTTCGAAATTTATTGTTTAAGTGGAAGTGTTTTCGAAAATCGTAAGCCATGTGTCCGGGATTTATGGGAGCATACCCTTGATCAGCCTGGTAAAGTGCATATGTTATAATGACCTGGTAAAGTGCATATATCTTAAGGCGCAAAACATTAAGTAATAATTTCAATAAAAGTTAATGTTTTGTAATGCTCTTGAATTTTACAGTCAAGTACACTCAATAAAAGCTATTAGAAGCAAAAAACAAACTTTCTCGGATATGATGTTCTTCTGGAGTTCGAGGATGATCTATGAGGGAATATATAAATAACAAAAAGGCTTTAAAATTACTATTTTACATGCATCCCTTAAGAAATTGGCTTTATTTTCATAAATGTGTAGAAAAACAACCAACGGCTACACTCTCGATACTTTAGAAATAATAATAGATACTGCTATGTGTTTTTGGACTTATATCACATGTTACTCATTTCGAGAAAAAATATTTTGCTTTTGTAGAAATAATCTACCTTTGTTCACTGAAAGTGCAAAAGGTAGTATGTCTAAAAGCTACATTTTTCAGGAGAGTAAAAACTAATCCTTTCCCTTGTGATTTTATTCTATTTTGTTACATTAATTTGGTTGTAACTTTTAATGGATCAGCTGATGTCATGAGATTTTGCCACCAGATGGAAACTACAAAATGCCACATATAGCAATAATAAAAGGAGAAATAGAATTTTTGACAAACGACCTTTTGCACTTTAAGTGACTATTTTATTCTATTTCTAATTATTACGAAGGGGGAAACGTTAAAAATCAGGCGACATCTATTTCAAGATAATTCGGGTATCACGCAGAAGGGAAATGACGTAACAAAAATAATTGCAAACATTATTTTTAATACGAGTATTTTGTCAAAGAAATCTATAAAAACTTGTGTAACTATTCTTTGATTTCTGAAAATATCTAGGAAACCGTCCCATCTGAAACATTTTCCCCCTCATACAGACCTGTTCCACATTTAATTATTCTATTTTGCAAACATTTGAAATCTACACGAACAACGTTTGGATGCAAAAGAAATAATGAAAGCATCTGTCTAAAAATGTATTCAGGTTTTTGAATCATGGTTCACCTTTTGTCGTGGTTAATAACAATGTCCTCACTTTGGCATGGTATGGAAGTTTCGAAAATAAGATGGTGTTAATATCATCATCTAACCGTGGTTCAAAATTACGAGGTGTTGTCCTCGGATCTATCCCTTTGGTCGCCAATAGCCCGTTGTGTGGATCCTGTTCGACGTTATTCAACTACCTATCCATAATTAGCATTTCAGACATATTAAGTGTTTAAAAAATTGGCAGAACTCCTATGTCTTTAAAAACAAAATGATTTTTTTCTAAAAAAAAAAAACTTATAAAAACCTAAGTAAAACAAACTGCCGGGGTGCAATGATCCACAACACGAAAGTCAAAACTAACCATGTAAATAAGCTGGAGCTGCAGCTAACAAAGGTAAGCAATATAATTTAAAAAACCAAACAGAAATTTGCAATAAAAAATTAAAAAAATTTTTTTTAATGAATAAATAAAAAATAATTATATATATATATATATATAAATTCACACTGGTAATAGTTTCATTTCTGAAAGTAAAGAACCAACCAATTTGCAGCATCCATTTCACTGGGTATCGGCATAAAAAAATGAAAGGTTTAACAAACAGAAAAGTGTTTTTTTTACTTCTTTAAAAATAAAAAACAATAAAACCAAAAAAGTCTTGCAAAAGTTTCGATACATTTCTGAAAACATTTTCGAGCGTCCCACATTAAATGCTTATACCCAGAAATAACCCCTTTTTCCAAGGCGTTGGGAAATATACCCAACTTTTCCCAAGACCTTTATCCGGACCACATGCACTTTGTTGATATTGATACGACGACAGAATCGAGTCTTTCAGAAATCGATTCAGACACTCATTTTAACAACTTGTTCAAGAATATTCCAGCGTTAGGTTAACCTTTTTGAATCATAAATCGCCTTTTAGTGGAGAAACCGCGCCAAGCCATTCATCGCCAGAAGGGCAACCAAGAATCTGGTGGCAACGATAGCAGCGTCACCTGTTCCTGAAATGCCACCCGTCCGTTAAATGTTCCAACAATAAAAAATCGTTCAAACTTCCTTTGTCTGCACCATTTACTCCATAATCCAACACAAAACCCGAGCATTCACGTCAAAAATATGATTTGAGTCATCGACACAACCTGTTTTTTTTTTTTTTTACATAAAATGTCATCACTAAGGCAATGCTTCTAAAGGGAATTTGTTTGGAGAAAAAACGTACGTCAGAGTCATTGCAAACCTATTTTTCTGCATGGATCTGGCACGTTTTTTAATTAATTAAAATTTAAATGAAATAAAGAACAAAACACGTTTTTCAGAAGAAAAAATATAAAAACATTCACATTTAATTTTCTATATCAATCATGAGGCATCCACTAATATTCATAAGAACCATATTTACACTTGGTTTCCGACAGGTGTACTGTAATAGCTGGTGTGTTTTACGGATGTTGAAACGGTTTAAATTGTGTGTAAGATTTACTTCATTTCAACTGTTTAGTTTTAAACACATGTCAAGTACGTTGGTCTCATGTTCTATATATGGTGTAGGTTGATCCCGGCATGTCGCCAATAGCCAGTAGTGCTACTTCAGTTCGACATTTATTGGTCTGCCTACCCCGAACAAAAAATGCATATTTAATAAAATAGTGTATTAAAATCACAATAATACTTACAGAAAATACTCATAAGTGTCTACATGTCGATAGCACACTACTAGCCATGACTCGAAAGACCATAAAGGCAAATACGTTGCTTAAAAATACAGAAATCGTTTCAGCCACGGTAACCACGATTCCACTGACAAACAATACTGTCTTACGACCAAGCCTAGAAATTTAAATGAATATTATAATATTGCTGCAGCTTTTATAATTACTCTCAGATATACTTACATAATAACCTTAAACTAAGATGATTGTTAATACAATATATTCTTTTCAGTTCTAAAATATCCCCGGAACAGTCCAAGTAAAACTCTTTGGGCTATATTTAAGAAACATATTTCAGATCTAGTGGTTTATTTAAAAATAAATTCAAAAATTTTTAGGTGCTCGTCCTTTTCGGAGAATTTATTCTGATTTCTCAGAAAAATCTGTTTTATGGCTGCCTTCTATGTTTCATAGGTGATATATAGGTAACTATAAGCAGGGCACACACAAGACCAGCATGTCACATACCACACGACATACGCATCCGCCTTCCTCTTCTGTGCGTAAACCATGACGATACTCATGCGCTTTTAAACTAATTTAGTGTTGCAGGTCTGATATTGGACCAATGTATGACATGCAATTGGACTTAATTTAAACAATCAATAAAATATAACCCGTTCAAAATTTTAGAAAAATCTGTTAAATTTTCCTGATTCTGGAATGCAGAGTTACTTTTACAAAATCAAGTGAAAAACTTCTTGGTCAGACCCGTAGAAGAAATAAAAAAGTAGACCAAGAAAGTATACCATTTTATTCGCACAGGATCATGGAACTAAAATTAGTAATAACTGGACTTTTAGACCACTTTCATCTCCTAGTGTAAATGAACGTTTATAATCGGATTGGTTCAGGGGACGATAGAAAACGCCCATCCATTGAAACATCATTTGATTGGTCACGCGACATAATAGAGTTTGGAGATATCATTATTTTCGTCGCCACTCTATAGAAATATAAATATTTACGTATCTAATCTGTCGTATTATGTTATCTCATCAAACGAGATAAGATGCCAAATCGTCCAAACGAGTCAATTTTTCAGAGCAGTCACGTGACTACTAGTCGATATGTTGATCACTCAATAATGCTCAGTCTACTTATATTTCTCACCCATGATCATACCGCTTACTTGTAATGAGCCCGTTGTAAGAAATGTTAGACTTTAAATAAGTGTGAAAAAGTGGAATAAAATAACGCTTACTTGTCTGAGAATAAACCAAATATTGGCGTTCCGATGAAAATTCCAGCTTTTTGCAAAGTGAGGACCACACTCAAGTAGTAACTTTTATCACACACCATATCCCACTGGAGGAACACATGAAAAATTCTGTGTGCATTTATAAAAATTAAAAAAAAAGTAAATTGTATAGTAACACATTACCTTCAAATTTCAAATGAAGAAAAGTTTTTGGAAATGTTTTACACTATATGAAAGACTTAAATATGATTTTGAGCCTCTAAAAACTGGTGTCGTTTCCTAGTTTTTACTATGTATGCACTTTTGAAAACTAAAATCAGGTTTATTTAAAATTGTTCTCTGGGTTGCACATTTTGACCAGGAAAACGTAATAAAAACACCCACAAAATATGATTTTCCAAATTTTACGCAATATTCATGCAGTTAACATATTAAAACCTAAGAAGGAAAAAGGTGGTACACCGCAAAATGGCAGACGCAAGTGTCGAATAATACGATCCTTGATTTGTATAGGTACGGAATTAATTATCGTGGTACAATAGCAACACAACGGGCTATTGGTAACAGTCCGGTATCAATCCTGAACCTCGTTTTGGGAAACCATATAAGCCGAAGCACTTGACAGATAATTTTACAATTATTAGATTCGTCATTTTAAATTACTTTTTATTTCGAAAGAAAATGGACGTTCAATTCTAGATCAGCAATTTAAATTATTTTCGTTATATAGACTAAAGATGCTTAAAGACTGCAAAAACAAACTTTAATACAGTGCATATATACATATATACGTACCACAACCTCTAGTCTTCTTGTATGCCTTCTAACAGGTTTTGACTTCCTTGAGCATTAGAATCCTTTCGATCAATTTTATTCTTTTGCCCGTTAATTATGACACCACAGGGGTTGATTCGCGAGCCACTTTGCCTTATTTATAGGGAGGGGGTTACTTTAGAACTCATATTGTTAACATACATACTAAGCACAACCCATTTATAGGTAGTTAGTTAACGTCGCTATGGAGCAAATACACTGAGTTATTGAGGACGATCCGAAATCTCCAATCAATACCCAAGGGAAAGATTCTTGAGATAAGGATGTTCAAAATAAACTCCACTCTATACAACCATCTATCACAGGATTCGGCAATGCAAGTTTGAATAGAAAAAATGAAGTACAACTGACAAGACCGCATTAGACATACCCATTTTACTCATAAATACTTAATGATCAGATAACCTACCCCATTATGTTCAACCTGACATTGTATTTTTACTGTTCGACACTATTTGACTGAATGTAGGGTCATTCCACGTCAGTTCAACCCGGGTCCGACACCCATGGTCTCAGATTTTGATAAAACTTGGCATGTTTGTTCTTTTTATGGATTTAAGAACAGTATAATTTTTTTTTGCTCTATCTCAAATGGCTTATGTTTTATAACCTGTTAAAGTTTTTGGAATTTTGCGGTTTTTATCGATCAGACGGAGGAAACCGATTTTTTTTATAGATAATAAATTATATCTCCCTTGTTTATCAACCAATGTAGATGAAATTTTTTACATCAATATGTTTACATCAATATGTAAGGAGTCCAGAAAAAAAAATTATACCTGCAAGTATCTTATACATTGTCAGAAAAAATCCCAAAGTTCTATTTACAGATTTTAAAAATAAATGGCGAGTTCTACGCTAAGTGAAATATCTTCAAAAGGGTTAAGGACAGTCAAAATTTTTTTTTGTATTCTTGTTCTAAAAGATATGCTCTACCACATGGAAAAATAAAATGAATGGTTTTTTCACTCCTTTATTATTTTTTCTCACTTTAAAGATAGAAATCACTTGAATCACTTGAATCACTCATTTTCTTGAAATCGTTAAATTAGAATAACAATTTTAGTGAAATTATAATAAAATTTGAATAGTTATAATGCTTATGGAATGGAAAATGTATTACAAAACTTACCATTGAAATATTTCAAATTATAGGTAATAATTCTCACTTTAAGATAGAAATCACTTGACTCACTAATTTTCTTAAAAACGTTAAATTAAAGTTACAATTTTAGTAAAATTTTAACTACAAATGTCACATATATCAACCAATTTGAAATAAAATTAGACAAAGCTAACACAAATTTAAAATTATTAAAGTAATATAGTATAATTAATATTGCTAATCAGGCCTGTGTGTGTACAGAAACATGTTTTAAAATAGGTTATCCACAATTATATCTTGAGATTATTTAGAAATAAGATAACTAATTTCTTTATTTTCAACAATTAGGTCTAATTAAAGTAAATAAAATTATATTACAATTTAAATTTAGTTTTAAAAACTAGTTCTAAACTAGTCAACTCACTAACACAGTAACTTATTTCAAGAAATATTATAAGCAATAAATACACTCAAGCTGTGACAAAAAAGATGTGTCTTCAATTTTGATTAGTACCTGATATGGTGTGTTTTGGCTGGTGCCACTAGCACACACTTAGTGTGTTTGCCCAATACATCAAAATCTGATTTTATTGATTCACTGAGCAGGTATTGAAGAGGATTACAAAGACCTTCTTCGTATATTGTTTGTGAAGGAACAGTAAGAGAATATATGCTAAGGCATTGCGACAAGTGTCCATCAAAATATAGCCTTGTCCAGTTTTACAGTCAAAATTTGAGAACTATGATGATGAAGACCCTGTCGAGTACAATCAGTGGGTTTTGACTGATCGAACTGAAATGATAGGGTGCTCGAGCTCAGTTTATGAGGTTAGTGATAACTTAGTAGAAAAACTGAACAGGTCAATACCTCATTCCTACATTGCTAAATCACAAGATTCATTTATTAAAAGTTTAAAGGAAACAGTTTCCTTAAATACAGCTGTTATCTCTGGATTTTAGTGAAAATTATGCTTTCACAATACAAAAGAGGCGCAAGGTTACCACTGGACCTCAGATTCATGCACTATTCATCCTGTCATTATTCATTCATTGCAATGATGCAAGCAATAAAAACTGAATTTACCTCTTTGTATCAAATCTGATGACCTTAAACATGACGCGAGTATGGTGTATGAGATCCAAAAAACTGTAACTACCTTTCTGAAAGAACTACCCACATAGCAAACATTCACTACTTCAGTGACTGATGTTCTCTCTCTCTCTCTCTCTCTCTCTCTGGGCAATATAAAAATAAATACAACTTCATTAATCTGTGTACGCATGAAAAGGACTTTAAACTAAAAGCCCAGTGGTCATTTTTTGCAACCAGTCACGGTAAAACAGAATGTGAAGGAATATGGGTTTAACGTAAAACACTTAGCCCCCCCCCCCCAGGTAGGAAAGTCTTCAATGACAGCTGGAAAGACAAATTAAAAAAACAAATGAACTTCGAGTTTTGAAAATCCAACATTACAAATATTAACTTCCAACTTATTTCTAAGACATATCCTGGATGTTTTATTGCTTGTGTTTATGACAGCTTATGGTATTTTGGTATGGTGAGTGAGGTGAATGCAGAAGAAGATTCCACTGTAAAGTTTTTACATCCTCATGGACTACTACCATCATTTTTATTAAAACTCAGAAAATCAGAAAATTAAAGAACTATTACCTAGAATTTGAAATATTTCAATGGTAAGTTTTGCAATACATTTTCCATTCCAGAAGCATTATAAATATTCAAATTTTATCATAATTTCACTAAAATTGTTATTCTAATTTAACGATTTCAAGAAAATGTGTGAGTCAAGTGATTTCTATCTTTAAAGTGAGAAAAAATAATAAAGGAGTGAAAAAAACCATTCATTTTATTTTTTATGTGGTAGAGCATGTCGTTTAGAACAAGAATACAAAAAAAAAATTCTGATTGACCTTAACCCTTTTAAAGATATTCCACTTAGCGTAAAACTCGCCATTTTATTTTTTAAATCTATAAATAGAACTTTGGAATTTTTTCTAACCATGTATAAGATACTTGCAGGTATAATTAATTTTTTTCTGGACTGTTTACATATTGATGTATACTTTTAAAAAATTTCATCAACATTGGTCGATAAACGAGGGAGATATAATTTATTTTCTAAAATAAAGAAATTCTGTTTCCTCCGTCTGATCGATAAAAACCGCAAAATTCCAAAAACTTTAACAGGCTATAAAACATAAGCCGCTTGAGATAGAGCAAAAAGAATTTCTATGTGTTCTTAAACCCATAAAAGGAACGAACATGCCAAGTTTCATCAAAATCTGTGATCATGGGTGTAAAATTTTTTTTTCTGGATGATTTGACATGGATTGGACCCTGTAGAGATTTTGAAAACCACAGATGAGTCAGATTTCAAGTTTTAAACCCCAAAACACCAGACCTAAAAGGGAGTCTTAATATACAAATTTGTGTTTATTTTTCTCTGACATTGGTTTCGTGAACTTTATTTAGATTTTATACATTGGAATAATCTCAGTACAAAATTGTAAATAGAAAATTTTATATCAATCATTATTTCATCTAAATTTTTTTGTCTTTTGTCTGGCACAGCTTCGCCAAGTGTGGCCCTTGCACCAACAAATAACGACCAACCAACAATGTAAAGATCCGATGACAACACCAAGTAATTTTGAAGCACCGTCAGATGACAGTCAGCACCTGATCTGCGACCCCATTCCCCAAGTAATATGAAGTCGAGTGGCCTTAGACTACACACAGACATCTATGCTGTCATACAATGTTATGCCACCAAACGAGACGGGAGGATGCCAAATCGGCCAACCAAGTTAAATTTTCAAATATCAATCACGTGACTGCTAGTCTACATATTGTTCACATATTTAGACGCTCTTCTTCAATAGAAGTGCTGGATATACCTTTATTTCATGTCTATGGTCAACACTAGAGAGATTTGTCAGCTTCTTTTAACCTACAAATATGGTTGCTTGGCCATTATGAGGGTTGTACGATTAAAAAAATCCCAACGCTACTCGGAAATCTAGAGATGCGCAGAGGAGTTTTGTCTCAAATCATAATAAATTGGGTGATCGTGGTGGCCAATTCATCAATCCTTACAAGTATCCTTGCGAAAATATATCATAGCTAAATACTGTTAATTTAGTGTTCCCTACTTGCACTTAAAGTTTATACGGAAATATTTAAAACACCCTTGTGCACAAATGTGCTTCACTCTATAGAACTAGAAGAAAAACAAAAATAATGCAATATTATGTTGAGACGTGAAAAGCGTTGAAAGCGTTGTGGTTCAATTAATTTTGCAGGTAGTTGGTACATTGTTTAATTTTCGTCGCATCTGAACAACACAACGAGCTCTTGGCTACGGTTCAGAACCAATCCCGAAGGAAAAGGACAACACCTCGCAGTTTTGAAACACGATCAGATAATGAGGTTAACAATTGACCTGCCACCCCAATTTCCAAGCTTCCACACCATGGCAATGTGAGGATATTTGACGCTACGAAAGGTTTAACATTTATATGCCTCCACGTACATGTCTTTGGTTGGATCGAGTTTCGTATTCCCAAACCTCCTTTTGCTGATCTGTATAGCACTACAAACTGGGATAATGCAGTAAAATCGAATGGATGAAATCGAATCACAATTCTCCGAATGTAATTATGTCCGCTTTATATATTTTCCCATTCTATTAAGGCACAGGTCGTCATTGAATGTATACCTTTCTGTAACAAAGCTATAATAATAGACATGATTAATGCAAGTACATTTTCCTACAGAGCGTAGTTCTGTGTATGACCATTGAAAATGATAATTAAAAAAAACCTTTTGAACTTTACGTTAAGTAATTACATTGTTTTATATATTTTGTATTTTAAAAAATGATCATATTTGATCCAATATGAACTGTAAAGTTATACTGAAAAAGTATTCGTTTGGTTTTGAATGCGATGTTCAATGCACAAATTCATTTATGAGTGAAAAAGAGAATCTTCTTTTTCCAATGGCGCGCACTGTACTCCATCCTTGGCCTGAACAGGGCCTTAACTGAAGGTCGACAACTTCCAATGGTGGACCCTACGGCCTTGTCCTTGGCCATTACAAGGCCGGAAGTGATGGGTCCCTCAGTGGGAGGACCATCATTGCACTAATCGAAGGACAGCACAGTTATACATTTATGCCCTGAGCCCGGAATCGAACCAGGAACCTTCCGATCCAGAGTCCAACACCTTAACCACTAGACCAGTTGGTCGGCTACGTTGGATAGTATGAAAGACTCATATCTAAATAAATAGCCAACAGCAACGTTAATTAATTAACATTACCATATGGGTCACTGTAGCCACTGTTGGGAGAGTAGCAAATTAACAAACGGAAGCTTGTGAGTTCGAATCTCCATCCAACTGAATACCATCGTGTACAAGAGGGATGGTGGTGAACGTTAATTCTGTCCCAAATGTCCTCACGCTGTTGTGGTGCGAAAGTTTGAAGAGTAGAGTACCAGGTAATCGTTATTAAAATTAAATTACACAAAAAACCCATAAGATAGCTAACATTTACTAAGTGTTAAGCTATCAATTTGTTGAATTTTAGTAGAAAGTTTTTGCAAGCACTGCCTACAAATTTTATGAACTTTCTTCAATCAGTGTAATCATATTCCAATATGCATTAAACAGATAGGTATTAGTACTAAATTATCAGCTTTCAAGTGAAATAAATGCTTCCAAATAAAAAATATGAAAAAGAGGGATAAAACTTCTACTCGTCAAGTATACTTCTCAAAATAAAAGTTAACCTTAATACAAAGAAAAATGAGCTAGTGAACTTACACAGTCTAAAGACTACTAGATTCTGGTATAAGCAAAAATCTAAGAAACTTATAACTTGAAAATTTGACTTCGTATATTTATTATTATGTCGCTACTCTTAGAGTGTGTGTTCTGACTAAGTGTGTAATTTGTTAGATATAATATGAAAACGAATACAGATAAAATTATATCCAATAAGTGAATTAAATTGAATTTATACATCACTGTATTGGTAATAATAACTGTACAATTCAAATAGTGCATTACACACACACTTAGTGTGTAGGAAGTCTTAGTATAAAGAAAAAAAACCACATGTTCTATATACCAAGACAAAATAACCTGGTGAACTCAAGTAGTGTTAAAACCACCAAATTTTGGTCTAGAAAAGCTAAGAAACTCATATTTTGAAAATTTTGTGTTAGTGTGTTCATCAGTTATGTCGCCTCTTTTGGAGTGGGTTTTTACAAAATTTGTAGTTAGTCAAATTTAACATGAAAGCAGCAGACAAATGCAAATATCTATAACAAATGAATTAAATTGAAGTCAGACAAAAAAGACATAATTTAAAATTTCAGTCCTCTACCTGAGTAATTACAGTTGAATCGTAATCTTCAGTATCGTACTGCCATCCATGGTTGCAAGGTATTATCCTAGTATCGTTGGTGTACGAAAGGTTTCCACCATTTAAAAGAGACTTGTAGTCCACATCATACATGGTGCAGGATGGATCTCCAGGAGGACTGATGAGAGTCCTTTGTTCCGTGGTACTCAAGTTACTATACCTTACCACTGGTACATTGCACCAATGGTCCGGAACAGACAGCATGAACAGCAGGCTCATAAAAAACCACGGAAGCACAATTGATATCGGAATGACGAAGATTAATTTAAAATTTCTTAAAAACTTTCCATTCAATTTGATATCTTCCAAAATGTCTTCATAAGCCATCGTAAGGAGTTTAACTTTGATGACTACACAGCGATTGTTCGTACTTCGACAAGCGGTATTCGAGGAAATACTGAGGGCAATTAGTACCGGATATTTGTAAATGCTTAATATCACAATCTTGATGCTCTTTCAAAAGCAGGTCTAATCAGTCCTTGTATCGCAAAAACCAACGACAGAGCGACAAACAAACTAATCAAATTTATTTCAGGACTTGATGTGTGTAAAATCCGGTATTAATTGAGCTTTGAGATGCTTCCGAAGAAGAAACATAAATGAGAAATTTTACCTTGGGTTTTATTTTTTGTAGCAAAAGGGTGAACATTTTCAAGGGACAGATCAGTTATCTCGTTCCTTTTAAAAGATTAAAGTCAATAATTTATGACAATATCCCCTCTCACTTCTTCTTAACTCTTGAGAGAAGTGAATTTAGGTCTTGTAAATTGAATTCAAGACATCAGCGAATATCGTAATTTCATTCTAATCTGGAGGTGGACACCGATGCATCTTTCTCTTGTTAAATCGATGATTTTGCGCTATTGTTAAAACAAATGCAATTATCTATAAATTTTTGGTTCCCGGTAGCCCGGTTTGAGTAAAAAGGAATTAGCAACCAGGGGATTGCGTGTTTCAATTCAATTGACCATCGTATATGAAGGGGCTGGTGCACGTTAAATCTGCCGAGGCCTCTAATGTGCTCCCGTTGGCTTGGTGGGGAGGCTTAGAGAGTGGTGTGACCTCAAATCTGACCGTCATTCAAATTTACGTGGTGTTGTAATCGGATCTTTCCCTTCTGTATATCAACCCGACCGTCGCCAATAGTCCCGTTGTCTTGCTCCACTGCGACGTCAATTAAAATACCTGCCTAACTGTAAATTTATAAACTTGGTATTTTACCTACCATTTTCTGTGATGGTAAAGAATGAACCACGTGATGGGTATAAGTTAATTAGGTTTTAATCAACTCTTATATAAATGTTCTAATTAAAATGTCACATGCATTATGTTAAGGATTAAAAGGATTTGTTGGGTATTAAGGATTAGATAGTTAAGCATTATAAGGAATATATGGTTAGGATTAAAAGGACTAGATTATTAATCCTCCTAGTGGCTGTCTTGGAGATATATAAAGTCATTAGCAAAAGCTTCTAAACCACATCTTAATGGACGATATATCTCGTTTTTAACTCTACTTAGCTTAAAAAATTATTACGTTTTGACGCCAATCTTAGCTAGGCATCCTGATCAAGAAATGTACTTTGTTTTTAGCATCAGGTTTCTGGATGCAATTCATGATCCGCAATTTGTTTAAACAAAGAATCCAGGGCTTCCGAGTTTACAAAGACGATACGACTCGGTCATTAATGATTACAAATAAGAGGAAGTGTACAGAAATGTAGCACTGCAGAGAATCGCCATTGTGACGTTTTAATTCTGCTGCTACTGTGTTAGATAACAACTTTTCACCATCGATTTTCTACGCTTCGTTTTCAATTTACAAAGTAAAATTCAGTTTTCTCACTTTTCTATGTAATTTTTCTATCATAGAACACAAGTGTTTGTCATTTTATAGAGGGAATTAATTTTTTAAAACTTATTTCAGATTAAAGCATATGTCATAAGCTACAAGTTGGTGTAGCTAGAGTTTATCTATCTGTGATATGCTGTCATCTAGCAGCGTTTTAGTCAAGCGCAAACGATTTTGTCAAGCGTTCGCAACACTGCGAACTCTTGGCCTCCCTATGCTTACGTTAAATTTTGCTTCATTTCTTTTTCTTCTAAAAGAAATAAAATAATTGTATAAGTGTTTAAATGAAAAAAAAAACTGAATTATATTCCAACTGTATCTGTAAACCCGAGTGCGGAAGCAGGCGAAACGCTGTCAGAACAAGAAGCTACGCCTAGGCCGATCCCGATTTTACAAAAGAGAACTAAACAATGCCAGTTAAATTATTTTTTGTTTTCTTTCCTTCGCTGGTATTGTTTGAGCGTAGGAAATGGAACCTGTTGATTTCTCGACGGCGAAGGTCGAATTCATATTGGACAAAAATGTTAACTTACAATTTAAAATATAAATTTAAAGAAAATCAAATTTTTAGGTATTGATTTAATGTGAAATTTTTCGCAGATTTCAAATGTGTTGAAATTTTTACTCTATTTTTAACGATCTAGGAGAGGTAAAAAAACTACATAACTCCAGTAAAAATTTTATTTCTCTTTTTCTTTGGCTTAAATCTTTCCTTCGCAAAATGAAGCGGAAAAAATAAATTTAGAATCTGTCATTTCTTTATAGTGTTGCTATTGTAATGGAAACAATAATAATTAAATTCCAATAAATAAATTTTAAAAGTTCTAGATTAAATTTTATATTTTGGGCTGAACACAAAAATTGCATAAGATTCGGACTACCTGTGTGCCAAATTTCATTATTATAAGTGCCTAAGACTCGTCAGTATATTGCATAGCGAGAAACAGATAACTACCTATTATAATAGTAGAGATATTAATGTTTTAATGTCAATAAATTATTTTTTTCGTACCTTGAGAAACCAGTGTGTTGCTCATCCAATATCCCTATGAACTGCTAAATGTAACTATAATTCGGTATCTTAGGTGTAAATTGTCGTAACTGAAATTTGGAAAAATTTTAAATATTAAGATTTAAAGTTTTTTAAAGTCTTTTTCTTTACTTTAAGTAAGAGCCGACCAACCGGTATAATGGTTAAGGTGTTAGCCTCTAGATCGGAAGGTCCCCGGTTCGAATCCGGGTTCGGGTATGGATGTTTGTAAGCGTATACCAGCTCAGGTGTTGCTTCGTCATCTGAACATGGTTCAAAATTACGAAGAATAAATTGTTAGGGGCAATGATGGTCCTCCCACTGGGTGCTCCTTCACAAGTGGCCATCACTTCCGGCCTTGTAGTGGCCAATGACTTAGGTCAAATGTGCCCGCCATTAGAAAACAAAAACTTTAAGTAAGATGTTTTAAAGACAAATACACAGTCCAGTCACATAAATGTGACCACCACCTACTTTCGACGTCAACGTGAAATAACCAATCACAAAAGGCAGGTGGCCGCACATTGCAGTGGAGTGTATATAAAGGATGTCCAATGGCATCGGAAAGCATTTCAATCGTTGGCGTAATGCAGAAACGTAGCGATTTATCCGACGTCCAAAAGGGCATGATTATTGGCTTTCGGGCCAAGGGTGAAAGCATTTCGGAAACGTCTAATTTTGTGAACTGTTCGCGTGCCGCCGTAGTAAAAGTATACCGTGCATGGCAAAATGGCACTATCCAAAATCAGCGGCGTGTCACATGTGGTGCACCAGGGGCTATAGATGACAAAGGCGAACGAAGGCTACGGAGATGCGTTCGGGCGAATAGACGTGCAACTGCTGAGCAACTGACCGCCCAGATGAACCAAGGGGCTACCAAGAGTGTATCCTCAACAACGGTTCAGCGAAAGTTGCTGCGCATGGGCCTCCGCAGCAGACGCCTGGTTAATGCACCTATGCTGACTGCTGTTCATCGGCGACGAAGGCTGGAATTTGCACGCCAGTACCGCAACAGGACGTCCACAGAGTGGCGACAGGTGACTATTTCCGATGAATCACGTTTTATGCTACATCGGACAGATGGACGTTGGCGTATACGACGTAAAACGTCGGAAAACAAACACCCTGCAACAATTGCCGGAAAGATCCAGGATGGAGGAGGGAGCATTATGGTTTGGGGGAATGTTTTCCTGGCATTCACTGGGTACACTCATCATTGTGGAAGGCACATCTGTCCTTGCGGACCATGTCCTCTCCTACATGCGAATTATTTTTCTTCAGAATGATGGCATCTACCAGCAGGACAATGCGAGGTGTCATACAGCTCGCAGTGTATGTGCGTGGTTCGAAGAACGCTAGGATGAGTTTACCGTACTCCCCTGGCCAAAAAACTCACCGGATTTAAACCTAATCGAGAATCTGTGGGACCACCCCGATCGGGTTGTTCGCCCCATGGATCCTCAACAGCGTAATCTAGCGCAGCTGGCCACGGCACTGGAGTCGGTATGGCTCAACATCCCAGTGAACACCTTCAGAAACCTAATTGACTCTCTTCCTGCTCGTCTCGCAGCGATCCGCTCTGCCAAAGGTGGTTATTCTGGCTTTTGACAGGTGGTCACATTAATGTGACTGGACTGTGTAAAATGGTTGCTCCCTTATAATAGTTTATTACGATTACTGCCCCTTACGATGAAAACCTACAGTCGAAAAATTTGTACATACTATACTTTTACTCTGAGGTACAAAATTGTAAATACATACCTGTTTTTTATGTTATGTTATAATGTTAATCGCCATCTTGAAAATGTGCATTGTCTATTGTATGAGGTGTTCAGAACAGTTAATTCAGAATCATTGCTAAAATCTTCACTGATCAATCATGATGTGACGGACTGAGCACAAGACTCGCCATTGCAAGTAAATATTGATACTTCTCACGCATGTGCACTATGAGTGAGTGACGTCATAGATTACGGTGAGAAACAAACGAATCAACGGGCTTAAAATTTACCATAGCTTCTACTCGAGTAAAGGTAGGTTATATCCGTCCGGGATCAATCCTCAAGGAAATCTGATGACGACACCACGTAACTTTTTGAACCACGGTCAGATGACGAGGTCACACCTGATCCAGCACCCCACTTTCCAAACTTCCACACCACGCTAAGGCGAGTATATTTTAAGCCTCAACAGATTTAATGTACATCAGCCTCCTTGCACACGACGGTCTTTACTGGACCGGGTATTGAAGTCGCAACCTTCCTACTGCGAATCTGTTGCTCTCCAAACCGGGCTAATGTAGTCCCCTTTTTTTTCGGAATGGATCCCGGAAATCAGTTGCGTCGCTCCTGTGTGATGTTAATTTCCACTATCTGTCTGCCAGCTTTGTAACCTTGAAGTACTTTATCATGTGAATTACGATTTGTAGGGAAACATCAGTGTGTTTCATCCCGAATTGGAAAGAGGGAATTGTTTGACAGATGTTTCAAACAACGCATGGTTGTGCTGTAATCTCAGTCCGTTGTAAACAGCTTAGCGTATGTTTTCTGTTATGTTAAGAAGCGAGAGTGCAATCACATTCTGTTGACCATTTGGAAATGTGTACCGTTATTCGTCTGTAAATGAATGTTATGTCTCGTCATGAGACTTCCTTTTTATACATAACTGACCCGATTAATTGCTGTATATTGAATTGAATTTCCAAAAAATTAGACGGTTGAAAGCTCACTATATTTAAGATTTGTATAATATTTGTATTGTTTATAATTATTTAGTAGTGTAATGAGAGAGAGAGAGAGAGAGATTACTGGGATTTATGAATAATAGTTATAATTCAAATTCAGTTCAGAAATAGTTCTTCAGGAGCAATAAAATTTCGTTTTGCTTTTATTCACTTCTTTGTATAATTGAATAGAAAAACCGTTTAACTGCAAAACTTACTTATTTCTAGGCAGGTATGTATTTTAATTAACTTTGCACTGAAGTAACACAACAGCTATTGGAGACGGTTCGGGGTCCAACCCGAAGGGAAAGGTCCGATGACATCACCACGTAATTTTGAGCCACGGTCAGATGACGAGGTCACACCTTAGCTTGCACTCCACTCTCTAAACATCCACACTACACCAACGTGAGGACATTTCAAACCACTACTAATTTAAAGTAAAACAGTCCCCGTTCCCAGGAGCAGAAAGTGCTTAAAACTACGACGTACGTCGCAGAACAAATAAAGTCTTTACTGAACAATTTTTGCTTAATTATATCAAAATTTTGGCCGATTTTTTTTCAATCATAAGTTACGATGTTCTGCAGTGCAAAGCGCACTCCTTGACACAACTTTTTTTTCTTTTCTAGCTACGGAACAACCTTCCTATACCAGCCCAAATTATCACAAACACTTTATAAATAACACATCTTCTATGTCCAATGACAAAATATTTAACTTCAAAACCTATTGACCTAATTGCAAATTGTGTAAGTCTGCCTTGTTTTAAATAAAGTAAGTTAATGAATTTTGATGTTTTATTATAAATATGCAAAACATATTTAGCAATTTTAACAATTGGGCAACATTCCTGCAGAACAATTGCAATTGCTCGGAGTTCTGTTTGGAGGACACTGAATATAATTCTGCACCTGGGTCCCCACGTACACGTAGGTCTTTGGTTAAATCGAGGTTTGAACTCACAACCCTCCTGTTGCTAATCCCTTACTCATCCAACTGGGTTGCCGCGGCCCGAGCTTATCCTGGGTGTATTACATTCGCCTGCAGAAAAACTATCTTTGTGTTTGTATTTCCATTACTTGTCGTTGCTTGTATAGTATTTGGTCTAACATTCTGGGTAGACATGTCACCTTGGTGGCATGCTCTACTCATCCAACCACACTTATTTAAACTGGTACAGTGTCTCACGACACTAGGCACGGGAGTGTGTGTTGGTGTTAGTTAGTTAGTATAGTATTTGGTGTAACATATATATATATATATATATATATATATATATATATATATATATATATATATATATATATATATTGTAGCGAAACTTATTCACTTCGTCTGAAAATCGTGGCTCAGTCGGGTATTGCACCTTACTGCAAATTGGAAGGTACGGAGTTCCAATCCCACTAGAGGCAAGTGGCCTAAAAGTAGATTTCATTTTAAAGTTCCCTTTCTGTTTGTTTCTCACTTCTTCAGTAATATACTTATGTTAATATACTTATGTTAATTTCTAGAACTTTCGAATTCTCGAATGTTCGATTCATTTTTCGGAAAAGGTATAAAAGGAGATGTATCACTCAGTTCAAGGATAATAAAGTCTCGAGTTGAGATCAGCAATCTTTGTCCTCGCTTGCCTTTTGCAAATCTACACGACATTTTGGTGGAGGCGCCGGGTAAAATAAATACGGCGGAAGAACTTCGCAGAAGTCTACGTCTTCAAGGACTCCCTCCTGAGTTTGGCTCTTTACCGAATCCTAGTAGAGGCCCGAGGAAAATGTCTGACCATGAAGACACCGAGCAAAAGCTCCCAGTTGCCAGCTCCGCTCCAGTCACCATTGCACCAGTGCCGTTCCTGACCTACCAGCCACCCAGAAGTCCATGCATATTCTCTGGAGACGACCAACCAGATGTTCGCCGGTGGCTCAAGGACTTTCAACGAATCGCCAGCTATAACCGTTGGGACGAACAGATGTGTCTGGCAAACGTCATATTCTACCTCGCCGGAACAGCCCGACAATGGTTTGATAACAATGAGGACACTTTTACTGATTGGACTTCGTTCAGGAATTCCCTGAACAACACGTTTTGCCAAACAGATGACATAAAGCGTCAAGCTGAGAGACTGTTGGTTGCACGTGCTCAACAAATTGGCGAGACGTCTGAATCATACATCCAAGACGTACTCGCTCTATGCCGAAAAGTTGATCCTTCCATGCCAGATGTCGAGAAAGTAGCCCATCTCATGAAGGGGATTGCAGAGGACTTGCACCAGATCCTTTTAGTTCAGGACTATGAGACCGTCGATGCTTTTGTGAAACGCTGCCGTCAAATAGAAAGCCTCCGACGAAGACGTATCACCCGACCAAGATTCCAGAGGCTGCCAAATGTTTCTGCAGTTTCGGCCGAAACAGACATTGGTGATTTAGGATCGCTGGTACGAACAATTGTCAGGGAAGAGCTTCAAAAGCTCTTGCCGGAAGTACAAAACTACACGAACGACGACCCTGCTTCACCAACGGACGTCGCATCTCTGGTCCGGGAAGAAGTTATGGAAGCTCTAGCACCACTCACAGGTCCAAGAAGTCGCAACGGCCCTCCTCGAGTTTCAGTTCCAGTTGGGTCACAGTCAAGACGTGAGGCCAGAAACGGCGCCGTTCCACAGCGTAAGACAGATTTGTGGAGAGCTGCCAATAATGTACCTCTCTGCTACCATTGCGGACGCCCAGGACACGTGCTGAGGTACTGTAGGGAGAGACGACAAATATTTGCAGATACAAGAGCCCTCAGAACATCTAATCCTCGACGAGAAATTGACACTGAGACCCTAGACAGCTTTGACGACAACTATGCACGACATATACAGCCTACTTCTTCCAGTTTCAGAAGTAGTTCACCATACCCTCGCCGCTCCTTCAACCGCCGACAGTCACAATCGCCTGTTCGCCGCTCCAGCCGTTCTCCACGCCAACCAAATGAGGAAAACTAACTCGGGCGACCTGTCCAGGAGGTAAGGCCGCAGTTGAAGAAAATCCTCCGACGTATACTACAACCAAGTTAAAGAAAAATTCCACCTATATCACAGTGAATGGACAATGTGTAAAAGCCCTTGTTGATTCTGGTGACGATTACTCGGTCATATCTGAAGAATTACGAGTACAATTGAATACACCTATGTTTACTGAGGATGGACCTGTACTGAAAACTGCCTGTGGAAAATCTGTAGCCGCCTCAGGACGCTGTGTATTAAAAGTCGACTTGAATGGGACTGTGAAACCGTTTGAATTTCTGGTATTTCCACAGTGTAGCCACCAAATGATACTTGGATGGGACTTTTTCCGTGCCACTGATGCTGTCATAGATTGCGGAAATGAAGAACTTCAACTTGCAGAAATCCTTCCAGACAACCAGGTGTCAGGTAAATCAGATTGCTCTTGCACCTTGTTTGCCGCAACAGATTACGTAATTGAAGCCAATTCGACAAAGCAAATATGTACTCTTAATCCAGAAATTCCAGAAGCAGATAAAGCTATGATTATTGGTAATACAATTCTCACGTGTGAAAGAGAGCTGTCTATACCAGCCTCAATCGTTAACGTTGAAAATGGCTGTTGTAAAGTATGGGTTACAAATTTCTCTCGACGAACCCAACTGATACCGAAGGGAATGAACATAGCTTGCTTAACGACAGTAACAAACGATGCAATTTGTTCTTTAAGTGATGAAGATCGAGAAGGTTCTAAGAGACACAATTCCAGAAGGCGATTAAAACGAGAAACATTTAAAGAACTTTTAGATACTAAGCTGACTACTATTGAAGACGAGTTATTGAATCTGCTGGAAGAATTTAGTGACATTTTCGACTTTAACAGGCAATTGAAGAAATCCAGTGGTAATTCTGTGAAACACAAGATCGACACAGGTGACAGCGTCCCAATCAAGCAGAGACCTTACCGTATATCAGCCACTGAAAGACGTGTGATTGGAGACGAAGTACAACGGATGCTAAAAGAAGACGTGATACAGCCATCAACCAGTCCATGGTCATCTCCAGTCGTACTTGTGAAAAAGAAAAATGGTGAATGGCGCTTTTGTGTCGATTACAGAAGATTGAACAAGGTCACTAAAAAAGACGTCTATCCACTACCACGCATCGACGACGCTTTGGATTGCCTAGCTGGTGCACAAATTTTCTCTATGATGGATTTAAAATCCGGTTACTGGCAAATAGAGGTTGATGATAAAGATAGAGAAAAGACAGCCTTTGTAACGTCAGATGGTCTTTATGAATTTAAAGTCATGCCATTCGGATTATGTAACGCTCCCGCTACATTTGAACGGATGATGGACACTGTACTACGAGGCCTGAAGTGGAATATCTGTCTTTGCTACCTAGATGACATCATTGTGTATGCACCGAATTTCCGAGAACATCAAATACGCTTGAGAAAAGTTTTGAAATGTATCCAAGAAGCCGGACTGACGCTAAATTCCACCAAATGCTCATTTGGCAAAAAGAAACTAACGATACTTGGACACCTTGTTGATCAACATGGAATCTATCCCGATCCACAAAAGATAGCCGCTGTAAAGAATTTTCCTGTTCCAGAAAATATCGCAGATGTTCGAAGTTTTCTAGGCCTGTGCTCTTATTACCGACGATTTGTCAAAAAATTCGCTGATGTTGCAAAACCCCTGCATGATTTATTGAAGAAAGATGTGAAGTTTTCTTGGAGTACTTCACAGAAGGAATCTTTTTCAACTCTCAAAAAATTACTAACAAGTGAACCTGTTTTGGGACATTTCCTTCCAAATGCAGAAACGAAGATACATTCAGACGCTAGTGGTTATGGCATCGGCGCAGTACTAATACAGATCCAAGATGATAAGGAAAGACCGATAGCCTACGCATCCAGGTCCCTGACAGCCGCTGAAAAGAACTATTCTACAACCGAAAAGGAGTGCCTTGCTGTCATCTGGTCGATCAGTAAATTCAGACCGTATCTATTTGGAAAACCCTTTACCGTAGTAACGGATCACCACTCTTTGTGCTGGCTAGCCAATGTTAAGGACCCATCTGGAAGACTTGCACGATGGGCTTTAAGGTTGCAGGAGTACGACATCACCATAGTCTACAAGAGCGGTCACAAACATTCCGATGCCGATTCGCTGTCGAGAAAGCCCCTTCTCGAAACAGTAAACGAAAACGGTGATGAAATCCCCTTCCTTTCAGCCATCACAGATTACAGAAAAGAGCAGCTAAAAGATAAGCAGCTGAAGCCCATAATTAAAATTCTTAAAAGAGGTGACGGATACCGAAGTTATCAACTTAGAAACGGTGTGGTTTACAAAAGAAACTATGATCCTATGGGACAGCAGTGGCTCTTGGTCGTACCGAAACAACTCCGCAGCGATGTCTTAAAGAGTCTTCATGATGCCCCAACCGCCGGTCACCTCGGATTCGCCAAAACCTACGACCGAATAAGGAGGAAATACTATTGGCCAGGACTATATGGGAGCACACGCCGATATGTGTCACATTGCCGAGAATGTCAAAGACGAAAATCTTCTTCGCAATTGCCACCGGGGCAACTTCACCCGATCAGACCCCCTGACATACCATTTGCCAAAATTGGGATTGATCTACTTGGACGCTTTCCAGTTACCCGAAACGGAAACCGCTGGATCATTGTTTGTACAGATTACCTTACGAGGTTCACTATCACAAAAGCATTACCAACTGCTGAGGCCACGGAAATCGCTAAATTTATAGTCGAAGATATCATACTGAAGCACGGTGCTCCCAGAGAAATGATAAGTGATCGAGGACGTTCCTTCTTATCCAATATTGTGAAAGACGTCAATCAATTGTGCCAGACGTCTCATCTTCTGACAACATCCTACCATCCACAAACCAATGGCTTGACAGAAAGATTTAACAAGACATTGGCAGACATGCTGTCCATGTACGTAGACGTCGAGCAAAGAAATTGGGATACCATCCTACCCTTTGTGACTTTCGCCTACAATTCGGCAAAACAAGACACCACAGGGTTCAGTCCATTTTTTCTCGTTCATGGCAGAGATATCCAGACACCTCTAGACGTAATTCTTCCGCTCAATACAGAAAATCACGACGATAATTACGTGCAACATCTGATCACCAGGGCAGAGGAAGCTAGACAGCTTGCAAAAATCCACATCCTTGACGCTCAACAAACTGATAAACGACGATATGACGAGAGACATCGACCAGTCAACTACAACATCGGAGACTTAGTCTGGATCTTTACTCCAGTACGAAAGGTTGGACTGTCCGAAAAGCTCCTAAGACGTTATTTCGGACCCTATCGAATAACACGGCGACTATCTGACGTAACATACGAAGTAGAAAGTATGGAGGAGAATAGCAGACGGCGGATCTCAAAAGATGTAGTCCACGTCCTTAGGTTAAAACCCTATCTTGATCCAAAGAAACAACTGGATGACGGAAGAGAGCACAGCATTTCCAGGGGACCTGTTACAAGGAGCCAGATCAGGCTGCAGCGGGACGCTGCTTGGTCTTAAGGAGGGGGAAATGTAGCGAAACTTATTCACTTCGTCTGAAAATCGTGGCTCAGTCGGGTATTGCACCTTACTGCAAATTGGAAGGTACGGAGTTCCAATCCCACTAGAGGCAAGTGGCCTAAAAGTAGATTTCATTTTAAAGTTCCCTTTCTGTTTGTGTTTCTCACTTCTTCAGTAATATACTTATGTTAATATACTTATGTTAATTTCTAGAACTTTCGAATTCTCGAATGTTCGATTCATTTTTCGGAAAAGGTATAAAAGGAGATGTATCACTCAGTTCAAGGATAATAAAGTCTCGAGTTGAGATCAGCAATCTTTGTCCTCGCTTGCCTTTTGCAAATCTACACGACAATATATATAGCCTAATTGCCCATAAGAACCATACCAATCCAATTCATTCACGAGGGTCTTTACCATCAATTCTTTTATTTACAGCTCATCTATTGGAAGTAAAAATCCATTTTGTAAAAAATATGAGATTTATTTCGAATACTTTACACTCTGATATCATACATACAATCGCAAAACACATATATGATTTCTATACAATTAAAAATGGCAACTTTTCAGCCTTTTCCGAGTCATTATTTATTCAAAATATACTGTTGGAAGCAAAAGTAGGTAAGGTAGTTAAATATCATCGCACTGGAGCAACACAAATAGCTATTGACGACGGTCCGCAATTAATCAAGAAGAAGATCCAAGGACGCCTCGTAGTTTGTCAGATAACGAGAACAACATCTGCTTTGGCATCCCACTTTCCAAACTTTCACACGACGAGTTGGCGACAAAGATTCTGGGTTGGTGAGATTTCTTTTTTAGCATCGGATATTAGCTAAGCTATTGTTGTAGGAACATCGGTTGGAGTTCGCTTTTTCCTAGAATTGAATTCATGATTCATTAAGTTGTTAGAATAGGATACAAAAAACTATACAAGCTAATTATTTAATAACTTTTACGTAATTAAATGGAAAAATATTTTCAAAAGAAACATAGGATTTGGTTGGTTGCCTTAAACGGGACTTTTAGACCAAAGAGAGAGAGAGTTAGAATACTGCTATGAAATCGAAATATGCTTTTCTTTAAGTAGTATTTCATGTAATCCCACAAGAATGTTTTTTTCAAGAAAAAATTCAAAGGTTTATAAAAAATCTTATGTTTTGTGATGCTGTAGATAGAATCGAGATTCATCTGAAAAGATGATGGAATGGCCTGTATCACACATGGCTCTTTTCTTTCAATCTAAAGGCTACTTCTAAGAATAACGTTTTCTATGGGGCTGATTTTCAAGTATTTATTTTTATGACTGAATACAATAAATTCCATGTACAAATATCTATATTTCAAACTCCGCGTCAAACGTTCCTAATCACATAGACATGATACTCGCAGCAACTGTTCTTTCCGTGGCGGATTTATGCTTCTGTCACTTTAGGGACTACCGGCAATTTTCCACCCGCTCAACAAGTTATTTTTATTTTAAAATTGGTTAAAGTTTTATTAATTGTTTACTTATTTTTTCTTTTTAGTTTTTTCTCTTAGGCCATTGGCATTTTTCCAAAAAAAGTTTGCCACTCCGGGTAAATAGCCCTCCCTAAATCTGCCACTGTCGTCTCTGTGTCTCCCTCTCGAGTACCCGTTCACCATAGTTCTCTTTTCACCTCCTCACCCGCATGACCATCCAAGAACCCCCTACACTTGAGCACCAAATGGTTCCTTCCGGCTATGTAATGGCATTCTTTAGATTTTGGCCGAAGAATCTCACAGCCTTCATTTTTCAATTTGCGGAGTTCAACGCACCATTTAAGACACTGGTGGGAAAGAGTAAAAGTAGTCGCAGCAACGGAGACCTTGGAAAAATTTCTCGCTTCTGCAGACAACGTTGAATCGTTCTTAATGACAAAGGTTGTTGTCAACACACCCTAATTCATGAGTTAGGGTTTTTGATGTTTCAGTGTGATCCGTAACGACCATGAGCAGAAGATATTTGTGTTCTCGTTCGGTGGTTTGAAATTGCTGGAATCATTCACTTCGATCAGTTCACTTCTATACCCGCCGATTCCGTATTCGCATCACTGTGGCTAGTTTTTATCTAACACGAGTATCGATTTCTCGGAAGGTTAAACCGCAGTCTCGTTAAGCCACAATTATTTATCTGTCTTACTTAGAAGCATGCCCATATAGATGACGTGTTTTTCGAAGAGATATAATTAAGTTTATCAATGAACAGCGAGAAAATACAATTCCAATACTAAAAACGGGCTCTCTGTTTTATCTTTTTATACTGCTCACAGGTTGTTGTTGTTTCTTATGCCTACACTGGCAGACCGGAGGACTGCCAGGCCTGTCGAAGACGGAAAGAGGGGTGCGCCTTCCATGTTATTGAGCCCCATTGGTCCGTCTTTGCTCGACATACTTGACACATCCGTTTTACAGGATGGTCCCTTTCATACATTCATTCACTCACACATATCGTAATTTAGATCCCAATCAGAGGCCGATAACCCCTGATCAGGTACCCCCAAAGGTATTGATTTGGTATGGGAACATGGGGGACTTTGTGACCACGACCTAACGTGCAACAGTCACCATTAGTGAACACGACGGTCTTTAACCAGGTCGAAGCGCCGATCTCGCAATCATCAGAATTGCAGCCTCCACCGAGAACAGAACCCACAACCCTTCTGATGCGAGCCCGACGCTCTACTGACTGAGCTACCGCGGCTCAATCAGTGGTGCTCACAGGTGGCATCATGAAAGCACATAATTTCCATGCACACTGTAGTCTAATCCCTTGAATATCCTATGATCAGCTCATTTCAAAGCCATTGGTTGTTTCTTTCGTGGTGGTTCATTTTCGATTGTCAGCAGTGTAAAACCACTTAATTTTTTAAAGTGCTATGTTGAAGTACTAAAAACTAAAAAATACACATTTCTATATTGCATTGTTTAAAACATACCTTCTCCACGAAAAGTATTTCTGGTCCTTTCCGAAATCTTCCGCTTCGGACGTCGTTTGAGGTAAGTTCTCATTTAGTGTCTCTGGCAGAAACGATACGGCTATTGCAGCGAAAATGCACACAATGCTTATAAACGCAAAAGGCAA